>CM076576.1:827829490-828337390 GCA_034641835.2 Pinus albicaulis | reverse complement strand
CCCAATCTCCTACATCAAACTTCTCTCACTGCGATGTTGATCTGCCTGTTGTTTCATTCGATTTTGTGCCAAATTCAGGTTATCCTTTAAGAGTTGGAGAACTTCTTGCTGATGCTCGATGTGATCTTCCACTGCTTGAACCTTCGAATTTTCCTTAAAGATGATGTGATGGATGGTGGATGATATCCATAAAGTGCCATAAATGGGGTCATTTTTGCTGCAGTATGGAAGGAAGTGTTATACCACCATTCAGCAAGAGGTAACCACTTGACCCATTGTGTTTGTTTATCAGATACAAAACAACGAAGATATCCTTCCAAACATTTATTTGCTATCTCAGTTTGACCATCAGATTGAGGATGACAAGATGAGCTATGAGCTAATTGAGTACCCAAACAAGAAAATAACTCCTTCCAAAAATTTCCAGTAAAAATGGGATCTCTGTCGCTCACAATAACCCTTGGGCTTCCATGTAGCTTTTGAATTCTATCCATAAATGTAGTAGCAACTGTACTTGCTTAAAATGGATGAGATAATGCACAAAAGTGTGCATACTTGGTAAGTCTATCAACTACCACCATGATGACACTCTTTCCTTCGGACTTAGGTAAACCTGTGATAAAATCCATTGAAATCTCCTCCCAACGTTGACCCGGAATGGATAAAGGTTGTAGAAGTCCTGGGGTCTTAATTGTTTCCACTTTATTCTGTTGGCAAACCAAACATTCCGCCACAAACTTTCGAATATCAGATTTAAGGCCATCCCAAAAAAATTCTTTCTTCACCCTGTGGTAAGTTTCTAAAAATCCTGAGTGTCCTCCTAAAGGAGAAGTGTGCAATTCCAGAAGAATCTTTTGTTTTAGTTGGGAATTCTTACAAAGATATAAGCGATCTTTGTACCATAAGGAATCATTTTTCCAACTAAATGTATCAGATGTACTAGGATCTTGCCGCAAATTTTGAATGAGTATCCATACATCTTTGTCCTTCTTCCATTCATCTCTTGCTTCAGTTATCCAATCTGGTTGGATAATAGAAATGGCACAAAGCAATGCTTCCACCTCTTCATTCTTTCTTGAGAGTGCATCTGCAACAACATTAAGCTTTCCTTTTTGTAGATTATTTCAAAGTCATAACCCAACATCTTTGTGACCCATTTTTTCTGCTCTTCTGACGATAGTCTTTGTTCCAAAAAGTGTTTAAGACTATCATGATCAGTTTTTACCTTGAAGTGTCTTCCCATTAGGTAAGTTCGCCATTACTTTAGTGCATGTAGTATTGCTAACATTTCCTTCTCATAAATAGGTTTCTGTAAATACTTTCCTTTGATTGGACGACTTTCAAAAGCAATGGGTCTTCCTTCCCGCATTAAAACTGCACCAATTCCATTTCCTGAGGCATCACATTCCACAATAAAGGTTTTTGTGAAGTCTGGCGTAGCTAAGACCGGTGCTAGGCACATTGCCTCTTAAAGACGTTCAAAGGCCTTAGTTGCTTCAGGAGTCCATGAAAATGCATCTTTCTTCAATAATGTTGTTAGAGGTGCTGCTATTCTCCCATAATTCTTAACAAACTTGCGATAATACCCTGTTAACCCGAGAAATCCTCGCAATTGCTTTATGGTTGTGGGGACTTTCCATTCCTTAATGGCCTTAATTTTGTTAGGGTCTACTTTAACACCCTCGTGAGATATAATATGACCCAGATATTCCACCTCTTGTACTCCAAAGAAACATTTGGATTTTTTTGCATATAATTGTTTCTCCCGCAATAGTTTAAGCACCCTCTCAACATGTTCAACATGATCCTTCCAAGACCTGCTGTAGATTAGTATATCATCAAAAAATACTAGCACAAATTTTCTAAGGAAGGGTTTGAAAATGGAATTCATCAACCCTTGAAATGTAGAAGGTGCATTGGTAAGGCCAAAAGGCATGACCAAAAATTCATAATGACCCTCATGAGTTCGAAATGTCGTTTTTGGAATATCTTCAGTCTTCATTCTAATTTGATGATATCCTGAACGAAGATCCAACTTGGTAAAATAAATTGCTCCATGTAATTCATCCAATAATTCATCAATCACAGGAATGGAAATTTGTCTTTAATGGTGAGCTTATTGAGCTCCCTATAATCCGGACACATTCGCCATGATCCATCCTTCTTGTGTACCAATACTACAGGAGCAGAGAAAGAACTTTGACCGGGTTGAATTATACCCGCCTCTAACATTTCTGCAATCATACGTTCAATTTCGCTCTTTTGGAAGTAAGGATATCTATAAGGCCTGATGTTTGGAGGAACACTTCCTGGAATCAAATGAATAGCATGATCATGATCACGAATAGGTAGGAGTCCTTTGGGAGTTTCAAACACCTTGGAATGATTGTCCAAGACTTGTTGGAGATCTGCAGAAATAGATGATTTTGATGTTGGAACTTCTAGTGAGCATAATTGTGCAATTACGCCTCGCCGTTCTTTCTTTAGAAGCTTTGTCATGACATTAGAGCTTATTATCATTCCTGGCTTCCCCACAATACCCCGTAATTCGACTTCCTTTCCTTCTGAAAAAAATTTCAAGAAAAGTTCTTGAAAATTAAAAGCTACCGTCCCCAAAGATTGTAACCATTGTACTCCTAGTACAACATCGACACCTCCCATAGGAATGGAAAGCATTGGACTAGTCAATACATATTCCCCCATGGTTAGCTTAATATTATGGCATTTTCCAGAGCAATTTATAGTTCCTCCATTTGCAAACATCACTTGACATTCTGGTGCTGGGTATAGGAAACAATTTAATTCCTTGGCTACCTTACAATGAATAAAATTATGGGTACTACCTGAATCAATCAACACTATTACCTTTTTCTTCTTGATATGTCCTTCTATCTTGAGAGATTGAGGAGTGGTAATTCCTGCCAATGCATTACACGATATGGTCGGACTCATTTCTTCCTCTTCTTGGGTTGGTTCCTGGTGTATATCCTCTTCTTGTTCATTTTATTCTTCCTCTTCACAATCCATGTAAAATAATTTCTTCTCAGCACACTTATGACCTTTAGTGTATTTTCTATCACAACTGTAGCAAAGCCCTTTTTCTCTTTTTTCTTCCAATTGTTGTGGTGTCAACCTTGTAGGTTGTGAAAATCTAGGCGTAGCAACACTTCCTTCTTTATAGAATTGAGTGGTAGGCTTCCTTGTCGCCATAATTTTACATTCAACTTTTCTTGCCAACCTGAATGCCTTCTCCAATGAATCAGGTTCCAAAACGCGAACTTCATGTTGGATGTCATCCTTTAAAGTGCCTAGGAAGAGATCAATCCTGTGTTCCTCTGTAAGATCAGTTACCCTTATATTCAATTTTTGGAAGTCCTCAATGTGCTGCCCCACTAAACCCTTTTGTTTGAGATTTATCAATTGGGTAAAGAAGGTGTTGCCTTTGTATCCTCATAATGTGCTATTATTTCCTCCGTAAAAATTGACCAAGTGACAATTTTTTTACGGGAGCAAAGCCATTGATACCATACAAATGTATTTTGTTCTAAATGTAAAGTTGCAATGCGTACCTTTTGTGTGTTTTGCACGTTATGGAGATCAAAATATTGCTCCATCCGTAGTATCCATGTTACAGGATCCTTTCCATAAAACTTCCTCATATCCATCTTTGGAATATGGTGGTTCTTCCCGCCAACATTAGAGTTTATGAAATCACAATTAACATTTATTTTGTTCTCATCATGAGGTTCTTCTACTATCTTTTCACCATTAGGAAACCTTTCTTGTATAAACTTTGTCAAACCTTCCATGTCTGCTCTTAGAAAACTCTTCATGTTTTCCATTTTCTCATCGATCTTAGCTTCCATGTCATCAATCTTAGCTTCCATGCCCACTTCCATGCCATCCATCTTAGCTTCCAAACCAACCATCTTAGCTTCCACGCCTTTCTTCAAACCATCCATCTTAGTTTCCACGCCTTTCTTCAAAACTTCCATTTCATTTTTTTGTTGTTCTTTGCGAGAGCGAAATTTGCTCTTGTAATTTTGATATGTCATGTTGCCATTCTTCATCTTCATGAGTCATAGTAGAGCCTTCTGAAGGCTTAATGGGTGTTGAATTCTTTTTAGGGGCCATTTCAGACTCCAATATTGATATCTATTCTACAATAGGCCTTTAACCAATTCATCTTGATTCATCAAACAAGACTTCATGCAATTCAAAAATACATTTAATCTTTGACAGTTTCTGAGGAGCTCATATAGATAGGTCATTCTGTGTTTAGTAATCTTTTCACATATTTGAAATTCGCCCGTAGGAATGTTTCTTTCAAATGCCACAGGTCTGACTTGATTTTGATGCTCCAAGACAAAGTTGTGTCCAATCTCCCACAATGACCTAATTCTGGACTGGTTCAGTAGAGCGAACTTGTACGACTTGCCACGTGTCACTGTCTTGTCCTTTGTCTCTAAAATTGATAGAGAAGAAACTACAGGCTGTGTAATTATGACCACTTTTGACGGAACTCCAATCCAATCTTCAGAGAGAGAGTTATTGAACTTTTCCCACGATCACCTCTTTGAGATGAAATTCAGGAGCCTGAAAAAGCACTACCTTCCACAGCTCATATCTCCAAAAATATAGCGAACCAAGTTCTGAAATTTTTTGACGAATTTCCTCAGGATTTCAGCTTCACACCATATGAATTTCAGACTCTGACCCTTCGTAAAAAAATATAAAATGTTGAAATTTGACCTTAAAAAAAAACCAAGTGCGTTCTGGAGGACACACTTTTTGTTTTTGGGGTGTTTTTTCATGTTTTTTGAGACTTTTTGGGCTAGATTTCCCATATTGAGGTCAGGTTACCTATTTGATCGGTAAGAGTGTTTTCCACATACGTAAGTATATCGGAGCTTGTCCACGTACCTTCAGGGATATAGGGTAGTGTTCAAGTATGAAAAGTATAAGGGGCTGCTCTCACTGTGGGGTTTCGCATTAGATAGTGCTAACACATACTTGGGCCTCCACATACCTTTGAGAATATTTGGGAGGACAATTTAGGTTGCTTACCATGCATACGTAACTGAGTCGACTACCTTGTAACTTGCGATACACCGAACATAGCATTCGGGGAGATTATCTGCCCATACTTATTGGTTTTCCAGGAGGTATTCTGCAGTTCACAATTACTTGGTAAACATTTTTCCTAGTATCACCCTTTTATCTCTTTATTTTTTTTTGTAATAAAATCAATCAGTCATCGTTGAAGAAGAACATCCCTTTCCCCATCATTCGTGTAGAATAGCACTTAAACCACCTTTACCACCGGAAGCCAAATCTGGTCGGTGAAGGTGACCTTGTTCTATAGAAACCAGTACCATCAGTACCTCTGGTGCGTCATCTTCATCACATCTACCAGAGTCTTCTTGATTCGTTTCTACACATCCTGGTTTATCTACTATCATTGAAATGGAGTCCTCACAACTAAATGTGGACACTGTACATCCAATCAGTGAGACCATACCTCCTGTACCCAATGTTGTTCAACTAGAAGTTGATCTGGATCCCATCATTCTTTTACCAAAACATCTAGATCCTAAAGTTGAATAATTGGAATTTTTCCTGTATCGTTCACTCCTCAGTCGACCGTAGCCATTGAGTCTTCCATTTCACACAGTGAACCAGCTGAAATATATCTCAGGCTTGATGGAAAAATCCTTCCACCTGGTTGGATTTTGATTGAGGAAGAACCTCAATAAGAAACACCCCCATCAACTCCAATTCATTTTCGATCAGGGCTTTATCTTTATGATTCTATTCCTAGATTGACTTACACTACTTCTATTGATCCTGTTTCAATTCAAGTTCCCATAGATCCTGTACGGTATATACTGGGTCGATTGACCATGGCTGAGTCAACATCTCGAGTTGTACCATATGTTACAGTTGCAACAACATCTACTATTGCTACTTCATCTATGTCTACCACATCACTCGAGTCACATCTTTATGGTGGCCCTTCCATCCCATTGAGTTACCAATCATTATCTGGAACCTAATCTGGTGCATCCTAAAATCCATGGACTTCACCCATGTTATCTTCAAGTATTTTATATGGTACATATCTAATGAGTACTGAACGTCTTGATCCTTTATACACATCTTTAGTGCAACATCAAGTTGGTCCATCTATGGTACATTCCATCCAGTTCAATCTCAACTGGACTCCCACCATTTGGAGAACAATATATTCCATCTTATTATACTCCTCATGCTGGGGGGTAACCTATGGTCACCCATTTTGAAAATACTCTGTCATTTTATGGTCACCCAAATGTTGAAATGACTATTTTTCAGTGGCAGCCTATCCTGCCCATCCAACCACAAACAGTTGTGCATTCATATCAACCAGTTCAACCTGTTGCACCCACATCTACCCCACCTGTTAATACTTCATTACTCATTTTATAGGCTCAGTTGGATGTACCTCAATCGTCTCAGGAGGGTCCCTTAACCCATTACCCTCAAGTTTTGGGTCTCCAAACTCCAACTCCTTCAGTTGGTTTACAGCAACCACCTGTATCTAGAATCTTTTAATCACATGATGGATTACCCTTTTATGGGATGTCATAGGCTTCTATCAGTCTTACCTATTCACAACCGGGTCCAAGATATTCTGGTTTGGGCTATAATCTTGGTGGATAGTCACCTTGGCAGCCACAGCCTCAAATTCCACAACCATAATTCCAACAACAAACAGCTTACCCAGGTCTTTGTCAATAGATCCCTCAAGCGTTTGGTCATCAAACAACCCATATTCGGGTTACCAACAGCAAATACCTTATGCTGGTGCTAAAAGGCCTATTTCCCAAGCAATTCCATCATATCCTCGTTATGCTCAACCTGACTTAAATCAACAGTTTCCCTTTGTCGCAACTTTAAAATAAACTAATTTAAAATAGCTTACCAATGATCCCATAAGCTATTCTCCTTGGTGGCCAGTGATACCACATAAATTATCCTCCACCATTCCTAAATTCAATGGAAACCCTAAAGAAGACCCGTCAACACATGTTATGACTTATCATTTATGGTGCTCATCAAACTCCTTAAATGATGCCTCCTTTAGACTACATCTTTTCCAGCATACACTTACAGGTACGGCCATGAAGTGGTACATTGAATTACAATGAACTTTATTTTATAATTTCATTGCCTTAGCCACTACCTTTTTAACCCACTTCCAGTTACCCATATGATATGAAATTGGAATGGAACTGCTGACCAATTTTAAACATAAAATTGCTACTCACATTGTTTATCATATTCATGAGTGGCGTCATCGTCATAGAATGGTCAAAAAATTTGTTCTTGATCAGCTCCTCACTGAGTGGTTTATTAATTTCTTACTGCCATCTATCACCGAGGATGTATCTAAAGGTGGCTTCGTCACTGAAGAGGAAGACATTACTCATGCCCAGTACTTAGATTTGATTTATACTCAGTCTAGCACGCTATATGAGAAAATTCCAAACGTGCCGCGATCAAATTTTATTGTTCCTCCTCCATCTGGTAAGGAATCTCATGCCAGTGATGGTATGATCAGTTCTACAAATGCTCACACCTCTACTACATGTAATCCTACACCTTCTTCCGAAATCCATGCTATGTCATCTGACAAAGGAAAAAGTGACAAGCAACCTAGAAGCAAGAAAAAGGGGAAAGCAAAGAAAAAAAAATCAACCCCGTAGGAACAATCATCTGATCAACAACCTGGAAATTCTCAGAAACCTCGATACCCGTGCTTGATATGCAACGAGGAGCACTTTGTTCGAGACTATCCTCATCGCACTGAAGTCTCAAAATTTATTAAGACCTCAACTACATCTGCTATGTTGACAGGTCCTTTTCCGAATCCAAACACAAACATCATTGCTACGGATCCTACTTATAGTTCCCAAGTGCTTATGCTATCTATCAAAAAGAAAAAAACTAGGTTTTGGTTTCTATGTGAAACAAAGATTACGGTAGTGAGGCTACTGATTAGCTTACTACCTCGACCATGAATCCATCCACTAAATAAATTACAATTCTAGAGTTAACAATAAAGTTACCGAAGGGAGTCTTCCACAAATTTACATTCAATCCTCGAGCCCGAGCAACTCAAAATTATAATATAGTTGAAGATTTGGCTAAGCCACCTTTAGCTATGCCTATGCTTGAGGTACTTCAAAATTTTCCCTCCTAGAATCAGGATTTGTTGTTGGAAATTGGTGGAATTGACCCCATGTATTCCAATCTATTAGTCTTTAATCATACAAGCTATGTGCCATAATTACCAGTTGAATTAGCATTATCGATCCAAGTAAATGTTCTAAATCACCTTGTTCATCGCACTACTATTGATGAGGGGGCATTTAGTTGTATTATGTCTCATAATTATTGGAAATCATTTGGCTTTCCTCGCTTATCTCAATCGCCTACGACATTGAAATATTTTGACAGTCATACATATAAGCCTTGTGGTATCATCAATTGCATGCATGCCAAGCTGGGGGGGGAACTATAGCTGTTGAATTTGGGGTCGTTGACGGACCCCTTAACTACAATATTTTACTTGGAAGACCATGGGTTTACGCTATCACTACGATAGTTTCTACTTACTTTCGAATGATTGCCTTCCCTCATAAAGGCGTTATCACAATCATCAATCAACTCTCCTTCTTTGCCTCTAGTTCCCAGGTAGCTGGAAGCATTCTGTTACTTCACACACCCCAGCTATCACATAAAAACATGGGTGTAGGGCTCTCAAAGGATTCTTCCCTAATGGGCACCTTTTCATTACCGTTGCCTACAACATCGGTGGAAATTGCAAGAATAGAGACCTGCTGCATGATATATTCCTCTTCATATGACTTAAGGAAGATTACCAATGATTCTAAAGTTGATACATAGGATGATTTTCTACCACCAAGCCCAATTGAGCTGGCACAACAATCAATTTACATGGGTTGGGCGGCGCATCTTGCTTCATCGTCGCTGATCATTTGGGTCGATCGTTCATTAGATTTTGGTAGTCCATTTGATCCTTTTTCATCCACTTTCTTAACTGATGAGAGCATTGTGGAATCCATGATGCCAAAAGGAGAACCATGGGAATATCATCATCATCGTTCCCATATTTAGGATTAAAACGAAGATAATCTTATTGA
This sequence comes from Pinus albicaulis, assembly GCA_034641835.2. Classification (NCBI taxonomy): domain Eukaryota; kingdom Viridiplantae; phylum Streptophyta; class Pinopsida; order Pinales; family Pinaceae; genus Pinus; species Pinus albicaulis. The sequence continues at coordinate 828,328,181 of CM076576.1, read as the reverse complement.
ATTATATTACCCTACGATCTCTACTTTCTTTTTGAATTCTATTCCAATTAATGCCTTCGAATCCGAGCGAAAAACATCAAATATTGAAGAAATTATTTCTATCGATATTTTGACCAAACTCGGCGTTGTAGAAAAAAATCATGTCGGTGTGTCTTGTTCTCCGTCTGGACTCGATACTTATCACTCTCTTTTTCGACAAATTTTGAGATATATTTGCTTGGTCTTATGAGGAAATTCTAGGCATAGATTCTAGTATTGTTGAACACACAATTAAATTGTACCCTGATGTCAAACCAGTACATCAATGCCTTTGTCCTGTTCATCCGAAGAAGGCTAGTGCCATTAAAGAAGAAGTTGAAAAAATTTTGCGAGCTAGTTTCATTTACCATGTTTCGCTTAGTGATTGGGTTTCCAACATTGTTCTTATCATGAATAAACAAGGTATAATCAGAGTGTGCATATTTTATCGGGATGTCAATCTTGCTTGTCCAAAATATAACTATCCTACTCCCTTTATCCACCAGATTATTGACGAATGTGCCAGGTGTGAAATCTTTTCGTTCATGGATGGATTCTTCGGTTACAATAAAGTCAATATTCACCCAAAGGACCAATATAAGACAACATTCATCTATCCCTAGGGCATGTTCGCTTATCGTAAACTCCCATTTGGGTTAAGGAACATTGGGACAACATTTCAGAGAGGAATGGATTATGCTTTCAATGACACCAAGCACATTGTTCAACCTTATATAGAAGATTTAATCGTGCATTCATGAAAATGGACGATTCACCTGGCACATTTGAGAGCTATATTTTTACGCTGCCGACACTACAAGATATGCCTAAATCCACACAAATGTGTTTTTTTTTGTTGGTTCTGGTCGTTTTCTTGGATTTTTCGTGTCAAAATATGAATTTGAATCGACCCACTAATGGTCCAGGCCATTCTTTATTTTCTTGCACCATCAAACTTACTTCAGTTACATAAACTTCAAGGCAAGGCTAACTTCCTAAGGAGGTTCATACTCAACAATGTCAAAGTGGCTAAAGGATTTACTCATCTCTTGAAAAATGGGATTCCCTTCCATTGGGATCAAGTTGTGCAAGCTTCTTTTGATGCTTTTAAAGATACCCTGATCTGAGTGTCATTAATGTATCCCCCTAATTATCAGAGTGATTATTTCCTATGTATAATCGTGACAAATATGACCATTGCTATGGTTTTGGTCCAAGAATAAGATGGGATAGAACATCTGATATATTATTTGAGTCATAATCTCAATGATACAGAAGTTAAGTATTTATCCATCGACAAGATTTCCTTGGCAGCCATTCAAGCTGTCCAAATATTTTTCCATTATATCATGTTCCGAAAGACCATTGTCATTTCGGATTACAACCCTATGACATACATTCTATCACATCAATTGTTGGGGGGGGGATATTTAAAATGGATCATCATTTTGCAAGAATTTTATTTGGAATTCATCAAATTCAAGTCAAAGAAGTCTTTAGTTTTGGCTAAGCTTCTCCGCAACCTTCCCTCTGATAGTACTGCAACTATATTGCAACCATGAATTCTAGGTGAGCATTTATTTCTGATTGAGTTATCTAACCCTTGTTATGGGGATTTTATCATTTATCTCTAAACCTAAAATTTTCAACCTTATACCTCTCGCTCACTCATGATGAGGCCGAGAAAGTTCTAAATGATTGTCAAGTTGGCGCTTGTGGTGGAAATTTGTCTGGTTACGGTATTGTGCATAATATTTTCCACGCTGGTTAATTTTGGCCAACCATATTTCACGTCTGCATCCTCGTGGTCAGAATTTTTCATGTGTGTCAGATATTCGATCATAAAATCCACATGCCGGCAACACCAATGCATCCTGCCATCACTGTGAGACCATTTGCAAAATGGGGCATTGATTTCATGACTTTCAACCCTTGTTCGGTCGGGGGGCATGGTTATATTATTGTCACAGTCGACTACTTTACCAAGTGGGCTGAAGCGATGCCTACATTCAATAAGATAGGTGAAAGAGCTGCATTTTTCTTTTTCAATCATGTCGTCTCACAGTTTGGTGTACCACAAGCTATATTTACACATCGTGGTAAGCATTTTTGCAATAACATGATCAATGAGTTGACTACTAAATTAGGACTATCACATGATAGTTATACCCCTTATTATCCACAATCAAATGGACAAGTTGAAGCCATTAACAATATCATTAAGTGAATGCTTCAACGAATGATAGGAGTTCATAAACAAAATTGGCATTTAATCATGTACTCGGCTTTGTGGGCATGTCGAACCTCAATGAGAAATGAAACCGGATTTACTCCCTTTCAGTTGGTGTATGGTCTGGAAGATATCTTACCAATGCAATGTGATATTTCATCATTAAAACTCGCTATTGACCTCCTACCTGACACCTCTAATGAAGAAGCGCGTCTTTTTAACCTCATCCATCTATATGAAACACGTCATGAAGCAGCATTGGCCAATGAAGCGCATACGAGATGAATCAAGGCACAATATGACCAACATGTCAAGCCTCACATTTTCTCAGAGGGAGACCTAGTCTTGCTTTATGATTAGGAAGTTGATTTGATAGGAATAGGAAAAATTGAGCCACTATGGTATGGCCCCTACATTTTCAAAAGAGTTCTCGCTAAGGGTGCCTACAAGTTAGCTGATTATGATGGAATTCCATTGGCGCAGTCTCGAAATGGGTTTATCTTAGACGTTACTATGATTAATTAAGAGTAGTAAAATTTTGTATCATATTGTATATATGTTTTTATTTTCATTTATTGTCTTAGTTTGTTTTTATAGAGTTTTCTTGAAGTTAGTAATCCACTTTACATTTCATTGTAGATGAATAAATATTTGGAACCATTTGTTGGGTATTCCGTTGGTTCTAGTCGTAGTACACATAACCTATCCTCTGCAGCATGAGCCATTTTCACTCCAGGTGGCGAGTTAGTGAGTTTTCAAGGGATTTGTATCAGTCGATCCACAAACAATATCGTTGATTACAGCATGTTGATCGAACTTCTCTATGATTCCATTCCATTTGGCATTAACTACATCATCATTAGGTTAGACTCACAACTTGTCGTACTGCAACTTACTAGTGTCTCTACTGTCTGAAATCCAACACTTCATCCTATGTTCCTTAGAGTTCTACTTTTGGAAAGAAATTTTTTCCATAAAGTTGAACACATTAACTTATTCCTTAGCAAATTTTCTTTAAACATACATTTTCAACACATGTAAATACACATTTTCAATTCACATCACATAATTTAATAGGATTGTGTATTAAACATAGGAAAACACTAAAAAAAATAGATATATAGTTTAGGCTTTTACAAAATTTGTGCCCAAGACACATTGGTCATCTGACCTCAAAATGTATGCAAAAATGTCAAAGTAAACTTGTGATGCTCATGATAACGAGGAACTGCTCTAGCTATCTTGTGCAATAACCTCATCCAACAGTTAGGAACACCAATAGTATGGCGTTGCAATCTCATAGGTAACTCCTCGATTTGGAAATTTGGTGTCCCCATAGTCAATCGCTCAGCATTCTGATGTAGCTCAGCAAGAGTCTCGGTCAAATCTAAGTCCCGAAGGATTTCTCTCCCGATAGTCCTCTCTGTTGGCTCATCTTCTACCTACTCTAGTTGACCCACTGGTCGAACCTGACCCACATCTGTGTACATCAAAACTTTAGTTTAGTCTTGGAGAACATCAAAATAAAAATACATGTAGAAACCTTTAAAAAAAAATCAAAAAACATGGTCAAAACATTTTTACCCATTACACCCCATTGAGCACCATCTAGTAGAATCAAATCTAGATCTCCATGGAAATCTACGCCTGCACATGGATACTCCTCTATGGTTATCATCTATCGTCTGAACCAGGAAAAGAATACAGTAGAGAATATGATGGTTGATTGACTAGCATGTATAGCCATCAATTCAACCCATATCTGCATCTGAGGATCTCTAGGACTATATATGCTAAGTGTAACATGTTGCGGCTACATCAATGGAACTCGTTCTAAAATGAAGGAAATAAAGATTAATCCATAACTGAAATACTTCTTCCTGCCTCCATTTTCTTTAGTTAGTTTTTCTTTCATCTCTAAAATTACTGCTTCAACCCAGTTGAATACTGTTGGTTCTAAACACTCAAGATCATACTGTATGTATGATCAATTTGCAATATGTATTGTCGCGGAACCAGAGGGCTTTCCAATATTAAAAAGGATGGTTCTCAAAGGAAAATCATGCACATCACATATATTTATTTTCCCATATTTACTTGGTTTAGTATCTGGCTGGCAATACTGGCATATGTAATCCTTCATTGTCTCTCTTCCAAGAGCAGATCCTGCAAGGGAAATAGGAGAACCTTGTCTTGATAATCTAGTGAGAAAGTAAATATCCTCAACCAATATGGGGAGCACTTTTTCCCCAATGTGAAAAGCCTACAATACGAGATCCCATGAAAAAACTAGGAACTCCATTAGTTCCATATGTTGTCTCATCCCTGATAATCTAAAGTATTTAAGAAACCCACAATCCCTGAGGAATCTTACAGTACCTGGATCATGTAGGGAAATCATATCTTATTCTTCATTTTCTCTTTCTCACTACGTAATAGCCATCTTGATTCGATCAATACATGAAAGCCAACCATAAGCTTCATTAGGATCCATTTCATGCAAAACAAATTGGGAAATTGTGGGCACACAACAGGAAACAAAATTGAAAAATGTGCCCAACGCACCAAAGGGTAATGGACAAAGCATTGCACATGCACCTGGACTTCAATTTCAGTGCACTGCAACACACCTTTCAACATTTAAGGGTGTGTTTCCCTCAGAGCGTAATATATTTACCCTAAGGGGCTCAAAACACTAAAAATTTACCATGAAATGAAACATAAATAATACTAAAAGATCAACTGGCATGAGAAATCTTCCATTAAAACTGTCGCAATCGACGGCTAAAGTTTGAGGGAAAAAATGGTTCAAAGCTCCTAATTTTCAAATGGTAACTATGGAATGGAAAAATGAAATGGTAAAAAATACTTTTTAATAGTCATTTTGATTATTTTATTCATATTTAATGGTGTGACTATAGTTTTTATTCATTTTTACTATGAAACGGGCATTTTTAATCCATTTGATGGTTCTCTGAATAGGTTTCACAACTGATATAGTGAGTTTAAAGTGCACAATTATTCAAGAATGATTTGACCACAAAGAAAAAATTTATCCTCTTTTTTCGAGCTTTGATAAAAATGAAAAGGAAATTAAAGCGTACTTTTATCTCTTTTTTTACTTTGATAAATTTGAAAAAGGAACCCCCTAGAGTCTTATTTTAGCTCTTTTCAAACTCTGATAATTTGAAAAGATTGTCGAGTACTTGTTTTTTTGAGCTCGTAAAAGTAAATGAAATGACATCTACTCAGTATAAGTTTAACCCTTTTCCGGATTGAGATAGATTTTTTACGAAAAAGGAACGCCTTAGTCGAACATGGCTAAGAGGTTTTCTCAGGTATCATTTTACACTTTTTCAAACCCGAGTGACAAATTTACGAAAAAGGACTTATGGAGTTTTCTTTTTGTCTGTTTTTTCAAATTCTCTAAACATGAAAAAGCACTGGGTTTTCACTATCATTAGACTTTTTAAAACATAAAACAATGATGGACTTGTCGATCATGGAAATATTGAGTTTCATTATCGCTAGACTTGTTAAATCATTAAATAGCAATGGATTCATGTGAAGGGTTGAATTATATATCAAGCATATGTTACCCTTCTCAATCTTGTTAAAAAATAAAGAGGTATTGGTCCACAATGACTGAGGAAAATTTGGGAAAAAGAATAGAACACTTTATGGTAGTAGGTTGCTCTTTAACATGACACTTTCACTTCATCACCATGTCTTTGGTTTGGGTAATCTTCTTGACGATCTATCATACTTATGGTCCATCATACCATCACTTCGGTTTTGATTCAATGCTGGAAACTCATTTCAGTGTCGTCGATATGTTTAAGAGAAGTTATCTAGTAATTCCTCATCTTCTGCAATACTCATAAACCTTCATTTTCATGACCACCATCCCTGAACATTACTTCAACAAGTCACATTTTGTCTCCAAAATCATGACTCCTATTTCGCGATAAATTTGCTTCTTGTCGACATCAGTTCATCATCCAGGAAGTCAACTTAGAAAAATATTTCTAGCACCTTAGAGCTTTCTACATCGTCGATAGGTTTCTTTCTTCTGGAAATAGGTTGATATCATCCGACCTTCGACCGAGAGAATTTTTTTGGCGTTCGACGTCAAAACATATATTATTGCCTTGAAAATTGTACTGCAGTACCTTGAGAGCCATTAACACCAAAGGTGGTTTCTCTCACATCAGTTAATAGCTTACATCAATGGATGATAATCATATGATGCCTTCCCATGTTCGACTTTAGATCATATATTTGCATTGTTAGAATTGTACTTGAATGAATGACTGAATGGGATACGAAGACCCCAGATCTAGTTTCATCTAAGTGGGTTTCGATTTCAGGAATTGTACCACATCATCCGTACAATGGCTTTACATACAGATCACCATCCGAACATGGGCCTATATCTATAGGCATGTCTATATCTGTAGACGAATTTATAAATTATGTACATGTTATGATAGTTTGTGTGTTGAGCATGGGAATGCCTCCCTCAGAAATTCATGTCCAAGATGTAAGATATCATGATGTAATGTATTGAAAAATGATGCAGGTCATCGTCCGCTTCAGATCCTACTGATCACATCATAAATAATCTCATCCAAATATTATTATTATTTTTACTTCATGCTTTAGGGGGCAGCTGTTATAGGTCGATTTGGGCATCATCCCCTAAGACCTAGTCAAATTGGGCATCATCTTCCAATACCAATATGAATAGGATCTATCATCCACTAATTCAATTGCTATATGCCCTAAAAGAATTCATTCCATTGATGGCTTCAATTGTGATATTTCTAATGTTTGAAGTATAGATTATATGACCCATTGACTCATCAACGCTCCTCTGAATGGGCCTAAGTTCACTACAATGCACTTATCTCCATGCAAGGGTGCACTGCAATGCACTTCCCGATACTTAAGGGTGCTTTGGTCTCCTGGGAGCGAAATCATCATTGTTTCGGGAATCTCCACATGTCCAGTGCCTTCTCTAAGAGCTCATATGTGTCATACTTTGAATACAAGTGTTCATCAATCACCACTGAACTTGGAAACATGTCTCACCTATTATTAGAAAGCCATTCAATTCCATTTATTGAGAAACTACCTTTAATTTCCCTATAAATTGAGCACTCATCTAAGTTATAGGAAGGAAGAAAATTTTGTAATGTTATGTTGTTGGATTCTTAATTGATGAGAGATGGAAGAATTGTTATGCTGCTGAGATGATGCTTGTTGTGATGAGGACAGAATGAATTTGGATCATGTTGATGATGAATCGATTTATTGGTTGTAATCTTCTCCTCCTACTTTCTTAATAAAGATAGATGTTCATTTTCTCGTATGTATGATTATATCTTGTGAATTCCATTCTCAATTGTGTATGTATTCTCATATCTAATCGGTTCGATTTGGTTAAGATAATTATATACTTGTATATTTGTATTTTGTTTGTTGTTTTCTTTCTTTGATTGCAGGTATCGATATAGGGGCTTTATTTGGATTGAGAGCGGAAGAAACAACGAAAAAAGGAGAAAGAGAGTGTAAGGATTACAAGTAGGTTTATTTCCTTTCTGTCTATCTATTTGTCTTAGAGAAAAGAATAGTTGTCTTTCTTCTGTTTTTATTAATGAAGGAACACCATACTCCAGGAATCTAGTTTATCCGTAGATTAGAATTCTGTATAACAAAAGTGACCCAAATATTCCATTTTAAAAGTGCCAAAGGATAATTGGAATAGTTGATTAATATTTATTTGTCTCATAATAATTGCAATTATTAATCCATGTGGCCACATGTGTGTCCCATGTTTTGTCGCATATCAAAATATCATCAAAAAATATTAGAAAAATGTGCAAAAAGGGTCAAAATTTTCTATTCATGTGAATTTAAAAATTAGATAAGGTCAAAAGTCCAAAATATATCACCCAAAAAAAATATCCTCATGTATACAAAACTTCATCTTAGGAATGCCTTTTTCTTCATATAAATTTGAGAATAAAAAAATGGAGTTCAACTTTAGGGAAGAGGCATTCTTTGTGAATCTCAACAAAGAGGTTGATGATGATGGAAATGGGAAATTTATCATTGACAATAAACTTTTTAATAGTTCGGTAATCTAGGAACATGTGTCAATTACCTTTTATCTTTACAATCATGATGATGGCATGGAGTAGGGGCTTGTGCTAAGATGTATAACTGAAACCTATATAAATTCCTAAACTATATTTTCAGATTCATTTATTTGTGCAAAAGGATTTATATTATGGTGCACATTCAACAGTACAATACCTAGAATTAGCAAGATTCCATAATCTTTCTTAGGACATTCGGAGAGTTTGTTGTTGGGTGTTTCAAAGACATTTCTATTCTTTTATAGGAACAACTTATTATCAGGGAAAATTTCATAAGGGAATGGGCTATCCAAAACTTTCATGAATTGGAATTCAATAATAGTCCTTGAGTGACCCTTATTCATTTATTTTTTCATAAAATTAAAGTTAATGATTTCTAGTGAACCTATTCTGATATTAGAGAGATATCAATGTATGTTTAGTGAAGCTCATGTATAAGTCCTTGAAATCCATGGTGAAAAAATCCCAATGTTTGTAACCATCAAGTTCTAATGCTACAACACAACCATGATGTTAGTTAAAAATTACTAGATTTAGGAGATAGTTGTTTCCTATTTGGAAATTTCACATGTTTGCACTTACCATTGAATTTATTATTACAACCATTAGTTATATTTATTTGGAACTTGGGAACTACTTGGAATTAACAATATAATTTCCTTTTTATTCTATGATTGATGAAATTATGGGTGGTATCATTGTTAATTATGACAATTACCTTCTATGTTTGATGTACCCAACCAATTTGAAGGCCTAAGTTGTGAATCTTGAAAAAAGATGGAGGGAAATTATTAGGGCTACTAACAATGAAGTTCTTAGGTGTTTTATTCATAAGGATAAGATGTGGTCTCTACTAGATACATCTCTATAATGGCTCTCTATAAAATTTCCTTAGAAGTTCCAGATGAGACCATATCTATCAGAAATAATTTATGTTCCTTATGTTAATTCCCATTGAAAAACTCATCACAATGATAAAATAGGGATATATTTTGTTTTCATCCTACTTATATCCATTTTAACTTTTGGACCCTCAGGTTCTAAGAAAGAGGTAAAGTGGGAACAAAATGAGGGTATGGTTGTTGAACAAAATTTGGTCATTTGGTCTTGGTACTTACCACAATCCATGCCTCTATATGGATGAGATATCAAAAAATAAATAGGGGATGATCCATCTAGAATCAAGCTCTATATACTCCTTTTAAACCAATAATAAATAAATTTTGAAAATAGGTATCAATCTTTCCTTCTATGTGGATTGCTAGTTGCTTGAAGGAAGTAACAAATTATTTCACTATTCTAGTGTCAAAAAAATTATTTTGTTGCCCCTAAAAAATTATTACTAGTTTCAAATCAAACATATATGACCTACAAAAACTATCTCAAATCTATGCATTCTATATAGGACTTCTTATGCCATTGTCAACACTTCTAACACTACTAAACAAGGAATAAGATACCCTCCTAGGCTTCAACAAGTCATCATCAATACCTTCAATGGAAAAGTAATTTTATATATTGGTAACCCATCTTGTTGGGTTGGATCCATCAAAATTGGTTAGATCCAATTTAGGAAATATATGCAACATATGGTGTTTCAATTCCTAAAAAGGTGGGTCTATGTAATTCCCACTTCATAAAAATGACTCACCATTGGTGTATGTCCCTAGTCACTCCTCTTAATGCCCCATTTATAGTAGTGATTGAATCAATACTTGTAGCTTGTTATTAGTTTTAGAAAATTATTCTGTAAAATTGTAATCTTACAACTTTTTTCTTATAGGTTGTTTATTTTAAAGAGTTGGTCGTCAATATTAGGGACTTGGCTTTCTAGTTCGGTGATCCTAGTTTCCATGGTCATGTTTTAGTGGTTGTCATGGGACCCTTAGGTGAAATAAAAGGGTTGTTTGAGTGTTATACCAACAAAATCAACATCATGAAAGGATTATTTAGAATAAGTCTCCAAAAATTGTCCTACAAATATATTTTCCCATGCTTGAGTGTTATTGAAATAATGGAATTCTCAAATCTTTAATGGTTAATGTTGTGTGGGAATTCACTGCCTATGAAATAAAGGCTAGGTTTGTAGCATCTTAAGAGAACACGAGTGTCAAGTGTTATACAACTTTAAGATAAATGAGGGTTTCCAATGATAGTACTTGGTCAATATTTCATGGTGTTAATCATGAAGGATAGATCATATTGTAGCCATATTATCTGATTTTGTAGTTTATGGTGATCTCACTGAGTGTTGTGGTAGATGTACTAAAGCAACAAAATAATTAATAGGTTTATCTAAGGAGAGTTTTATGTGTAGCATGTGGGATTTTAATATATCAAAAGGTTCATGAAAGGTCAACTCCATACATATATTTTATCTAATGCAGTACCACTTACCATATATATATATATATATATATATATATATATATATATATATATATATATATATATATATATATATATATATATATATATATATATATATATATATATATATATATAGGTGTACATGGGTGTCAAACTAGGTGAAATCTCTTTTATTTTATATGTGCATTCTTTCCTGTTGCATTTATACCCATTAAATTATAAACAATTTTATCAAAAACATTGGAACATTTTTCTAGCCTACAAAAAATTATCTAAACATTGGCACATTCTAGGATATGAAAGAGATTTTATACCACTTGTAGTGTACTTAATCAACACAAATAGTAAATTATGAGAAATACTAGAAGAAATATAATTATTGGATGAAAAATAGGATAAATAAGAGTATTGATCCTATAGAATATAGTACTCTAATATTAATAATACATAAAAAGACTAATGTTAATTGAATTCTCCATGGGGTAAACCTCCATATAAATATAAATCCAATATAATGATAATTCTTGAAAAAATATACCATAGCTTCTTACTTCTATAAATGGTTTCTAATGCAAGTTGAAACTAATTGCAAATTATAATCCATAAATTTAAAAACCCACACAACAATTGCACTCAAAACTTAGATATAATTAATTAAAGATAAAAATATTCACAATATAATATTGGTCTGATTTTCATTGGCCATTTACTCATACTCCACCCCTCTCACACACTCACACACAATTTTTTTACAGAGCATCAAAATGGTTTCTTGGAATATGCATCAAAGCAACAAGTACACTACATGTACATTCATTTACAATACTTCACAAAAAACCAAAATAATATCATATGTTGAGAAAATATATTACATCAGGATAGATTTTCCTTCCATGAACTAAGAGAGGATTCATGATGGAAAGAATTAGCTTTCTCTTCCTCTTACACTCATACTTCCAATCATTCTTTAGTTCTCCACATAATTACTAGTTTATAAAAACCATTCTAAATATAAAATAGGATCAAGATCCATAATAAGTGGATAAGACCCATTATTTTAGTAACTGATTTGGAAAAATCAAAACCAATACTACCTTTTTTTTCTCTATCTTAATCCATAATATTTGATGATAATGTTTCTAGAGTCCAATTAATTATTACACAATTAAAATCATTATATGAGGGATCCAACTTCCTCAAAAAATAATAATACCTAATAAAGTTTATATGAGTTTTTCGATGCTCCTATCAAACTCCCGAAGAACAAAAAATTCCCAGACTTTTGTCCAGGAGATCTTTAACCCTTTGTTGTAACTTGTCTTTGGCTGAAATTTTTCATGTTGACTTAAATTTCCTCCAACATCCCAAGGTCCTCCATTAAACAAATAAATTCTATTTTTGTATGGACTTGGAAACTTAGCTCTCTCAGTTCTTCTCACTAATTCCTTCAAGAAATTCTTTGGAAGGACCTGAACATGTACAATTGAAACAATATTTCCTACGTATGAAATAAACATGTCATAATTAATTTGAAATTTTCCTTTATGGTTCCCAAGGTACTTTCTTTGTTGACCGCTTCCATTTCCTGTCCAAAATATTCTTCGTTATGATTGTCTTCATCTGAAATTTGGAGATTTTCACACATTAACTTCTCATTGGTTTCCTAAGTAGCATTCTCCTTAACATTCTTTTGATGCTAATTTAATAAAATATATTCATTCATAACTATTTATGTGACGGATACTCTCAAATAATCTAAATTTTATACCATAAAGATTTCATTGATTATCATGTTCTCATATTCATTGAACAGATCATGTTTTTCTAGAAACAAGTGATTTACTTCAATTACTGGTTCACATTCCTTGCATTCTACTTCATCCTTCAAAAATCATTTGTTATCCAAGATTAAAATTTGACTATTGCTTGCATCCTTTAATGGTAGAAGTGTATGTAATTTCCCATATTTCTCAAGTCTACAAGTGTTTTAGTTCACATTTTGTGTTACGTCCATGTCGTATTGGAGAATATGGCAGACATCCATTGGCAAGACATCACACAAAATTTCATCTTTATAACTTCCAATTTGAAATTCTACCTTACATTTCTCATTAACCAAAACTTGGTGACCCTTTTGTAACCAAGAGACCTTATATGGTTGTGGTTTCTTATTTAAGTTTAACTTTTCTACCATTTCAACAAAGATTAGATTATTTGTGCTACCACTATCAATCACAAATTTGCAGCACTTACCTTTGGACTTACACATAGTTCTGAACAAAATCCTCCTTTGATATGGTTCTTTGGTCCCTTTTTATGCTTAGCTCAACACTCTTTTTAATAGAAAATATTCACCTTCCTCGAGAGCATTTACCACTGCAACTAGATCTCCATCCCCCCCCTTTTCCTCTGCCACATGAGCACCACATTGGTTTCATGATCTATTTTTAGGACATTCCCAAGACATGTGTCCTAATTTTCCACAATTGAAACATGTGGGTTGATAATCCCTTCCTCCACCTTTGCCTCTTGAAAATGATCTCCTCCCTCTAAAATCACTTTCTCTTAGTGTTTGACTATTACAAATTCTTTCTTCTTCCTTTGGAGACTAAACTCCTTGTATGTTGGTTTGTTCTTTATCCTTTACAAGACTTCTTCCTCTACTCCTCAGTTTTTGTTTCTGGGAAATCCCCTCTTCTGTTGTCAAAGCTGCTTGATATGCATCTTCCACAATTTTTAAATACAACAAGCTAATTTCATTTTTAATTTCAAACCTTAAACCAATAATGTATCTTGCAATTTTTTCATCATTCTCTTAAACATGTCCAGCCCTAATGTTTATATTTTAAAATTATTGAGTGTATTCTTTAACAATCATGTTCCTTTGTTTAATATTATGTAATTGCTTAAAAATATTAATGCAATAATTATAAATCTAATTTGGAAAAATCAAAACCAAGACTACTTTTTTTTTTTCTCTAGCCTAATCCATAATATTTGATGATAATTTTTCTAGAGTCCAACTAATTATTACAAAATTAAAATCATTACAAGAAGAATCCAAATTCCTTAAAATATAATAATATCTAGTAAATTTTATAAAATATTTTGGATGCTCCTGCATCAGTTTCTCACTACCCAAATCCCAACCACTAGTGGTCCCAACTTACCAAGTACCAATTAACTAATAGGTAAAATCCTTTAAGGATGACCCTTTTATAATAATTAACTACATATGACTTACCTATTGGTCCTCATTCAAAGAGGATGGCCATTTGTATTAACTAAATAACTACCACACACCATAAAGTAGAGAAGTCAAGGTAGGACCCTAAGAGAATGATATTCTTAAACAATATTTTTTAGGATCTTTAACTCAAGTGGTAGCCACTTAGTACATTGGCCTTAAAGGTTATTTTTATACTACCTTTTTTGTTTGGCTATGATTTTATGAAATCTTTTCAGTTACTTGTTAGACATGAGATGAAATCTTTTCAGTTACTTGTTAGAAATGAGATGAGATTGAGTTTATTTATAATACTAGAAAATAACTCATCTCCACATCATGAATCATATCCACAAGTGATGATGTAGTTGGAGTTTGAATAAAATTTCTTAATTGATAATATTTTCTTAGAGTGGTTTGTTAATTCTATTCTTCCTTAAATATTTGATGATATTATTGTACATTAACCCAAGAGTGATGAAGAAATTATCCTTAAAGATACTCTAAATAATATTACCTATCTATGATCGATCCTAATTCTCTTATATTATATGGGTCTGATGGTGACCCCAACTCTAATGGAGTTGCATTGCATGCAAATGATTGTATTTCATTCAGCATGACTATATTATTATTCATTTTCCATGGGACTACTGCAATGGTTATACGTACAATATCTTCATTAGAATTTATCTATATATCTAGTTTGTACCCCATCTTCTAAGTCTTTCCTTTAAGGTGTAAGATATTTTTGCATCTTGGGAAATAGTTTCTTAACTTCACTAAAACAATCTATTAGAACATTAAAATAATGTTTATTTGGATATTCCTCCATTAAGGATCTTCTATATTTATGTTTCAAGTGTATACTATGCCCTCAAAAATCAATTTTATAATTTTCTCGCTTATTTTATTGCCACTCTTCCTTCCCTTAGTTTCAATTTTTTATATTTTTTTCAAAAGTTGTCCATGCATATTTTCTATAGAAAATTCTTTCTTTCCTTCCTTTAAATTTTTTAACTTTATTTATATCATTTTTGTTTTAATGTACTTCTTTACTATTTAAAAATTCTTTATCATTCCAAAATATCTTGTCCTTTCACTCCACCCTGTTTTCCATAAAAAAAATTGTTTAACATATATCCTTACATTTTTAAATTTATGAGTTTGAATAAATTTTGAAATTTATGAGTTTGAATAAATTTTGAAATTTATTTATATTAAAAAATTAATGCACCTTTTTACTATTTAAAAAGTCTTTATCATTCCAAAATATCCTTTCATTTTACTGGACTCTTTCTTCCATACAAATTGGTTTAATTTGTATTTTTACAAATTTTAATTTATTAGTTTGTTGAGATCCATGAAAACGGCTCAATGAATAATTGAGTTGATATGAAGTATTATATAAAACATGAAACTTAATGTTCAAATACATCTGGGTAAAAAAAAAAACAAATTATGAATTTGTTTTATTTTTTTACGTATATTTTTGTAAGTTTGTGTGATATAAAGTATTATATAAAACATGAAATTTAATATTCAAATTCATATAGGTCAAATTAAAAAAATATCATGAATTTTTTTTATTTGTTAATGTGTATTTTTGTGTAATATAAAGTATTATATAAAACTTGAAATTTATTATTCATATTTATGTAGGTTAAACCAAAAAAATATCATCAATTTGGATTTGTTTTATTTGTTGGTGTTTATTCTTCTAATTTTGTTTAAGTTGTTTTCATATATGGTAAGCTCTAAGCATTAGGGCTTATTTTTCTTCCATTCCTTTATGTTACGGCATTCACTTGAATTTGAACTAATATTATATTCCTTTAAATAACATGATTCATTTCAATTAATTACGTCGTAAGGCGTCATTATTTGAAAACAACTTTCCTGTGTGCAAACGTGTCATAACCTAAAACCTTTAGATTATATGTTAGACGATTAAAACATATGCAACCCTTGGATGAAAAGAAAAGATAGTTACAAATATTTAGTTATGGGTATGTTCCTAAAGCTTCTAAGAAACAAGAATTCAATGGCTCTGAAACTTGTGTGAAGCACCTTCATCACAAGAGAAAATGTCGAGGAGGCGAGAGCATTGGGCACCACTTCACTTGTACATTCTCGGAGACGCACAACTGTTACAATGCCTGCCCTTCATTGCTGATGGAAAATGGTGAAGCATCATTGGTACCAGCTTTGTTTTTCATATATGTAATGCCTCAATTTTCAACTTTACTAGTAGAATCTGCACCTAAATTGACAAAAACTGCATAATTGTGCTGCAATTGAGTATAATCATTTGCATTTTCAGCAGGCACATTCAGATCCAACGTCTCGGTTATGCTTGGAGGTGAAAATTGCTCTACTCAGTTGTTGAATGGCTTGTATAATTGTGCATATTAGTAGCAGGGGGGGTGGAATGAGTCCTCTTGTGACCGCCCAAAGCTTGGCCAGATGGAAAAATTTTGTGACACAGGGCATTCATGCACCCTAACTTTCTTATTCTCAGTGCAAAAAATCTGCTTATAAGTCTCAACAGATGGCCCATTGACAAACCAATGAACTGCTTCTTCTTTGAAACCCCCATCAGTTTGCAGTGTGGGAAATATGGACTTGGACTTGTAGTGGCAGCTTGCCATTGCAGTGACTCCATGCTGACAGTGCTAGACTATTTCGTTCACTTTGCAGGGCGAAACCCCAGTGGTGCAAAATCATCAAGTTGAGGAGGACAGAATGCCTCGCTTTTGGTCTGCTCTACGATATGCTCTAAGAGGTATTTTCACATAGTTTGCTAAGTGCAAGTCCTGGGCGAATTTAGTAGATTTTAACAGTCCAGACATCTTAGCATAAAGTTCCATGAGTTATTAGGCGTATCTTATTATTATAGTTTAGTTGGAAGCTATGTCTTGCATGTGTTGACTGGAAATCCCAATAAAACAAAGGGTTAGCGCCTCTTATTCTATACCATTTATAAGAGAGTATCTCCATATATTGGGTGAAGACACCATAAAATAGAGGATTATGAGAGCTCTTCATTTTGGCATATTTGATTCATATTTCTGTTACTATTGTAAGTCTTATTCAAGTCCTTATTACCAGGCTTGTTTTTTCATTGTGAAATTGTATAATCCTCCTTTTTTAGTTATGGATTTATCTTCGATTGCAGGGACTACAAAGGCATTCAGATAGAATTCTTAGCTGGTTGGTGCATTTAACAAATAACAATATATTGTAAGCTATGGAATATCTAAAACATGGAATATCCAAAATTTTCACAATTGGGTGCCTTATGGTTTCTCACAATTGGGTGCCTTATATCATTCTTTTCCTTGTTTCACAGGTTCTATTACATTATTATTTTTATCAGGATCTCTTCATTTTAGCATATTTGATTCATATTTCTGTTACTATTGTAAGTCTTATTCTGGTCCTTATTACCAGGCTTGTTTTTTCATTGTGAAATTGTATAATCCTCCTTTTTTAGTTATGGATTTATCCTTGATTGCAGGGACTAAAAAAACATTCAAATAGCATGCTTAGTTGGTTGGTGTATTTAACAAATAACAATATACTGTAAGCTATGGAATATCTAAAACATGGAATATCCAAAACTTTCACAGTTGGGTGCCTTACGGTTTCTCAACGTATTATTTCTTTTAGCTTGAAGTGGTAATCTGAACTGCTTTTATCATTTCTTTGAAATCCCATGGCTTTGTGTCTATTAAATGTTTTCCCATGCTATTTTTTTTATAAAAGATCCATCTTTCCTTTCTAGATGAGCATGTAACCAATTACTCCAATGTTTTCTTCCCTTGACAACGATATTTCTAACCTACTAAGTTCCTTATTTAATAAAATTATTCATGGTTTTAGTTTCAATTATGTTTCTTTGGAATGTTATTAGGAAGAATGATTGCAATGCTTCTCACTCAGATTTGATTTAATTTTTGCAAGTGACAATGAACTTCGGTCAATGAAAATGAATAGTCCCTCAAAAATCAAAATCAGAACTAATGTGATTAGAAAGAATGATTGGAATTCTTCTCACCTAGATTTAATTTCTATAAGTGACAATGAACTTTGGTCAATGAAAATGAATAGTCCCTCAAAGATCAAAACATATATATTCCTTGAATAAAACTATTTTCCAAAAAAAAATCCTATTATTATTAATACCCTACTGATATTGTAACTAGTTGTGGATGTCGGTGGACTACATACTTGGAGATAATCCTATGAGCCTTTCATATATGGTGGGATATGGTTTACGCTTCCCTCAATACATTCATCACCGACGTTCATCTTTACCCTCAGTGGCAAAGTATCCTTATCATATATCATGTAATGGTGGCTTCATCTTATTTTCTGACAGAAGTGCCAACCCAAATCTTCTGGTGGGAGCAGTAGTTTGAAGTAAGGTTGAAGGTCCTACATGACAGAGTGCACAACAGGGGAGAGGAGAATGCGAAAAATTATATCATTCTTTTCCTTGTTTCAAAGGTTTTATTACATTTTGTTTTTTGACAGGAGCTCTTTATTTTGGCATATTTGATTCATATTTCTGTTACTGTTGTAAGTCTTATTATGGTCCTTATTACCAAGCTTGTTTTTTCATTATGAAATTGTATAATCCTCCTTTTTCAGTTATGGATTTATCCTTGATTGCAGGGACTACAAAGGCATTCCGATAGAATGCTTAGCTGGTTGGTGTATTTAACAAATAAGAATATACTATAAGCTATGGAATATCTAAAACATGGAATATCCAAAATTTTCATAGTTGGGTGCCTTAGGGTTTCTCATCGTGTTATTTGTTTTAGCTTGAAGTAGTAATCTGAACTGATTTTATCATTTCTTTGAAATCTCATGGCTTTGTGTTTGTTAAATGTTTTCCCATGCTATTTTTTTGATAAAAGATCCATCATTCCTTTCTAGATGAGCATGTAACCGGTTACTCCAATGCCTTTTTTCCTTGACAACGATATTTCTAACCTACTAAGTTCCTTATTTACTAAAATTATTCATGGTTTTAGTTTCAATTAGGTTTATTTGGAATATGATTAGGAAGAAGGATTGGAATGCTTCTCACCCAGATTTGATTTAATTTCTGCAAGTGACAATGAACTTTGGTCAATGAAAATGAATAGTCCCTCAAAAATCAAAACATATGTGATTAGAAAGAATGATTTGAATGCTTCTCACCCAGATTTACTTTCTGCAAGTGAAAATGAACTTTGGTCAATGAAAATGAATAGTCCCTCAAAGATCAAAACATATATATTTCTCAAATAAAACTATTTTCCAAAAAAAAAAATCCTATTATTATTAATATTCTATTGATACTGTAACTGGTTGTGGATGCAGGTGGACTACGTACTTGGAGATAATCCTCTGAGCCTTTCATATATGGTGGGATATGGTTTACGCTTCCCTCAATACATTCATCACAAAGGTTAATCTTTACCCTCAGTGGAAAAGTATCCTTATCATATATCATGTAATGGTGGCTCCAGCTTATTTGCTGACAGAAGTCCCAACCCAAATCTTCTAGTGGGTGCAGTAAATGGAGGGCCAGATATAAATGACCAATATCAAGACAGTCGAGCACTCTTTGTGCAATCCGAACCCACCACATACATCAATCCACCACTGGTAGGCTTGCTTGCATATTTCAGGGCCAATCCAAACTACTAATCCAACCATGGCACAGGGGAAAAAATCAGTCAGATGATAAGATTTTGTAAGATTTAACAATTTTGCAACTTAAATCCTTAAATTAGCAATCAACATTGGCTAGCATCCATTGTCATAAAGGGTTCATGGATGGCTTCTAAGCTAATTACCAATTAAATAACTGGTAGCATCATAAATATCAAATTTCCTTTAGCGATCTGGGTAGTTATGTAAAACTTATTTTTATTGTTTTAGAGATATCTAGATTCATGATTTATGTATTCTAAGAAATACATCCTCAATCTGGGCAAGCGTGACTATTACAGGTTGTGCCTGAATTTAAAAATAAAAAGTGACTGGAAGCCCTTCCAACCTATTTTTAAATTGCCATTTTTCTTCCCTGTATGAAGGTTCTATATATGATATTGATGTAAGTAAGCATGGAATTATAATTATGTGTGTCAATAGCGATGGGATGATTATGGAATAAAGTATTATAAAGGTAGTTCAAATATTTAGTTATGGGTATGTTCCTAAAGCTTCTAAGAAACAGTAATTTCAATGGCTCTGAAACTTGTGTGAAGCACCTTCATCACAAGAGAAAATGCCGAGGGGGCGAGGGCATTGGATGCTGCTTCAGTTGTAAATTCTCAGAGACGAACAACTGTTACAATGCTTGCTCCTCATTGTTGTTGGAAAATGGCGAAGCATCATTGGTACCAGCTTTGTTTTTCATATGTGTAATGCCTCATTTCTCACATTTACTGGTAGAATCTACACCTAAATTGGCAGAAGCTGCATAATTGTGCTACAAATGATTACAGAATCTTCACCTAAATTGATAGAAGCTGCATAATTGTGCTACAATTGAGTACCATCATTTGCATTTTCAGCGGGCACATTCAGATCCAATGCCTCAGGAATTATTTTTCATAATCTTCAAATAAATTATTTTAAAATTTGTAATTGACAACACCTAACGTATATCAAATTTACAATTAAAGACAACATTATTACTGAACCTGATGACTTCTTCTACCTTTACTAAAATGAGCTATAAAATGAACTAAAATCACTACAAATATAATTCATGTTTTTAGTTTCAATTATGTTTCTTTGGAATGTTATTAGGAAGAAGGATTGGAATGCTTCTCACCCAGATTTGATTTAATTTCTGCAAGTGACAATGAACTTCGGTCAATGAAAATGAATAGTCCCTCAAAAATCAAAACATATGTGATTAGAAAGAATGATTGCAATGTTTTTCACCCAGATTTAATTTCTACAAGTGACAATGAACTTTGGTCAATGAAAATGAATAGTCCCTCAAAGATCAAAACATATACATTCCTTGAATAAAACTATTTTCCAAAAAAAATCCTATTATTATTAATACCCTACTGATACTGTAACTGGTTGTGGATGCAGGTGGACTATATACTTGGAGATAATCCTCTGAGCCTTTCATATATGGTGGGATATGGTTTACGCTTCCCTCAATACATTCATCACTGAGGTTCATCTTTACCCTCAGTGGCAAAGTATCCTTATCATATATCATGTAATGGTGGCTCCAGCTTATTTACTGACAGAAGTCCCAACCCAAATCTTCTGGTGGGAGAAGTAGTTTGAAGTAAGGTTGAAGGTCCTACATGATAGAGTGCACAATAGGGGAGAGGAGAATGGGAAAAATTATATCATTCTTTTCCTTGTTTCACAGGTTTTATTACATTCTGTTTTTTGACAGGAGCTCTTTATTTTGGCATATTTGATTCATATTTCTGTTACCGTTGTAAGTCTTATTCTGGTCCTTATTACCGGGCTTGTTTTTCATCGTGAAATTGTATAATCCTCCTTTTTTAGTTATGGATTTATCCTTGATTGCAGGGACTACAAAGGCATTCAGATAGCATGCTTAGCTGGTTGGTGTATTTAACAAATAACAATATACTATAAGCTATCGAATATCTAAAACATGGAACATCCAAAATTTTCATAGTTGGATGCCTTACGGTTTCTTAATGTGTTATTTCTTTTAGCTTGAAGTGGTAATCTGAACTGCTTTTATCAGTTCTTTGAAATCTCATGGATTTGTGTTTGTTAAATGTTTTCCCATGCTATTTTCTCGATAAAAGATCCATCTTTCCTTTCTAGATGAGCATGTAACCGGTTACTCCAATGTCTTTTTTCCTTGACAACAATATTTCTAACCTACTAAGTTCCTTATTTACTAAAATTATTCATGGTTTTAGTTTCAATTAGGTTTATTTGGAATATGATTAGGAAGAAGGATTGGAATTCTTCTCACCCAGATTTGATTTAATTTCTGCAAGTGAAAATGAACTTCGGTCAATGAAAATGAATAGTCCCTCAAAAATCAAAACATATGTGATTAGAAAGAATGATTGGAATGCTTCTCACCCAGATTTAATTTCTGCAAGTGACAATGAACTTTGGTCAATGAAAATGAATAGTCTCCCAAAGATGAAAACATATATATTTCTCAAATAAAACTATTTTCCAAAAAAAAATCCTATTATTATTAATACTCTACTGTTATTGTAACTGATTGTAGATGCAGGTGGACTACATACTTGGAGATAATCCTCTGAGCCTTTCATATATGGTGGGATATGGTTTATGCTTCCCTCAATAAATTCATCACCAAGGTTCATCTTTACCTTCAGTGGCAAAGTATCCTTATCATATATCATGTAATGGTGGCTCCAGCTTATTTGCTGACAGAAGTCCCAACCCAAATCTTCTGGTGGGGGCAGTAGTTGGAGGGCCAGATATAAACATCCAATATCAAGATAGTCGAGCACTGTTCGTGCAATCTAAACCCACCACATACATCAATCCACCACTGGTAGGCTTGCTTGCATATTTCAGGGCCCATCCAAACTACTAATCCAATCATGGCACAGGGGAAAAAATCAGTTAGATGATAAGCATTTGTAAGCTTTAACAAGTTTGCAACTTAGATCCTTAAATTAGCAATCAACATTGGCTGGCATCCATTGTCATAGAGGGTTCATGGGAGGCTTATAAGCTAATTACCAATTAAATAACTGGTAGCATCATAAATATCAACTTTCCTTTAGCGATCTGGGTAGTTATGTAAACCTTATTTTTATTGTTTCAGAGATATCTAGATTCATGATTTATGTATTTTGAGAAATACATCCTCAATCTGGGCAAGCGTGACTATTACAGGTTGTGCCTGAATTTAAAAATAAAAAGTGTCTGGAAGCCCTTCCAACCTATTTTTAAACTGCCATTTTTCTTCCCTGTACGAAGGTTCTATATATGAGATTGATGTAACTAAGCATGGAATTGTAATTATGTGTGTCAATAGATATGGGATGATTATGGAATAAATGATTATAAAGGTAGTTAAAAATATTTATTTATGTGTATGTTCCTAAAGATTCTATGAAACAAGAATTTCAATGGCTCTAAAACTTGTGTGAAGTGCCTTCATCACAAGAGAAAATGTCGAGGGGGCGAGGGTATTGGGTGTCACTTCACTTGTAAATTCTTGGACCGCACAACTGTTACAATTCCTGCTCCTCCCTGTTGTTGGAAAATGGCGATGTATCATTGGTACCATCTTTGTTTTTCATATGTGTAATGCCTCATTTCTCACATTTACTGGTGGAATCTGCACCTATATTGACAGAAGCTGCATAATTGTGCTGAAAATGATTGTAGAATCTGCACCTAAATTGACAGAAGCTGCATAATTGTGCTGCAATTGAGTACAATCATTTGCATTTTCAGTAGGCACATTCAGATCCAACGTCTGGGGAATTATTTTTCATAATCTTCAAATAAACTATTTTAAAATTTTCAATTGACAACACCTAACGTATATCAAATTTACAATGAAAGACAACATTATTACTGAACCTGATGGCTTCTCCTACCTTTACTAAAATGAACTATAAAATGAAGTAAAATCACTACAGATATCTTGCTTTAGAAACTAAGAATCTTACGGTGTTTCCTTTGCAACATCTGGTGATGGTGCAATTGCTAGTTATATTTATTTTAATAGAATCAATCTCAACTTTCAATGAGAAAACACGAGACAAAAATTCCTGA
The DNA here is from genome assembly GCA_034641835.2 of Pinus albicaulis. Lineage (NCBI taxonomy): Eukaryota > Viridiplantae > Streptophyta > Pinopsida > Pinales > Pinaceae > Pinus > Pinus albicaulis. The sequence continues at coordinate 828,304,381 of CM076576.1, read as the reverse complement.
AAGATAGAAATTGTATATATAAATATATTCCTCAAAGACTACTATGAAATTTAATGAGCAAACATACAGAGACAAAAATTCCTCAAAGATAGAAATTGAATATATAAAAAAACACAACAATCATGCTTTTATACTTACTCAAAAATGTTTTTTAGCCATATGTAAAAGCACATTCCAGGCATGTTTGCAGGCAAAGAAACACAACAATCATGTTTTTATACTTACTCAACATGATTTTTTAGCCATATGTAAAAGTACATGCTTTTACATTCCAGGCATGTTTGATAGGAAAATGTTAAATTCTTAAAGTTTATATAAATTTATGGTAATTTCATTTTATATGAATTTATTTTTAAAATATTGAAAAAATATAATTTATATATATTTGATTTCTATATTTTTAAAATAAATACGATTATTAAATTATAATTTAATATATTTTATTAATTTAAAAATGTTGTTTATAATTTTATAATAAATATAATTAAAATATAGAAAATTAATTTATTTAAAATAATATTTTTTAATATTCATAAATAGTAATATAATTAAACACATTGACAAGCTGTTATGTATCCCAATTAAAAAAAAAATCAATCCGTTAAACATGTATCACTTACTATATAAAATTACTTTATGAATCTTATTTGTATATTTTAAAAAATTATATATATATATATATATATATATATATATATATATATATATATATATTTTGACAAAGAAGCCTCCTAAAGTAATTTTGATGTTGAGCTAGATATTCACTCTAGCAATATTTCCTTTACGATATATGCAAGTAAGTCAAATCAATCCAATTGAAGATGTGAAGAGAAGCTTAAAAAGCTTTGTATCACCCAGTACTTTCGATGTGATGTCATATACATAAAATATTTTTATTTAATATATATATATATATATCTATATCTATATATATATATATTACAATTTTTTAAATACTAGCAATTGCACCATTATAAGATGTTGCAAAGGAAAAGCCGTAAGATTATTAAAGAGATCCAATAGTTGCTAAGCAAGGTATCTATAGTGATTTTGGTCAATTTTAGTAAAGGCAGTATTTGAAACAACTATTGACAATTGAATCACTCGGTAAATCAAGATTTAGAAGCACTATAAAACAATGTTATGTAGAATTAATAGAAATGTGCTGCTAAGTACAGAACAATGCTATGTAGAATTAATAGAAATGTGCTACTAAGTACAAAACTATGTTTCAAATAACTGATCTATGAAGACTGTGATAACCAGAAAAGTGTTAAAACCCAAGACTATAAAGATCCAAATCAAATGCTTAACAGTGTTAAAACCAGAGAAAGAAACCCTTTATGTTTGTATTAAAAAACTCCAAGCTGATTTTAATAGAGAAGTGAAACCTGATTATACATTGAGATTTGCAACATTGAAAATGAGTTGTGCATGATGTATTCAATTCTTTACTTTTCAGGTTTTTGATGCATATCTTCCATTTGGCTAATGTAGGGGCAACGTCCACATATTCGCAATTCTTTCCAATGATCAAGCAAAGATATGATTACAGGGTGGTGATGTTCATTGTCACCTTCAATCTCATAGCCATCTATGGTTATTTTTTAATAATTGCAACATTGAAATGAGTTGTGCATGGTGTATTCAATTCTTTACTTTTCAAGTTCTTATGCATATCTTTCGTTTGGTTAATCTAGGGGCAGTGTCCACATATTCGCGATTCTTTCCAATGATTAAGCAAAGATATGATTACGAGGTGGTCATGTTCATTGTCACCTTCAATCTCATAGCCATCTTTGGTTATTTTTACTAAGTAACTTACTATTAATTAACTGCAATTTCTTAATATATAATTTCTATAATTTTTTTATTATAGAAACTATTGGTTTTCATTTTTATTTTTTAATAAGAATCTTCTAAATAAAAAGTTCATTGTCAGCTTCAATCTCATAGCCATCTCTGGTTATTTTTACTAATTAACTTACTATTAATTAACTGCAATTTCTTAATATAGAATTTTTTTAATATAGAAACTATTGCTTTTCATTTTCATTTTTTAATAAAAATCTTCTTAAAAAAAAATACTTTCTATTTTTAATATAGAAACTATTTCTTTTCATTTTTATTTTTTAATAAAAATCTTCTTAAAAAAACACTACTTTCTATTTTTTCCTCAAAATTTTAATATAAAATTTCTTATAAAATTTCTGAAAAAATTATTGCCTTCATTCTATTTGCTAATAAAAAATACAAATTTTTATTACTTGTTTCATGAGGGACAAAATGTATCAAATGTATTAGTATTGCAAAATGAGAAAAAAATGCAAGTAAAATATTGTAAAATGTGAAAAAATGTAAGTAAAATATAATAACATAAATAACAAACCTGAAATATGAAGTTCAAGAAAATAACACTTTGGATATTAAAAGTAGGTTTAAAGTGATCTCTAAGTACCAAAAAAATCATGCCTTAATCACTATTCCTATGAGATCTAAATTTATTTAAATTTTTTATTTTTTAAAATATAAAAACTTATCCTTCCCTATCATATCTTAGTAAATAAAACTTATATTTTTTAATAAGTAGCTTACCATTAATTAATGACAATTTCTTAATATATATAGTTTCTATAATTTTTTTAATATAGAAACTATTGCTTTTCATTTTTTATTTTTTAATAAAAATCTTAGCTAAACATTAAAAACAAAACTACTACTTTCCATTTTTTTAATAAGAATTTTTCTTCAAAATTTTAATATAAAATTTCTGAAAAAATCACTGCTTTTCATTTTATTTTCTACTAAAAAAATGCAAATTTTTATTACTTGTTTCATGAGGGACAAAACTTATCAAATGTATTAGTATTGCAAAATGAGAAAAAAAGTAAATAAAATATTGCAAAATGAAAAAAAATGGTAAGTAAAATATAACATAAATAACAAACCTGAACTTCACACTTTGAATATGAAGTTGAAGAAAATAACACTTTGAATTTTAAAAGTAAGTTTAAAGTGATCTCTAACTATCAAAAAAATTATAATATTTTTTATAAAATTTCTAAAAAAATTTACTATTTTCATTTTATTTTCTATTAAGAAAATACAAATTTGTATTACTCTTTATTCATTTTAATCTAAATAATATTATTTAGTATAACAAATAACTCTTACTTAACCCGTCAAAATTTATTACTTTTGCTATTTAACCATAAAATCATATAAAATCATTACCTCCATTACCAACTCATCATTAATGTGTATGCTTGTGATCTACCTAGACAGCTACCTCCACCAACATTGTCACTCTATACGGATAAAATTCGAGACATCGTTCTAAATTTTGGAAAAACACAAAAAAGAGAACCCTACTAATATTTTGTCGTTTCACCCAGCTACTTGAAAACCAGAAAAAAAGGCACATCAAATCAATATTGCTGACCTAACATGAATGGTCTGTCAGAATGAAACGGCTCACACCTCTTAACTACTCATTAATTTGTATGGGCATATGATTAAAAAGAGCAGTTTCGTTCCGCGAGCCAAACGGTGGATGAGCGAGCCACCCGGGCAGATAATATTAACAGTATGGACCAGTACAGACAGATCTTTACCTTCATGGAGATCTGGTCTATCTTGATTGAGGTATCAAAGAAACGTTCACTCAATGAACTTTCTGAAACCCTGCGTTTCTTCGAAAAGAAATGACAAAAAAATGTTAAACCACTCTGGGACCGTATGCATACCTCTGATACCTTTCTATAGATAATAACCTATTTCTGTTCTGTAGATATTATTAGTAAACAAGGATAACCTACCTGCTACTCCATTCCAGTGATTACAACTGCATAAGACTCTGAAATCATGGATTCCATCTCTGACTGTCGACCCTCAGCATTAACTTCGGTAGATAAATAAAATTGGCTGTCCACCTCCAGCTCTAAATCCGACAACAAAATATAATTCGCTGAAACACTTAAAAAATGAAATGTAAAAAGAGAAAATCAATGAAGAAGATGAATTGTAAAAACGAAAGAAGCATGGCCATGCAATCGACCCAACCAAAAACTAGAGGAAGCCAACCCAGGAAAGCCAATGGGAATACAGAATACAGAAAAAGCTGGAATGAAACTTTATGAGCCATATCTTATGTAAACACTAGTGACATTTTAAGATTAACATATGACGTTTTACAATAAATCTAATTTAGTTATGTAGCTATCTGTGGGCGTAAGAACAACCGTTTTTTTCCATTGAATCTGGCGAGGTCCCTCTCCTGCTGCATTGCTTTTCTGGAGTTTCTCAAAGTCCGGAGGACGGGAAAAGACTCAGAGCGTTCTTTTGAAAGAGAGCATTCCTGTGAAGAGAAAGCACTAATACTACGATGGTTAGCAAGAGCAGCTTTATAGAGCAGGAAAATCACGCTGGTCAGTTTTCTCAGGCACCAACGCATGGTCACACTGGAATTTTCATTGAGCTTTATCTAGATATCAAAAGAGACGCAGAAGTTAGTTAGTTAGGTAGGTTGGAGGAGGTATTGAATCTAATGGTCAAAAATAGTTCAATCGTCTAACATTTTATCCAATGGCCCAAACAAGGACAAAGTAGCAGCTAGCAAAGTTGTTTTCAAATAATAACGCCTTACGGCGTAAATATAAATAAATTTATTTAAATTTATTTATAATTATAGTATATTTACATTGTAAGGATTCATTATTTGAAAACAACTCTTCTGTGTGCATTGTGTCATAACCTAAAACTATTAGATTATATGTTAGACCATTAAAACATATTTAGTCGTTGGATGAAAAGGTAAGGTAGTTGCAAATATTTAGTTTACAATGTAGTTATGGTAGCTCATTAGTTACTCAAGGGTTGGAGTGTTTATAGGGCTTATTCTTGTCAGTTTAGAGTGGCTCAGCTATTCAAAATTCCCTGCGCGATGGATCGGAACAGCTTCTTCTGCAATGGATTTGTCTTGTCATGGAAAGGATATGTGCTATTGTGTGTAGAAGAGAAAACATATGTAGATTTGGGTGTAAAACCACTGGGATTCCTGTTGATATGAGCAGACAAAGTGGTAGCTACCGCATTCCTAGTTTCTTCGTCTAGGCTACAGAGAAGCATCATTTCCACAACTTCCCTCATGAAAGGCCTATTTATGGGCATAGTGCTAGTGCATAGCAGAGCCACCCTTAACAATGGAGACACACCTATGCTGGTATACTGATCCAATCAGGTTTCATATTGGTATGTGGCAGTCAATTCTCCCATTGCAGTATCTTTACCAATACACACAGTAACTTGTAGTCATTAATGGGTTGTCCCCACTCTTATTCGGGTTTTAGACCAATTTGAATCTAAGGTATACATGTTGTGCCAATTTACAGGAGTTATATCTGGTGCGCTCTTGTATATTAGAGATGATTTTCCAGCTATGGATCCTTCTACAACTGTACAGGTATTCAACAACAAGATTGTTCAGTGAAATTTCAAATCTCCGCCAATCTCCATAGAGTTTGTATTTCTTTGGGTCACATAATATATATAATCTGGTGTTTGAATTAGTGCAGGAAACTATTGTTAGCGTTGTGATTGTTGGGGCCATCGTTGGCACTGGATTGGGTGGGTGGACAAGTGACCATTTTGGGAGGAGGAAAACACTGCTGCAAGATGATCTTGTTTTTTTGTTGGGGGCAATTCTCATGGTTGCTGCACCAATCTCTGCCATTTTGATAATGGGTAGAATCTATGTGGGATTGGGTATAGGAATGACATCAATGACTTCACCCCTTTATATTTCAGAGGCCTCGCCCACAAAAGTGAGGGGTGCTATAGTGAGTACTAATGGTTTTATCATGAGAGGAGGACAATTCTTGTCATATTGCATCAACCTGGCATTCACCAAGGTGTGTGCTATATTTACAAAGAAAAATGTTTGTGCGTTATTTTGGTATGTGATAGTCAATGCTCCCATTGCGGTATCTTTACCAATACACACAGTAACTTGTAGGCATTGATGGGTTGTCCCCACTCTTATTCGGGTTTTATACCACTCATAATGTAAGGTATACATGTTGTGCCAATTCACAGGAGTTATATCTAGTGCACTCTTGTATATTAGAGATGATTTTCTAGCTGTGGACTATTCTACAACTCTACGGGTATTCAACAACAATATTATTCAGTGAAATTTCGAATTCCTGCCAATCTCCATAGAATTTTTATTACTTTGGGTCACAGAATATATATACTCTGATATTTAAATTAGTGCCAGAAACTATTGTGAGCGTTGCCATTATTGGGGCCATCATTGGCACTAGATTGAGTGGGTGGATGAGGGACCATTTTGGGAGGAGAAAAAACGTTGCTGTAAGTTGATCTTGTATTTCTGTTAGGCGCAATTCTCATGGCGGCTGCACCAATCGCTACCATTTTGATAATGGGTAGAATCTGTGTGGGATTGGGTATAGGCATGGTATCAATGACCTCAACCCTTTATATTTTAGAGGCCTCAACCACAAAAGTGAGCGGTGCTATAGTGAGTACTAATGGTTTTCTCATCACAGGAGGACAATTCCTGTCATATTGCATCAACATGGCATTAACCAAGGTGTGTGCCATCTTTACAAAGAAAAATGTTTGTGCATTACTTTACAGAGGAAAATTTAGTGGCTATTCTTTGTTGTCTGGATGTTATTTTTAGATATCTCTTACTTGGAAACATTTCCTAATTTAAATGTACATTTTCTTCCATTTTCCGTTTTTAAGGAATACGAAAAAATTTGAAATAGCCTATATTTCTTTGAGTCTAATAGAGAGGGAAAAAAATTTCCTTGTGTAAATACAAAATAGTTCTTGGAATGTTTCATTGGAATTCTACTACCCTATCCAAATTAGCAAAAGCTCTCCACATTCTCTGACCCCCATAGCACTCGAAACAAAATAATAATCTGATTATGTTGGTGGGAGACTACTTTAGTTTTTTGTGAGAATATAACTCATTTCAATATCAGTGTAGGGATCATCTCCAGGAGATGATCCCCATCAATATTTTTAAATCTCCTGGTGATGAGATTAGGAATCATAATCAGGGGAAGATCCCCATCAGCAGTTTTAAAGGTCTAGATGATGATCCCTACTCTAGGATCAAAACGTTAAGTGTATTCTCACAAAAAGAGTAGGGATCATCATCAGAAGATTATCCCCATAGGGAGCTTTAATAAACCCTATCCTGGGATTGAAACATCGAGTATATTTTCACAAAAAAAGGGAGTAGAGATCATCATTAGAAGATGATCCCCATAAAGAGCTTTAATAAACCCTATCTTGGGATTGAAACATCAATTATATTTTCACAAAAAATACCGCAGTCTCCCTCCAACATAATTATCTATTGAGTGTGATGGGAAATCTTAAAATACTAATATGGTTCTTAGGATGTTTTGATTACATTTCTGCTACCCTGTCCAAGTTTTCCAAAGCTCTCCACATGCTCTAGAACCCCCCAAGGAAACAAGTACCTCTCAGCTTTTGTTTGGCTAAAAGCTCTCTACATCCTCTAGCCCACAAAAATATTGAGAGAGAATCCTATTACATTTACTAAGACATGATGACAAAGCTAGCTTGTTGTGAGAATAAACTAGTACTTAATAAATCGCCCCATTGTTGTCAAAGTGGAATAATTACACCTTCACTAATTGATATTAAAATAAAACTCATAACGAGTATTTCAACTTCACATGTGTATAGCCACCTTTATTAATATAAAAGTGGAAAAGCTATTTTCACCTGAAAAATCATGGGATGAGTTTTACAGGCACCTGGTACTTGGAGATGGATGCCTGGAATTGTAGTTGTTCCTGCACTTATATAGCTTTTCTTAATGTTCTATTTACCTAAAACTCCTCGTTGTTTGTACAGAAAGGTATGGATTTCAAGTCACTGAATATGCTGGTATACAATCATAGTATCTTTTTTCGAAGCCTCAAATTTTCCATCTAGATATTTGTTTATATTTAGAATGTTAATTATGGACTTTTTATATTGCAGAAAAAAAAGGGAAGCAAAGAAAATCGCCATCATGAAGAGGATACATCCCCCTGAGGATCTTGAAAATGAAATTCAAGTGCTCAAGCAATCTGTTCAGCAAGAAATTGAGTTGCATGGGCCTTCACAAAATATTCAGTTCAGTCAATTATGGAGGGTCAAATAAGTGAGATAGCATTGTACAATTGGCTGGATTTTCATCCAACATTGCTGCTATGTTGCTATCTCTAATAACTTCATGCTTGAATGCTCCTGGCTCTATTTTGGCGATCTATCTCATTGACATATTTGGAAGACAAAAACTTCTTATTTCCAGTTTTGTTGGAGTCATTACATCTTTAGTCCTATTAACAATTGTATTCCACATAACTACAGAAAGATATCCTTTAGTAAGCAGGAAAGTAGGTCAACAATTTTTTGGTTATCAATGTCCACAATATATTTCAACAAGTGCAACATGGGATTGTATGCAATGCCTAAAGGCCAACCTAGATTGTGGATTCTGTGCATCTGGAAGTAACCAGGTACTGATAATTGACAATGAAAGACTACAGAGCATTGTGTTATTCCAACTTTTTTCCCATTTCTTGTGTTTAAGCATGGATTTAAAAATTTCCCTCTTGTATTTAAGTTTGGTAATTAAAATTGAAAACATAAAACCAGTGGATCAAAAAACAATTTCTCTCAATTGTTTCCAAGAGCTTGTTTACTATCAAATTCAATGGTGAAGCATGTTTGTGGAGGTGATTCTCGACCATGGTTCACCCGAGGATGCCAAAGACATTACGGTTGGCTGGCTATTCTTGGATTGACACTATACATTATTTTCTTTGATCCTAGAATGGGAACACTTCCTTGGGTCATAAAATCTGAGATTTATCCTTTGAGTTACAAGGGTATCTATGGAGGCATTGCTGCCACAGCAAATTGGGTTTCTAGTTTGATAGTGGCACAAACATTTCTCACTATGACTGTAACTATTGGCACTTCCATGATGTTCTTAGTTTTTAGGGTGATATTAGTGATTGCACTTTTCTTTGTGCTCATTGTTATGCCTAAAACAAAGGGCCTTTAACTTGAGCTGATTGAAGGGACGTTGCAATGGAGAGTAGAGAATTTCAGCTTAAAGTTTTGGAAGAAAAAATAACCCCATAGTTTCTTCAAATAAAGAAAACCTCAAAAACAATGATCTTGCAGGCTAGCTCTTGTACGTTTCTACTTGTGAAGTAACTGGATGTATAGGGATAAAGTGGAAATCAACATAATTTCTTCTCTATGTGAGTCTGCTATGTGTGAATCTAGGACACTTTTAATGTCAATGTTAATCTTCTTCTGAAACCATCTAGCAATACCCAAGTCATCTCCAAATTCTACATCATTGAGTTTATTGCCAGTCAGAAGCTCCAACGGGACCACACCAAAGCTGTATATGTCACTCTTCGCATTCACTTTAAGGGTGTAAGCATACTTTGCACACATATCAATCAGTTAAATCAGTTAGCTAGAATTGTGTTTTTTCTATTGACACGTTTGATTAATAAAAACATATATGTTATAACATTATCCGTTTAACTGGAAAGTCTTACCCGGGGCAATATATCCATATGAGAATGCAACTACTAACATGAAATTATTCTGACTCAGCTTCTCCACCGTTTTAGCTAAACCAAAATTAGCAATATGGGCTTTCCATTTAGAATCCAGCAATATATTATCTGGTTTAATGCCCCTATGTACTATTAGAGGGGAACAATAATGATCCAAGTAGGACAGTCCCTGAGAAGCACCAGTAGCAATGTTATAATGAGTAGGCCAATCCAGCATTTCCCCTTCAGAATTATGAAGTTGTTCATACAGGCTACCATTTGGCATGTATTCATACACTAACATATTAGAATATGAACTAGAGATGCCACAAAGCAGCTTGACAATGTTGGCATGCCTAATCTTCCCTAAAGTGTCCAACTCTACTTGAAATTCATTGTCTTGGCCCAACTACAGTTTCCTGTTGTTGCAGATCCGTTTCACAGCAACAATAGTGCCATTTCCCAGCGTTACCTTGTACAATTTTCTTTCACCTCCACTTCTGATAACATTATTTTCTGTCAATCTCTTCAAAATTTCTGATTCGTTGAATTCTAGCCTGGGAAAGGCTGTGAGATTCCATGACTTGGTACTTGATTTAACCTGAGCAAAATTCTTGTATTTCATATACAGGACACCTATAACAATCAAGCAAACTATGACCACCAAAGCAATAATCGCAATCAATACCCTGTATTGATGATTCTCGCATCCCTTTTCCTATTGGAAGCATAAAGGATGCTTTAATGGCCCACCTCCACACAGGCCTGGATTGCGAAAAAAACTTTCATCATATGCCAGATTATTGTAACCAACAGGGACAGAGCTAGACAAGTGATTGCTAGACACATTAAGAAAGCTCAACTTGAGATTATCTAATTCAAGGGGTATTACCCCTGAAAGAAAATTGCTTGAGAGGTAAAGCCTATTAAGAACTGGAAACAACCCAAGAGGTGGGGGAATTGATCCTATGAGGCTGTTGTTGGCAAGGTTAAGTTGAGAAAGTTCTTTCCATGATATTATTGTCGTAGGGAGTACCCCATTTAACATATTGTGACCAAGATAAAGACGCTGCAGTGATGATAATTTAGTAAGTTCCCCTGGAATAATCCCTGATAAACTATTGTGACTGGCTAAGAAGATGTTGAGATTCCACAACTGTGAAATGCTATAGGGAATACTTCCGTTGAATTCATTTTAAGATATCTACAAAGCCCACAGATTGGTGACTTTGGTGATTTGGGCAGGAATTTGGCCATGGAAGGCATTGTTTGTCAAGGATAATTGCCCGAGGAGTGGAGAACTCCATAGTCCCAGAGGAACCTCACCGCTTAGTTGGTTATTCTCTACTAGGACAGCGGTTAGGGTCGAACAATTTTATAGAGACCCAGGCAGTTTTCCATTAAAATTATTTTCATATACAATAAAAGCTACCAATACTCCACCTACACAGACATTTTGCGTAAGAGGGCCTAACAGTTCATTTTTTGATACATCAAACTCAACTAGTTTAGAACACATCCCAATTCCGGGGGGAACTTGTCCTATAAGTTGGTTAGTAAAAAGCCCGAGAAAGACTAAATTAGCAAGCTTAACAAGCCCAGATGGCATAGACCCAGAGATCTGGTTGATGCATAACTGTAGTGTCTCTAAGTTTTTCAACTCTCCAATGCCGATAGGAATGCTTCCATTTAGTTCATTGATTGTAAAATCCAAATTCACAAGACTTTTAAGTTTGTTGATATTGTCTGGAATTGGTCCAGATAAATTTTTATAATATAAACTCATATCTGTCATGTTTTAAAGGGCCATCAATTTACTGGGGATTCTGCCCATCAAATTATTTGACCCCAATGATTTTTTTCGGTAAAATCTGCTACAGAGTAGGGTTTAGCAATGTAACTGATTACTATTCACAAACACTCCCTTTCATCAGAGAGTACAATCTATACGCCTGGATCTTGCCCCAAAACGTTTGCATAAATGCTATCGAATGCAACTGTCACTATGTTTCGACCGCTTAGATTTATTAGATCTGATTTCTGTTCCGGATGTTTGTTGGCAAATTTCTCCAATTATTTTAAATTTTTACTAAATATTTGGCTGAACTGGATACTTTTTAGTTCAATGTGTTGCATTGAATATTAAATAAGTTTAATTAAATACATTTTCTTGTAACTAATTGGAATTTGTAATGGGTCATAGATTCGAGTGTAGCAGGTAAGCTCGTGACATTATATTATTAAGGAATGGAAGTAGGGTAAGGATGGAGAAATAACTTAGAGCCAAGGTTTTGCAATCAAGCTGGTCACTAATCTCAAAATTGTTTCCTACTTCCTCGAGATTGGACCATGGAAGCCAAAACCCCATGAGCATTGGGTTTTGCAATTTACTAATCTTAAAATTGTTGCCTACTCAACCGTAATCGTTCATGTTTTTATGAACTTATTTATTGCAATCTCAGGAAATTCAAGGCACTGGGTATTGAACAATAGAAGCTTACAATATATTTTCATAATCTGAAGCAGGGTATGAACCCTGGACTGAAAAGATAACATCTAGAAGGCCTCGTGGAGCAAAAGCTCATGTCATGTGAAAGAGGTTGTCATGAAAAAGGTGAAATTCAACAATTCTTGCTCTGTTTTTGAGATTAGCTCTTTGTTCTTTACATTGCTAATGCTTCTCTTAATTGACCTCATGCAGGTTGCAATATGAGCTCATGCAATTAATGGTACTGAATATCCTAGATCTTATGTTAAGGTTTACATATATTTAGGGTTTTATTTGCAGATTTCAATATGTGAAATCCCCTATATATAAATAGTTTATAATATGTAATAAAAATCTTTAAATATAAAAAATATAATAAAAAATTTATTACCAATACCATTTTAACCTCAATCTTAATCTAAATTTCAACATATATCATTCTTCCTTCTTCCCTCTGGCCAAGAGGCATCAAATTGCACTTTTTATCAACATCTAGAGTGTCAAGATCAAATATATTTTAAAGCTCGAGTGTCATTCACACTTCCTTTCTAATAATTTTGATTGTGAATATCAAGCTCGGTGGTATCTCAGTGCTATTTTTCTACATGCAAAAGAGCAAAGTGATCTTGTTTTCTCTTGAAAGCAATATCACTCTTCTCTTCTGTTGCACAACTGACAATGAAGCAAGGTCTTGTCTCGAGGCATGAATATCTCTTGTCGAGTAGACATCGAATTGCGAATATGACAATTTTGATAGGGTTTGATATGGTGTAAATTTTTATGGAAATTTACGCAAAGAATAAGATAGACATCTGCTTCTTTTAAGTATAAATATTCTTTAAATACAGAAAACAGAGAAAGATAAAAAAAATTGCATAATCAAAATAAAAATTGGGATAGGGCACAATATTTTCCTGCCTTTACTAAAATTGACCAGAATCACTACACATATCTTGCTTAGCAAATATTGGATATCTTTAAGAATGTTACGATGTTTCCTTTGCAACATATGGTGATGGTACAATTGCTAGTTTGATTTAAATTAAAAATATATAAGAATAATGTTGATTAGAAAAATGTAAGGAATTATAAGCTCGTTTATTGTATAGATTTATTTTGTATTCTTAAAATTTTACAACTTTAACCAATATATATATATATATATATATATATATATATATATACAATTTGGTCAATTAAAAAGTGAGGAAGACAATATGGTGAGAAATATTTTGAAATTTAGATTTAAAGTAGCTTTATAAAAGGTATTTTAACAAAAAAAAAATTATTTTTATCTTCAATATTTTAATATCATATAAATGATAATTTTATTTTGATTTATGGTGTTTTTGGAATTGTCCAATCTCTTATTTGACTAGGGAACTAGTGAGACTTTGTTATCATTTGAGTAATGTTTCTTTTATTTTTTACACTAATTGGAATAGAGAGATGTTTTTTATCTTTTAAATGAGGGAAAATATGGCCCAAATTTGTATTGATTTTTAACGATAGTATGTAAGCACCATTGGATTTGTTTCCCTCCATGGGGGCTACTTACATTGTCATTGTAGGTTGTAAGATCACCATAGTTACTTCCTAAATCTAAAATATGTGAGGGATTGAGGGGATTTAAATCCCCTTCCCCTTTATCTCTATTCATTCCACCACCTTGGTAGAGGTTATTACCACCAACATTTGTTGAAGACTCAACTTCCCTTGTGTGTTTATTTATAATTAATGCTCATATTATATAATATGGGAACTTGTGTTGGAGTTGGGTTAATTCAAAATTTGTATTCATGTGATGTAGATAATACTCAACGGATTTGAAATGTAGCATAATCCATAGAAGTCACAATGTGGATAAGGAGACACATGCTTGAGAATTTGGGGTCTCTAGTATACTCTAGTTTTAGTGTGTTTTTTCTAGTTCCCTTCCATTCCTTAAGAAAATAAAATAATAATGTCTCATTGTTGTTGTTATTAACTTTGAGGGAAATTGTAAATTTTAACGAAATGCCTCTACTATACTAAGAAATGCAATGAGGAGGCCAAGGGATTAACCACTTCTTTGATTATGTAATAGGAGATGTGGAAGATAGCTATGGATCATAAGAACACAAAGAAAAAGAAGACTAAAATACAAAGCATTTTGGAGTTGGAAAGGCATATTCTTAGTTAAGGCACTAGGAAAGAAAGTGTTATGCAACTTTCATCCTCCTAAAAGGAAGGAAAATGAAATTCTTAAACTCTTTGGATGCCAACGTAAATATGCAACTTTCATCCTCCTAGAAAGAAGGAAAATGAAGTTCTTAATCTCTTTAGATGCAATAGTAAACCTCATCATTCAAATCTCTAAGTACATCCACCTACATTTTACAAAATTCCTATTGGAAGATTCAAGTGACCAACATTGCTACTATGGTTAAGGATGCAACCAACTGACTAAAGTGGGAGGGAACAACCTAAAAGCTCGTAAACATTACTACTAGTGTTCTCTATAGGTTTTAGTTTTTGCTTTTAGTGTATGTGTTATCTAATAATTTTATTTTGGAAACAATATATCAAGCTTTACACAAACAAAATTTTAGTCCAATCTACTTTAATTATTTAATGGATAGACTTCTTTTGAATATGCACATAACATCCATAAATTTTGAAACAACTAAGTTGGCTTGTAAGGTTTATAATTCTAAACTAGTAGAGGAATATATTTTTTTCTTAGAAAATTTTTTCTCAGACGGTTGAGCTTACATAAGCACTAGATTTCATTTTAAAAACGTTTAGCTCTCTTTGATATATTTAATATGCTAATCTTGTTGAAGAGGTTAATTTGCAACTAATGTTAGTATATGCTATCATATATGGGATTAAGGCTATATTTTACTAAAAAACACATGACCAAAGTGAAGATATCCTTGGCCATAGCCACTAGGGATGTTGGATTTCCTTAAGATACTATCTAGGTTGAAACCACCATTAGTAAGAGCTAAATGTGTATCTCATTGGCTAAGAACTTATTTTCCTTAGATATAAACAAAGAAGTTAGTGACTAAATCTATGAGTATTTGTCATGAAAAAGAAAATTCTCATTACAAACCATCAATACATCATTTTAAATGATGTGTTTTTTCGTGAATAATAATAATAAGTTAACTATAAAAATAACACTCCTCACTTTATTAATAGTAAATAAATAAATAAAAATTAATAATTTACATAAATCAATAAAGAATAAAGAATAACACCAGCATCATCATCCTCATAAACCAACCATTATTATGAAAAATCATATCTATAATAGTTATAAGATACAAAATTAAAACTAGCAATTGCACCATCAGCAGATGTTGCAAAGGAAACACCGTAAGATTCTTAGTTTCTAAAGCAAGATATCTATAGTGATTTTAGTTCATTTTATATTTAATTTTAGTAAAGGTAGGAGAAGCCATCAGGTTCAGTAATAATGTTGTCTTTCATTGTAAATTTGATATACGTTAGGTGTTGTCAATTGCAAATTTTAAAATAATTTATTTGAAGATTATGAAAAAGAATTCCCCAGACGTTGGATCTAAATGTGCCAGATGAAAATGAAAATGATTGTACTCAATTGCAGCACAATTATGCAGCTTCTGTCAATTTAGGTGAAGATTCTACAATCATTTGCAGCACAATTATGCAGCTTCTGTCAATATAGGTGCAGATTCTACCAGTAAATGTGAGAAATGAGGCATTACACATATGAAAAACAAAGCTGGTACCAATGATGCTTCGCCATTTTCCAACAATAATGAGGAGAAGGCATTGTAATAGTTGTGTGTCTTTGAGAATTTACAAGTGAAGCGGCACCCTGACGCAGGATAAACCCCTGCGATACCCAGAATCATACTCTACTCATGCACACAACGAATACATCAAAACTGTCCATATAAAATTTCAGATTGCTGGCAATTTCATACACTATCTTTTAACACACAAGCTCTTTAATCTATGTTCACAATACCATTCCCTCGGAGGCTAACAACATCTATTTCAAGATTTGAAAACCATAAGTACACATGGTGCTTTTATAGAACCCAACTTTTCTCCATCAGTGTTGTGCTCGTCCTCTGCTCTGATTTATACATTCAGAAAAACAACATTTCCAAAAGAAAATCGCGCAAATCATCCCTTTCTCTATTTGGATACAGTCTTGGCACATTCAATAAGAACCACTTCTGTCGTTATTGGCTACCGGCTACCCCACGAGTCTTCATCCGTCGTTCCTTTGCGATCTATGATTATCGGAACATAATATATTGGTTCTTTATCATTTAAAAAAGCGTTAAAATGCTTTCAAACCAATTTCATATATACATAACTTGCAGCAACTCGGATTTTATTTATTCGATGCTGAATTGATTTGCCAATTATTGTATTACGATATGCCACAAGAATTTGGGCAATTAACTTGTCATTGACAGGTATCCTAACACATGGCATTTTATAAAGCATGAGATTTAAACTCTGACATGCGCCAATTCCACAGCTTCGATAAAATCCATCAGCATTTCTATATCCTCCCAAGTGGCGATCGATCCAAATCTCTATATACGATGCAATTACAATCCTGGCAATTTCAACAATTGAATGCGACCATACCATTGTGAATCCGTTAGGTCGATGGATGCGCTAATCGGAAATCTCATGATTTAAACACAACATCCTTCCATGCATAGATCAAATTCAATTGCGATCAGAATCGACATTAGTAATAATGAAGATCGAACTTGCGAAGGATTGATTCCACATAACTCGTCCGATTAATCGGAATCACCCATTCGGAACTTTTTCAAGGGTTTTCATTTAGTAGCTCTATTTAAATCGATCAAATAAGATGGGAAGTCAACTGAAGACTGTTGTCACTTGTGAACAATACACCACGATCTTGATGCAATTCAATTGAATCGCTCATCGCAGTTGCAATACGCATTTGCTTTCGCTCTCCAAAATTCCGATCCAATTGCTTGTACCGGAATCAATTCACCTCACCCAAGTTTTAAACATTTCGTATCCGCTCCAATTGTCATATAATACGGTTTGTGAATTCTTACCCACTCTAATTCGATGATCTTACTGGATCATAAAACAACTAACATTAAGTCCGTTCCAGAGTTCTGATAAAGGTTTATTTCATTGTTTTTCTGAGCTAATGACTTTCATGCGCAAAGTCTTATCTAACAGCCAATTATATTTACATAGGACTTCATACAAATTATTCTAATACCACACAGAACCGTATTTATTCCAGTCCATTACACAGATCAATAAGATTCAATCCCACAGAACTTATCATTCGATTATACACAAACCACTGCTGTATTATATATTAAAAAAAAAAATCTACCCACTTCTTGGAGCTCTCGCTCCTTAAAAAAAACCCACACACCATTCGAGCTTTCGCTCCACACCGAACCCATTCTAATCTAACTCCACTCGTTCTATATAAAAAAAAACCTCTCCATCATTCTCTCGCTCTTATCACTTCTTCCATAAACGCAATCTTCTGTTTCTAGGAATAGTAACAGAAATCTGTTATTTCCTAGCTTCTCAACACACCTATACAAACAATCTTATCACTAATCTAAAATAAGACAATTCTCATTTATTACAATAAAAAACTTATTTGAGAAGTTTATCCTCCTCAGTAAAATCGAATTCCTCCAAACAGTCAATGAATTTCGCTTTGTTTAGCCACAACATGTGACCATTCCATCACATTGCTGGCTGGGTCTAGATGCTCCTGCATCAGACTCCCAAAGTTTAAATTAACCATGATCTCCTGATCATGTACTTCATGTCTGTGTCCTCTTGGATCGCATACTTGATTTGATAATTTGTCCTTGGTTACTGCTGTTGTTGTTTGTCCTTCAAGTCTCCTGCCTTTGTGCTGTAATGCCTTACTATCTGCTGCTGTCCTTTTCACATATTTAGTTGTTGCTTTGCTCACTCTAATTTGAAATTTTCCATTCCCTTCACCTGTACCATTTCTTCCAGCCAATCTTCCCTTCTTCTTTTGTCCTGCATCTGTTTCACTGGAATGCTGTAGTGTGAGTTTCCACAACTCATTCAATTCTTTGTCCATTTCACTTCTTATGTATTGAATACTATTCCTTTGCAACTGATTGTGTTCTTGATTTAGAACATCATAATTTCTGTGCCAATAATCTTCAATATACATTTCTAAAATGTACAAATGCCTTTTCCCAGGTTCTTCTTCCGGTTTCTCATTCATGACTTCATCATTCTTCACTTCAAATTCCAGCATACCTGTATTTCCACAAATTTCTTGAAAACTCATCTTTAGTTCAACAGTTTCATACCATAAATTCACCACCATTTCCTCATTCTAAGGCTTTCTGATCTCACTTTCCATTAATCCGATCTGTTCTTCTTGGTTCAGATCGACTTCACACTGCTCTTTTCCTGCATATAAATCTTCATCAAAATTAATCAACTCAATAAACACAAATGCTTTACCTGGCTTCCTCATCAAAAGATTCGACTTATACAAATCTGCCATCTCATCTGGAAGTTTTCTCAAAAGTTCTGCACAATCTTCACTAACTGCTTTGTCTGCAATATCTATCTTTAATCCTTCTTTACTCTGGCTTTCTTCAAGGTCAACGATCCTCAATGACTGCTCAATCTTCAATAGCTGTCCTATTTTAGCTGCAGTTTTAAACAGTTGTCCAATATCTACATAATTTACTACGGTTATGTTTAACAGCTGCTTTTCCCTCTGCATCACATAATTATGTGAGTTTCCTTTACTTATGACAACTCTAAATAGTCGCCTTACCTCAGTGTATCCTTTGATTTCAATAGTTCTTTTGCAATCCTCCTTTTGACTTATTCTTTGAATGTCATCTGATTGGACATCTTTCTGCACTTGGTTATAACTTCCCTCCTTATTATTCATATGAATATGAGTAGTCATTTCTTCATCTGTTAATACAACAGTCTTCAATAACTGTTTGTCTTTCCTCAAGTCGATATGACCTGCAAACACACAACAACCTTTAGTTTTCAAAATACAATACCTTCCATTTTCTTTTGATGCTTCAAGCATCAATCCTCCATCATAAATCTCTTGGATTTCAGCGGATATTTCTTGCGGTGACTTCAAATCAATATGAATTTGTTCAAGTTTCTTGAACTCATTCATCAGCTTGTCATTCAACCTCTGTTGCAATAGCTTCCATTTCACTCTTTTCTTCAGTCTCCATCTGTATATTCGGTCTTCACTTATCTTTCTTTGTACTGCCAGATCAATTTCTGGTTCTTCATTCTGCTGCCAGCTTCTACACTTCTGCAATTCAATGTCTTCTTCAAATTCACTCTCATGTAGCTGATCATTCCTTCCAAATTTCTGGTTACTTCCATATTCAGCTTGCTGATTTAATATTTCTGTCTCCTTCATGCCTCTGAGGACATAAATCCCTTGTTGCTCCTGATCTTGCATCTCACCTTCAAATAATCGCTGCTCAATTTCTCTGATTTCAGCATCATATTTATTAATGCTGTCTTCCACGCCTTTTCCTCCATCAAGTTCTGTAAGCTTTGTTTCTCCTTTGGGTTCCTCGAGTAATCTTTCCAAGAGTTCTATCTCCTTGTGAAATCTCTTCAACAGATCATCACAATTTTCCTTCTCAGCTTCATTCTTTTCTTGGCAATCCTCCTGAGTTGACCTGTTTTCCACATTATCATATTGCAAGCATCTTTCATTAATTCCATTAAACAAATTCATTGGTTTACCTTTTTGTAGTCCCACTATGGAATTTTCTTTAGATTGCTGGTCTATATGAATCCCATCTGACTGTTTCACACCAAACAGGATTTCATCTATGAACTCCTTCTGTTTCAATAGATCAATGCCTTCTTCCTCTAAAAGGGATTCACCATCACACTTTACCTCAAGAGCTTCATTCCTGGTTGTGAAAATTTCATCAGGCTATCCATCATCCTCTGCATATCCTGCAAACATACACAAACTATAAGAATCAAAATCACAAGGCTTCATTGCCTCATCTGCTTCCTTTGTCAACATATCTTCGAATTGTTCTGGACTCTGCCAATAGTCCATGAGATCTTCAGCTGACCTCTCATTATCCTCTTCCCCTAACATCTCACCCTGTTCTGGTCTGCAAATGGAAACTTCCAATTCTACCTCTGCTTCTCTGAGTTTCTCTGATTCCTCTTGAGCACTCAATATCTGCTCAATCTTTCTCAATTCTTCTACTATCTCTGACTTTACTTGCTGATTTCTCCTTTCTCGTAGCCTTGGCCACTTTACTCTTTTCCTCATGGCCCAAACACTTTTCTGCAGCATCTTCATCAATATTCCAATCTGGAAATCTATCTCAGCTTTCTCTCGGTCAAAGTCTTCTTGACTCATCCTCATGCCATTTGCTTTGGCATATTCCCTTCTGCTGTGGCTTCTTTGTGAACTTCCACTATGACTATCTGTAGTCATTTTCTACTCCTCTCTTTCCATGAGCTCCTCGCACCTCTGCAACAAGCCTCTGCAACAGTAAGTCCTCCTTACTGCAATCTTACCTCACTAAGCTCTCCTCACTCAGTCTTTTGGTAAGCACGATCCCCTATCTGGAATCTTCTCCTGAGCAACACCTTTGCTCCCTCTAGGCTTCTGCAATCTCTCACTCTCTCTTTCGAAGACACTTCAATTGTCCTCTTTGTCCAATCTCTTGTTGGATTCTTCAGGTTCACTGCCACTTCTATCTGGTTCTTCTCTCACAGCTTCTCTTGATTTATATTGCTGCAGTCTTCACTCTTTCAACATGCTACTATTTCCATACTTCTGTAGTTTTAGATCTTCATCAGCAAACATTCTCTTCAATTTCCACAGAGCCAAGCTCTGATACCAAAAATTGATGCAGGATAAACCCCTGCGATACCCAGAATCATACTCTACTCATGCACACAACGAATACATCAAAACTGTCCATATAAAATTTCAGATTGCTGGCAATTTCATACACTATCTTTTAACACGCAAGCTCTTTAATCTATGTTCACAATACCATTCCCTCGGAGGCTAACAACATCTATTTCAAGATTTGAAAACCATAAATACACATGGTGCTTTTATAGAACCAACTTTTCTCCATCAGTGTTATGCTCGTCCTCTGCTCTGATTTATACATTCAGAAAAACAACATTTCCAAAAGAAAATCGCGCAAATCATCCCTTTCTCCATTTGGATACAGTCTTGGCACATTCAATAAGAACCACTTCTGTCGTTATTGGCTACCGGCTACCCCACGAGTCTTCATCCGTCATTCCTTTCCGATCTATGATTATCGGGACATAATATATTGGTTCTTTATCATTTAAAACAGCGTTAAAATGCTTTCAAACCAATTTCATATATACATAACTTGCAACAACTCGGATTTTATTTATTCGATGCTGAATCGATTTGCCAATTATTGTATTACGATATGCCACAAGAATTTGGGCAATTAACCACGAATTGACACGGTATCACTATACCTTCTCAACTGCAAAACGCACCGATTTAAACTCTGACATGCGCCAATTCCACAAACGCCGATATAAAATCCATCATTGTTCTATGTGCTCCAAGCTGGCAATCCGATCCAAATCTCTATACTCTGATGCAATTAAAATCACAACTGGAAATTTCAACAATTGAATGCCGGCATAACATTTCGCAGATCTGTTCCGATGCGATGGATCGGCAATCGGAAATCTCATGGATTTAAAAACACAACCTGTCAACTTCCACGCTCCAATCCGATTCAATCGGAATCGGGAATCGACATTGGTAATAATCGGAAGTCTGAACTTGCGGATTCAGTTCCCATAACTCCAATCCGATTAATCGAGATCACCAATCGGAACTTTTTCAAGGGGTTTTCACTTTCAGCGCTCCCTATTTCCGATCCGATCCAAATCGGAATCGGAGGTCACTGGGGCTGTTGTCACACTTATCGAAAATACACACAGTACTGATGCAATTCAATTGAATCGCTCATCGTAGTTGCAATACGCATTTGCTTTCACTCTCCAAAATTCCGATCCAATTGCTTGTACCGGAACCAATTCACCTCACCCAAGTTTTAAACATTTCGTATCCGCTCCAATTGTCATATAATACGGTTTGTAAATTCTTCACCACTCCAATTCGATGATCTTACTGGATCATAAAACAACTAACATTAAGTCCGTTCCAGAGTTCTGATAAAGGTTTATTTCATTTTTTTTCTGAGCTAATGACTTTCATGCGCAAAGTCTTATCTAACAGCCAATTATATTTACATAGGACTTCATACAAATTATTCTAATACCACACAGAACCGTATTTATTCCAGTCCATTACATAGATCAATAAGATTCAAGCCCACAGAACTTATCATTCGATTATACACAAACCACTGCTGTATTATATATTAAAAAAAAAACAATCTACCCACTTCTCGGAGCTCTCGCTCCTTAAAAAAAACCCACACACCATTCGAGCTTTCGCTCCACACCGAACTCATTCTAATCTAACTCCACTCGTTCTATATAAAAAAAACCTCTCCATCATTCTCTCGCTCTTATCACTTCTTCCATAAACACAATCTTCTGTTTCTAGGAATAGTAACAGAAATTTGCTATTTCCTAGCTTCTCAACACACCTATACAAACAATCTTATCACTAATCTAAAATAAGACAATTCTCATTTATTACAATAACAAACTTATTTGAGAAGTTTATCCTCCTCAGTAAAATCGAATTCCTCCAAACAGTCAATGAATTTCGCTTTGTTTAGCCACAACATGTGACCATTCCATCACATTGCTGGCTGGGTCTAGATGCTCCTGCATCACACCCAATGCCCTCGACCCCTCGGCATTTTCTCTTGTGATGAAGGCACTTCACACAAGTTTCAGAGCCATTGAAATCCCTGTTTCTTAGAATCTTTAGGAACATACCCATAACTAAATATTTGTAACTACCTTTATAATCATTTATTCAATAATCATCCCATAGCTATTGACACACATAATTACAATTCCATGCTTAGTTACATCAATCTCATATATAGAACCTTCGTACAGGGAAGAAAAATGGTAGTTTAAAAATAGGTTGGAAGGGCTTCCAGACACTTTTTATTTTTAAATTCAGGCACAACCTGTAATATTCATGCTTGCCCAAATTGAGGATGTATTTCTCAAAATACATAAATCATGAATCTAGATATCTCTGAAACAATAAAAAGAAGTTTTACATAACTACCCAGATCGCTAAAGGAAAGATGATATTTATGATGCTACCAGTTTTTTAATTGGTAATTAGCTTAGAAGCCTCCCATGAACCCTTTATGACAATGGATGCCAGCCAATGCTGATTGCTAATTTAAGGATCTAAGTTGAAATTTTTTTAAAGCTTACAAATGCTTATCATCTGACTGATTTTTTCCCCTATGCCATGATTGGATTAGTAGTTTGGATGGGCCCTGAAATATGCAAGCAAGCCTACCAGTGGTGGATTTATGTATGTGGTGGGTTCGGATTACAGGAAGAGTGCTCGACTGTCTTGATATTGGTCGTTTATATCTGGCCCTCCAACTACTGCCCCCACTAGAAGATTTGGGTTGGGACTTCTGTCAGAAAATAAGCTGGAACCACCATTACATGATATATGATAAGGATGCTTTGCCACTGAGGGTAAAGATGAACCTTGGTGATGAATGTATTGAAGGAAGCATAAACCATATCCCAGCATATATGAAAGGCTTAGAGGATTATCTCCAAGTATGTTTCCACCTGCATCCACAACCAGTTACAGTATCAGTAGAGTATTACTAATAATAGGAGTTTTTTTTGGAAAATAGTTTTATTTGAGAAATATATATGTTTTGATCTTTGAGGGACTATTCATTTTCATTGGCCAAAGTTCATTGTCACTTGCAGAAATTAAATCTGGGTGAGAAGCATTCCAATCATTCTTTCTAATCACATATGTTTTGATTTTTGAGGGACTATTCATTTTCATTGACCGAAGTTCATTGTCACTTGCAGAAATTAAATCAAATCTGGGTGAGCAACATTCCAATCCTTCTTCCTAATCATATTCCAAATAAACCTAATTGAAACTAAAACCATGAATAATTTTAGTAAATAAGGAACTTAGTAGGTTAGAAATATCGTTGTCAAGGAAGAAAGACATTGGAGTAACCGGTTACATGCTCATCTAGAAAGGAAAGATGGATCTCTTATAAAAAAAAAAAGCATGGGAAAACATTTAACAGACACAAAGCCATGAGATTTCAAAAAAATGATAAAAGCAGTTCAGATTACCAGTTCAAGCTAAAAGAAATAACACATAGAGAAACCGTAAGGCACCCAACTATGAAAATTTTGGATATTCCATGTTTTAGATATTCCATAGCTTATAGTATATTGTTATTTGTTAAATACACCAACCAGCTAAGCATGCTATCTGAATGCCTTTGTAGTCCTTTCAATCAAGGATAAATCCATAACTAAAAAAGGAGGATTATACAATTTCATAATGAAAAAACAAGCCTCGCAATAAGGACCAGAATAAGACTTACAACAGTAACAAAAATATGAATCAAATATGCCAAAATAAAGAGCTCCTGTCAAAAAACAGAATGTAATAAAACCTGTGAAACAAGGAAAAGAATGATATAATTTTTCCCATTCTCCTCTCCCCTGTTGTGCACTCTGTCATGTAGGAAATTCAACCTTACTTCAAACTACTGCTCCCACCAGAAGATTTGGGTTGGGACTTCTGTCAGCAAATAAGCTGGAGCCATCATTACATGATATATGATAAGGATACTTTGCCATTGAGGGTAAAGATGAACCTCGGTTATGAATGTATTCAGGGAAGCGTAAACCATATCCCACCATATACGAAAGGCTCATAGGATTATCTCCAAGTATGTAGTCCACCTGCATCCACAACCAGTTACAGTATCAGTAGGGTATTAATAATAATAGGATTTTTTTTGGAAAATAGTTTTATTCGAGGAATGTATATGTTTTGATCTTTGAGGGACTATTCATTTTCATTGACCAAAGTTCATTGTCACTTGCAGAAATTAAATATGGGTGAGAAGCATTCCAATCGTTCTTTATAATCACATATGTTTTGATTTTTGAGGGACTATTCATTTTCATTAACCAAAGTTCATTGTCACTTGCAGAAATTAAATCAAATCTAGGTGAGAAGCATTCCAATCCTTCTTCCTAATAACATTCCAAAAAGACATAATTGAAACTAAAACCATGAAGAATTATATCTATAGTGATTTTAGTTCATTTTATAGTTAATTTTAGTAAAGGTAGGAGAAGCCATCAAGTTCAGTAATAATGTTGTCTTTCATTGTAAATTTGATATACGTTAGGTGTTGTCAATTGCAAATTTTAAAATAATTTATTTTAAGATTATGAAAAAGAATTCCCCAGACGTTGGATCTAAATGTGCCTGCTGAAAATGCAAATGATTGTACTCAATTGCAGCACAATTATACAACTCTGTCAATTTAGGTGCAGATTCTACAATCATTTGCAGCACAATTATGCAGCTTCTGTCAATTTAGGTGCAAATTCTACCAGTAAATGTGAGAAATGAGGCATTACACATATGAAAAACAAAGCTGGTACCAACGATGCTTCGCCATTTTCCAACAAAAATGAGGAGCAGGCATTGTAACATTTGTGCGTCTCAGAGAATTACAGTGAAGCGGCACCCAATGCCCTCGCCCCCTCGGCATTTTCTCTTGTGATGAAGGCGCTTCACACAAGTTTCAGAGCCATTGAAATTACTGTTTCTTAGAAGCTTTAGGAACATACCCATAACTAAATATTTGTAACTACATTTATAATCATTTATTCCATAATCATCCCATAGCTATTGACACACACAATTACAATTCCATGCTTAGTTACATCAATCTCATATACAGAACCTTCGTACAAGGAAGAAAAATGGCAGTTTAAAAATTGGTTGGAAGGGCTTCCAGACACTTTTATTTTTAAATTCAGGCACAACCTGTAATATTCATGCTTGCCCAAATTGAGGATGTATTTCTCAAAATACATAAATCATGAATCTAGATATCTCTGAAACAATAAAAAGAAGTTTTACATAACTACCCAGATCGCTAAAGGAAAGATGATATTTATGATGCTACCAGTTCTTTAATTGGTAATTAGCTTAGAAGCCTCCCATGAACCCTTTATGACAATGGATGCCAGCCAATGCTGATTGCTAATTTAAGGATCTAAGTTGAAAATTTTTTAAAGCTTACAAATGCTTATCATCTGACTGATTTTTCCCCTGTGCCATGATTGGATTAGTAGTTTGGATGGGCCTTGAAATATGCAAGCAAGCCTACCAGTGGTGGATTGATGTATGTGGTGGGTTCAGATTGCACGAAGAGTGCTCGATTGTCTTGATATTGGTCGTTTATATCTGGCCCTCCAAATACTACCCCCACGAAAAGATTTGGGTTGGGACTTCTGTCAGCAAATAAGCTGGAGCCACCATTACATGATATATGACAAGGATACTTTGCCACTGAGGGTAAAGATGAACCTTGGTGATGAATGTACTGAGGGAAGCGTAAACCATATCCCACCATATATGAAAGGCTCAGAGGATTATCTCCAAGTATATATTCCACCTGCATCCACAACCAGTTACAGTATCAGTAGAGTATTAATAATAATAGGATTTTTTTTTGGAAAATAGTTTTATTTGAGAAATATATATGTTTTGATATTTGAGGGACTATTCATTTTCATTGACCAAAGTTCATTGTCACTTGTAGAAATTAAATCTGGGTGAGGAGCATTCCAATCATTCTTTCTAATCACATATGTTTTGATTTTTGAGGGACTATTCATTTTCATTGACCGAAGTTCATTGTCACTTGCAGAAATTAAATCAAATCTGGGTGAGAAGCATTCCAATCCTTCTTCATAATCATATTCCAAATAAACCTAATTGAAACTAAAACCATGAAGAATTTTAGTAAATAAGGAACTTAGTAGGTTAGAAATATCATTGTCCAGGAAAAAAGACATTGGAGTAACCGGTTACATGCTCATCTAGAAAGGAAAGATGGATCTTTTATCAAAACAAATAGCATGGGAAAACATTTAATAGACACAAAGCCATGAGATTTCAAAGAAATGATAAAAGGAGTTTAGATTACCACTTCAAGCTAAAAAAAAATAACACGTTGAGAAACTGTAAGGCACCCAACTATGAAAATTTTGGATATTCCATGATTTAGATATTCCACAGCTTATAGTATATTGTTATTTGTTAAATACACCAACCAGCTAAGCATGCTATCTGAATGCCTTTGTAGTCCCTGCAATCAAGGATAAATCCATAACTAAAAAATGAGGATTATACAATTTCACAATGAAAAAACAAGCCTAGTAATAAGGACCAGAATAAGACTTACAACATTAACAAAAATATGAATCAAATATGCCAAATAAAGAGCTCCTGTCAAAAAATAGAATGTAATAAACCCTATGAAACAAGGAAAAGAATGATATAATTTTTCCCATTCTCCTCTCCCCTGTTGTGCACTCTGTCATGTAGGACCTTCAACCTTACCTCAAACTACTGCTCCCACTAGAAGATTTGGGTTGGGACTTCTGTCAGCAAATAAGCTGGAGCAACCATTACATGATATATGATAAGGATACTTTGCCACTGAGGGTAAAGATGAACGTCGGTGATGAATGTATTGAGGGAAGCGTGAACCATATCCCACCATATATGAAAGGCTCAGAGGATTATCTCCAAGTATGTAGTCCACCTGCATCCACAACCAGTTACAGTATCAGTAGGGTATTAATAATAATAGGAGTGTTTTTTGGAAAGTAGTTTTATTCGAGGAATATATATGTTTTGATCTTTGAGGGACTATTCATTTTCATTGACCAAAGTTCATTGCCACTTGCAGAAATTAAATTTGGGTGAGAAGCATTCCAATCATTCTTTCTAATCACATATGTTTTGATTTTGTTTTTTGAGGGACTATTCATTTTCATTAACCGAAGTTCATTGTCACTTGTAGAAATTAAATCAAATCTGGGTGAGAAGCATTCCAATCCTTCTTCCTAATAACATTCCAAAGAAACATAATTGAAACTAAAAGCATGAATAATTTTAGTAAATAAGGAACTTAGTAGGTTAGAAATATCGTTGTCAAGGGAAA
This sequence comes from Pinus albicaulis, assembly GCA_034641835.2. NCBI lineage: Eukaryota > Viridiplantae > Streptophyta > Pinopsida > Pinales > Pinaceae > Pinus > Pinus albicaulis. Next base: position 828,275,972 of record CM076576.1, on the reverse strand, counting down.
AAAACATTGGAGTAATCAGTTACATGCTCATCTAGAAAGGAAAGATGGATCTTTTATCAAAAAAATAGCATGGGAAAACATTTAACAGACACAAAGCCATGAGATTTCAAAGAAATGATAAAAGCAGTTCAGATTACCACTTCAAGCTAAAACAAATAACAGGTTGAGAAACTGTAAGGCACGCAACTATGAAAATTTTGGATATTCCATGTTTTAGATATTCCATAGCTTACAGTATATTGTTATTTGTTAAATACACCAACTAGCTAAGCATGCTATCTGAATGCCTTTGTAGTCCCTGCAATCAAGGATAAATCCATAACTAAAAAAGGAGGATTATACAATTTCACATTGAAAAAACAAGCCTGGTAATAAGGACCAGAATAAGGCTTACAATAGTAATAGAAATATGAATCAAATATGCCAAAATGAAGAGCTCCTATCAGAAAGCATAATGTAATAGAACCTATGAAACAAGGAAAAGAATGATATAAGGCACCCAACTGTGAAAATTTTGGATATTCCATGTTTTAGATATTCCATAGCTTATAGTATATTGTTATTTGTTAAATACAACAACCAGCTAAGCATGTTATCTGAATGCCTTTGTAGTCCCTGCAATCAAAGATAAGTCCATAACTAGAAAAGGAGGATTATACAATTTCATAATGAAAAAACAAGCCTGGTAATAAGGACTAGAATAAGACTTACAACAGTAAAAGAAATATGAATCAAATATGCCAAAATGACGAGCTCTCATAATCCTCTGTTTTATGGCGTCTTCACCCAATATATGCAGATACTCTCTTATAAATGGTATAGAATAAGAGGCGCTAACCCTTTGTTTTATTGGGATTTCCAGACAACACATGCAAGATGTAGCTTCCAGCTAAACTATAATAATAAGATACGCCTAATAACTCACGAAACTTTATGCTAAGATGTCTGGACCGTTAAAATTTGCTAAATTCACCCAGGACTTGCACCTAGCAAACTATGTGAAACTACCTCTTAGAGCATACCGTAGAGCAGACCAACAACGAGGCATTTTGTCCTCCTCAACTTGATGATTTTGCACCACTGGGGTTTTGCCCTGCAGAGTGGACGGAATAGCCTGGCACTGTTGGCATGGAGTCACTACAATGGCAAGCTACCACTACAAGTGCAAGTCCATCTTTCCCACACTGCAAACTGATGGGGGTTTCAAAGAAGAAGCAATTCATTGGTCCATCAATGGGCCATCTGTTGAGACATATAAGCAGAGTTTGTGCACTGAGAATAATAAAGTTAGGGTGCATGAATGCCCTGTGTCACAAAATATTTCCATCTGGCCAAGCTTTGGGCGGTCACAAGAGGACTCATTCCACTCCCCCTGCTACTAATATGCACAATTATACAAGTCATTCAACAAGTGAGCAGCATCAATTTTCACCTCCAAGCAGAACCGAGAGGTTGAATCTAAATGTGCCTGCTGAAAATGCAAATGATTGTACTCAATTGCAGCACAATTATGCAGTTTTTGTCAATTTAGGTGCAGATTCTACCAGTAAATGTGAAAAATGAGGTATTACATATATGAAAAACAAAGTTGGTACCAATGATGCTTCGCCATTTTCTAGCAGCAATGAAGGGCAGGCATTGTAACAGTTGTGCGTCTCTGAGAATGTACAAGTGAAGCGACGCCCAATGCCCTCGCCTCCTCGGCATTTTCTCTTGTGATGAAGGCGCTTCACACAAGTTTCAGAGCCATTGAATTCTTGTTTCTTAGAAGCTTTAGGAACATACCCATAACTAAATATTTGTAATTGTCTTTGCTTTTCATCCAAGGGTTGCATATGTTTTAATCATCTAACATATAATCTAAAGGTTTCAGGTTATGACACGTTAACACACAAGAAAAGTTGTTTTCAAATAATGACGCCTTACGGCATAAATATTTTTTTAAAATAAAAATTATAAAATATCTTTGAATGTATATTCAAAATTCAATATGAATATTTTATGCCGATAATATTTACCTTATTTTCAAAGAGAAGTCACGAGTGCTAACATTACATTTGGAAATATGGGGATGATAGTTGAGTATGGGCCAAATTAACCTCACGCAGGAAGGCGCGGTAAATCTGTTGAGTGGTTGTTAATTTTTTTTGCTTAATCTTAAGCTTACCGGAAGATAATGTTGAGGACCGTGTCTGGAAATCCAAACCCTTGACTCGTACATACTGGGCTTTTCTCCATCATTTTTCACATCTTGTACTGCTACAAACGATCTCCACACATGTCCTTGTAAAAGATAACGGCTGGGACCACATGAACGCAACCTTTCAACTACGTTACATAGAAATTATGGGCATCGATATTGAAGTGATCTGGTATTTTTTTAATTAGGGTAAATAGGTATGTTTTATTAGGGGATAGGTACGTTTGTTTTATTTAGAATAGGTTTTTTTAGAATTTTAATATAATTATTAAGTCAATGATAGAGGTTTAATTTTTATGAAAAGTGACAAAATATTATTTTTAGTATTTATAATTTTATGTTGGTTATGTTTTTTTAATGAATTTATTTCAAATTAATTAATTAAAGAAAATGTTATATTATATTGAGCATGTGGTATTGATAATTTATAATATTGGCCCACTGTATTATAATGAAATCTATTTACTAGTTAAGAATTTTCATTGTAAAATGGTGAATTTTCATGATTAAGAATATTTTTTAACTCATATATTAATTATTTTTATAATTAATAAAAATAATAATTTTTGGACTCTAAGCTTCTGTGATCCATAATATAAATTAGTAGAAATTTTTTCCGTAATAATCACATGCAAAAGAATGTGGTCAACGCCTTTCGAACCAACCACTGTGGTTCATCATCAGGACTATGTGAGAGATCAGATCCAGACCTTAAGTATAAATAGATGTAGAAATGGCTCAACTAGCCGTTAGGATAACGGCTAGTTTGACTATTGAAAAAGAAATATTCCATTATTTATTTATTTAATTAATTTTTATTTATTTAATTTTTATTATTATTTTATTAATTTATAAAACCTTTAATATATTTATACAACTAATTAACCAATTGATTAATATAATGGTAAGTAATTTAACAAATCGTAGTGTATATATGTAAATTTTGATTAAATTATATAATAATAAATTATTATTATTAATTAATAAATATAATTAATTCTTATTCATATAATTTAATTATAACACATCATCTATCAAATAGTCAAACATAGAGTTAAAAAAGAAAATAAATAAATAAATTAAATTAAATATAAATATAAATATAAATATAAATAGAAACAAATAAAATATAAAAATAAATAAATAAATAAAATAAAAATAAATAAATAAAAAATAAAAAATAAAATAAATACTTAACTAAAAACAAAAATAAAAAAATAAATAAATAAATAAAAAATAAATAAAATAAATAAATAACTAAAAACAAAAATAAAAAAATAAAAATAAATAAAATAAATAAATAACTAAAAACAAAAATAAAATATAAATTAATAAATAATAAAAATAAATAAAAATATTTTATTTTATTTTAATTAATTAATTAATTATTATTATTATTATTATTGAAAATAATAATAATAATAATTAAAATAAAATAAAATATTTTTATTTATTTTTATTATTTATTAATTTATATTTTATTTTTGTTTTTAGTTATTTATTTTTTTATTTATTTATTTTTTATTTTTTATTTATTTATTTTTATTTTTTTATTTTTGTTTTTAGTTATTTATTTATTTATTTATTTATTTTTTTTATTTTTTATTTATTTTTTTATTTTTATTTATTTCTATTTTTAGTTATTTATTTATTTATTTATTTATTTATTTTATTTTTTTTATTTTATTTGTTTCTATTTATTTTTATATTTATTTTTATATTTTTATTTTATTTATTTATTTATTTATTTTTAACTTTATGTTTGACTATTTGATAGATGATGTGTTATAATTAAATTATATGAATAAGAATTAATTATATTTATTAATTAATAATAATAATTGATTATTATATAATTTAATCAAAATTTACATATATACACCACGATTTGTTAAATTACTTACCATTATATTAATCAATTGGTTAATTAGTTGTATAAATATATTAAAGGTTTTATAAATTAATAAAATAATAATAAAAATTAAATAAATAAAAATTAAATAAATAATGGAATATTTCTTTTTCAATAGTCAAACTAGCCGTTCCTAACAGCTGGTTGAGCCATTTCTACATCTATTTATACTTAATGTCTGGATCTGATCTCACATAGTCCTGATGATGAACCACATTGGTTGGTTCGAAACACGTCAACCACATTCTTTTGCATGTGATTATTACCGAATTTTTTTTTACTAAAGAATAATAATTTAAATAAAGTTAAAATTTAGTCAATTTTTATGATTTTTTTAACAATATGAGATATATAATTAAGTAAATATTTTTATGTTATCATAAACCTATTGTTATAACTATAGAAATTTGCTGACTATTTAGTTTATATAACTATGTTTATCATATTTGGTTGAAGTTTTGATTGATTTCAATTCTAAATGAGAGAAGAATTTATTTAATGTTAGATGTTATTATTAATTTTGTGAAGAATCTATATTATTATTATTTTTTGATGATTATTTATGTGGTTGAGTTTAATTTTATTTTTAAATGGGAGAAGGATCTATTTAATGTTGGATGTTATTATTGATGATTATTTATGTGGTTGAGTTTAATTTTATTTTTAAATGGGAGAAGGATCTATTTAATGTTGGATGTTATTATTAATTCTGTGAAGTATCTATTTAATGTTGGATGTTATGTAATTGGCTCTTCCCCTCCATTCTAATCTCTAGAATTTAGATTTTTAGAACTTAATGAAAACTTAACTCTACAAAAGTCACCTAACCCTGGATAATAAAATTTGTTAATTTGTGCCTGTGAAAATTCTCCTCCGTGGGGATTCCCGGATGACAGGATCATTCGGGAAAGCCTACGGTATCGAGAGGATGTAAAACGTCGTATTCCTTAAATTTATTAAAAAGGGTAAACAAAACGTGTTACCTCTGTCCCACAGCTTACCCACGATATAGAAATAAGCAGCAATGCCAACTGGAAGAACCCACAACTTCTAGAAATTCATTAAAATGGTTAAAAAAACGTGTTAACTCTGTCCCACAGCCTACACACGATCTATAATTAGGAAGCAATGCCCACTGCAAGAACCCACAACTTTCACAAATTCTCTCCAAGGTTGTTTTAAGTGGTGAGCGGCAACCAGGCCAGCAAAGCGAATGGATGCAAAGAGTCTATCCAGGAGTCCCACGTCTACTCTCACCTATTTTAGGAGGCAGAGGCAAAACCCATCTGCCTTTTGCAATTTTTATGCTTGCTCCAGTAGCCTGCCATGGAGAAACCACGCGCAAATCTCAGCTGGTTTTGTGCATATGGTTTTGAAGCAGAGGAGAGCCCAGTACAAAACCTTTGCCTTCAATATAAGAAAAGGCGTCTCTGCAACAGAAACCATTTCTAAAGAGGCCATAGAACAAACGATTCCTGGAGAAGTGATACTGCAAGAGGTATCAATTCTCAACGCTACTGATTACCCTGCAATTGTGGAAGATGCGTTATCAGAGGTGAAAGGCAACAGAGTCTTCCTCCAGCTGGTGAGCAGCAGCCAGGTTGACCCAGGTAAATCTTCTTTTGTATTTAATATTATTCCCCTCTATTTGGTATCCATGGTGTTTTATCTGGGAGCTTAATTCCTTTTTAGGTTTCTGTTGTTCTAATCTGCGTACAAATGAATGTATAATGGCAGAAACGGGATTCGGAAAAACAGCTGGTGAAGCGTCTTATTTAAAGTGGAGTCCCTTCGATGGAACTCTGCTCTGGGAGTTCCGGGAGCATTCTTGATAAAGAACATGCATTCACGTGAGTTCTTTCTGAAATCTCTAACTCTTGATGTCCCTGGTCAAGGTAAACTGCGCTTTCAGTGCAACTCGTGGATTTTCCCCTACGATATCAGCAAAACTGATCGTATTTTCTTTTCTAATAAGGTATGGTGTATTATGCATTCTTTTCCAGTTAATCGCTATATAGGTTAAGGTATTCTCTTCAATCAAGGATGGGTTCATAGATTAATGTTGACCAGCGCGTGCTGTGATCAGAGCTACCTGCCCGAGGAGACACCAGAAGGTTTAAGGAAATTGAGGGAGAAAGATATGGTGGAACTACGAGGAAATGGAAAGGGAGAGAGGAAAGTATACGATCGGATATATGATTATGACGTGTATAACGACATTGGGAACCCTGACAGCAGTCCAGAGCTGCTGAGACCAGTGTTGGGTGGATCCAAGGACTTCCCATATCCTAGAAGATGCAGGACGGGCCGGCCGCCATGTAAAACAGGTATAACATTAATTTCTCCTGACTATGCCCATAGTAGTATTCGGATTTATATACACCATATTTTCAAGTTTTTATAAATGGACGTCTGGTTGCGAAACTATTTATGATAGATTAGGCGAGAGTGGACTCCATTGTGCCATTGTGCCACTTCATAGTAGTTAGAGATATTTTTGGATTGAGATTCTGTAAATATTTTGGAATTTGATAAATATATATATTTTTTTAACGGAAGAAATTTGTTTTTTCCATATATATATATATAGTTTTGTTAGGGATTGGACCACAAATTTATGGGATCAAATTTCTCCACTTCATTATTGGACCACATTCACATGACTAATTTGATAAATATATTTGGACTAGAGATTCTGGAAATATTTTGGAATTTCATAAATAGTTGTTTGGTCTAGACTTCACTTTTGTCTTTTTGGAAAAAATATTTTTTTGTAAGTTTTTGGAATATTTTGAAATAGGACAAATAATAGTTTTATTTTTTAATAAGAAAAAAGAAGTCCTTTAGTCTAAAAATAATTGACCTCATTCATGTACACTTTATTTCAGAATATGCCTTATATTACTATTAGGTAAGTGCTACTTCATAAAAATTAAGGATATGGATTTTGGATTGCCTATTTTGAGAATATTTTGGAATAAGATAAATAATAGTTTGGTCCAAAAATGATTTCACTCTTCTGAGTTTTAGAAATATTTTGAAATAATTCTTATACTTTTCAAAAATATTTTGGAATAGAAAAAAAAAAAAAGTTATTTGAGAATAAGACACATAATAATTTAGTTATAAAAAAAAATTAAATCACCCCTGTACATATTATTTCAAAATATTTCCTTAATGACTGAGGTGATAGTGGATTCGATTGGGATTCCAGAAATATTTTGCAGTAGGTTAAAAGGTAGTTGGGTAAAAAAAAATACTTCATTCTTTTCAGTTTTGAAAATATTTTAAAATAATTCTAATTTTGTGAATTTAGAGAATATTTTAGAATAAGACCAATAGTAATTTTATTTTGGAATATCACATAGAGTAGTTTATTACTCCTTACCTCTTATTTCAAAATATTCCTTGATTTAGCTTTAGTTTTACCCGTCTCTCAATTAACTTCACTCCTATTCGTCTTATTCCTGAGAAGTTCAACTTTACCAAGCTCCCTCATTATATATTAAGATTTTAGCAGTTCAAACGCCAAATTTGAGGGTGCAAGGTAGAATTCAATATTTAATCCACGGGGGTTGGGTGGAGCACTTTGGTATTTGACAGGTGAAGTTTGAGGTTGCATTTCGAGGATTCAATGTTTATCAGATAGGGTTTGGTGGAGGAAGAGATTTTCGTCCTCCCCTATCACCGAATATGTGAGGGATTTGAGTATCGAGTTATGATGGGTAGTTACAGAAATTTAAACGGGTTGTCGGAGGAGAAATCTTTTGTCCTTCTGGCTGAATATCAGGAATTGAAGGCGCGGGTACAAATGGAAAAAAATGGTCATATTAAATGTGAGTTTTACTAGTAAATTGAATTGTATATTAAATAAAATGGTCATATTAAATGTGAAACTTATTAGTAAATTGAAGTGTGTATTAAATATGAGTTCTTGATTTTTTATTTTTATTTAATATTCCGAACTTCTAAATTGATTATTATTAAATATTGATAGAGTATGTTTCAGTTTTTTTAATGTTTTGAAATTTTCAATTGATTATTAAATAAAAATATATATATGATGTCAGTGACAAATATATGATTTTATAAATGAATTTAATAGTTAATAAAAAGGATATTTATATATTATTTTTTATTATTTTATGAAATAATTTCTTTTATTTTTATTAATTTATAATTGAATTAAAATATTAATTATGTAAATAAATTTAATGATGTCATAAATATATAATTAATTTATAATATATATATATATATATTTTAAAGTGAAAATTATATTTTAAATGTAAAGCTTTTAAAAAATATTTACATTCATAAAAATTTGATTAGAATTTTATAAATTTAAGGTTAAGATAACTTTACCGTAGTAATAATATTAAATTTAAGACTATTAAATTTAAGACTTTTGTGATACACAATGTAGATGAATTAACAAGCTCCTAAAGATGATTAGCTAATTTTCACACTGACTGTGACCTTGCTTTATGATGCTCTTTCTTACACGTTCAAAATTATATGCAGATCCCAAGTCTGAAAGTCGAACCAGTGCGATCATCATTCCGCCAGACGAAAGGTTCCCTCATACGGATTTCACTGATTTTGGAGCCCACACTATCAATGCTTTCGCCAATCTGATTGTGCCTGATATCACGGAACATTCTGAAAGTGCCTTCAAATCGTTCGAACAAATTGAACAGCTCTATGTTCAGGCATTTCAAAGTCCATATAACTCCCCGAGCAAACTTCTTGAGCACAACAAGAATCCCCTTCAGATTCTGAAGGGAATACTAGAAGCCGCCAAGGACAATCCACTGATAGATTTTGTGCCTCCTCAAGTTTATGAAGGTCAGAATGTATTGATATATTCTTTCTGTTTAATTCATATCTTTGTTCTTCAGAAAATTTATTTTGCTGAAGTGAATTTTCACTGCCATAGCTAATGAGAATGCGTGGAAGTCCGATACTGAGTATGCACGGCAGGCGCTTGCTGGTTTAAATCCGATGACGATTCAATGCTTACAAGTAATTCAATTACTACTTGATACCTCATTTGTCCCATTTATATACGAATAGGAATAGGAATAGCTCAAGGATCTGTGTAGGTATTTTGTTAAAACACGCCCATAATAATTAGATTTTACATGTGACAGGCATTTCCCCCGTCCAGCAGCTTGGACCCAAATATCTACGGCCCACAGAAGAGTTCAATCACCGAGCAACACATAGAAAAGCTCCTTGAGGGCCTTTCTGTGCAGCAGGTTCGTCGCACTTTACCTTAATCTTATACTCTCTCCTCCATTGTTTTTTTTTTTTAATAGGTATTTCAAATAAATCAAGTCATGATGATATTGATGCAGGCTGTTGCCTCAAAGAGACTGTTTATTCTGGACTACTATGATGCATATATGCTTTATGCCGAACGCATCAATAAACTATCAGAGGGGAGTAAAACATATGGCAGTCGCACACTTTTCTTCCTCACAAACGAGGGAGTGCTGAAGCCCGTGGCCATTGAATTGTGTTTGCCTCCCACTGCTGAAGAGGCCGAAGCTGTTAGAGAGGTGTTCACTCCTGCGGAGGAGGGAACAGAAGAAGGAGCGTTATGGCTGCTGGCAAAAGCTCATGCCCGTGCCAACGATGCGGGTTACCATCAATTGATCAGTCATTGGTAAGCATTCTACTTCATATTCTTCAAATTGATATATAAAGCTTAACTAATAATATACGACCTAACATAACTATACTAATCAAAACAAAAGATATATTCATTTTCCAGTTTCATATACAAAACAAAAACCATCCATACATATATATATATATATATATATATATAACTGTTCTGGCCGGATCCCTTCGATGCAAGGCCTCCGGAAATATTCCTGGCTGTCTTCGCCTAGCTGTTCAAAGACCTTCCAAACCCCCAAACTGTGTACTACCTTCTTTAGATAATTTGTCTGCCATTATATCGGATTCTCTGTAGCTGTGTCAAACAGATATAAGAGCAAATAAGCTTTTTACACGAAGGATTTCTTCCAAAATAGGTAGCAAGGAGTGGCTGTGGAAGCTTTGAGTCTCTCTTAGCAAATAAGCTTTTTACATGAAGAATTTCATCTAAAATAAGCAGCAGCAAGGAGTGGATGTGGCATCTTCGAGACTCTCTAAATCCGTTTATCACAAAGTATGAAATCTCCTGAGATCTGTGGGTACAGACCTAGAAAAGCTAAGTGCTAGCCCGTTTCACATAATTGTTTGATCCTCTTCCAAACCCAAACAAGAATTTATATAAAAAAATATCATCATAATTATAATGTTCATAGTTAATTTTATTTTTAAAATTCCTTAAATTTTTAATTTTTTCCTTCATAACAATACTAAAGATAACAAAGAGTAATATAATTGTTTACAGAGAGTAACATAATTGTTTACGGACACGACAGAGTATGTGTTTAACTTTTTCTGTAATATTTTTCCAATTTTTTTTGAGAGAGTTATTATTTTTAAACAGACAACCATATAAAAATTGAAAAATGTATGTTTCACTATGGAGTAGAGAGTTACAAAGTTTTTATTATAATTTTTTCTTTATGATTATATAGTTCTAATTATTAATAAAGAAGAATAATAATGTGTTTAACAAATTGAGTTATAAGATTTTTTGTTTGCTGAAAAGAGTTACAATCTTAATTCATTAAAGTATGGTTACCATATACACTTTTTTATTTGAATTTAGAAAACATATATTCTTAACCATTAAATTCACTCAATCTATACATGAAATAAGATAAAGTATCTTCAAAATGTTACCATTATATATTTATGTCAAATACCCAGTTATTCGAGATTAGATTCAATTTCATAATATGCAAAATTGGTTTAAATGAATTAAATGTTTTGGGAAATTTTTATCTTTTTGCAAATAACACATTGTATTAAGATTTATTTTGTTTATTGGGTGTAGGTTGAGGTTAGACTAGATTTCATTTCATAATATACGAAATATGTTTAATGAATTACAATGTCTTTTGAAATTAGATTTATCATTTTGCAAATATCACATCATATTGCATTCATTTTTCTTATGTTTATTGGTGCAGGTTGAGAACCCATGCGGCAATGGAGCCTTTCATTATAGCTACTCATAGACAATTGAGTAGAATGCATCCAATGTATAAGTTACTAATACCTCATTATCTTGATACAATGGACATCAATGCGGCTGCTCGTCAAAGCTTAATAAATGCTGGAGGAATTATAGAGCAAAGCTTTACTCCAACAAAATATTCCATGGAGATGTCATCTAAGATATATAAAGATTGGAAGTTTAACGAACAAGGATTGCCTGCTGATCTTCTTAAAAGGTTTGTTCTCAAAGAGTAAAATTCTAGTTTCATTATATATTTTTTACATACAATATTGACATATAATTTTTTTTTTGTGTAGAGGAATGGCTATCCCAGACCCAACAGCACCCCATGGTCTAAGGCTTATGATTGAAGACTATCCGTTTGTTGTAGATGGCCTAGAAGTATGGTTTTCTATGAAACAATGGGTTTCAGACTACTTGAATTTCTATTACAAAGATGATGCATCAGTGAAAAGAGATCAAGAATTGCAAGCTTGGTGGAGTGAGATTGTAAATGTTGGGCATGGAGATCTCAAGGATGATTTAAACAGATGGTATAAAATGGAGACAAAAGAGGAAGTTGTTGAAGCAGTGACCACTATTATATGGATTGGATCAGCTCACCATGCTGCAGTCAACTTTGGGCAATATGCTTATGGAGGTTACATGCCTAATCTCCCCACCATGAGTAGACAACTTATTCCAAATAAAGGTTCTATAGAATACACTGAGATGGTGGGAGATCTATATGCATATTTCCTTAAAACTGTATCTACTCCATTCCAAGCCACCCTTGTCATGGCCATTTTGGAGATATTGTCAAAGCATGCAAAAAATGAAAGATACGTAGGGCAAATAGATGGATCCACACTAGAATGGGATGACAAAAATGGAATAGTTGAAGCATTCAAGAAATTTTCATCAAGGTTAGTGCAAGTGGAGAAGAATGTATCTTCCAGAAACAATAATCCCAATTTGAAGAATAGACTTGGACCCGCTCAAGTTCCTTACACATTATTGTATCCTAGCACCACTGATCTAACTAGATTTGGTGGGCTTACTGGTCGTGGTGTCCCCAATAGTATATCCATCTAATCCATTAACTACTCATATTTGTAGTGTGACAAATTAAAATATCAATGGCTCTCCTTATTTTTTCCATCCAATGTTGAATCTCTATAGTATTACAACTTAGGATACTAACATTCCCTCTTTACTGCAACCCAAATGCTTATTGGAATGTAAGATATTTTTTTGGGAATAAGAGAGAGACTTCTTCGAGTGTTAAGTTACTTATTTTATGTTAGCTCGATATTTTATCATTTATTGGCATGCACATATGCACATCTCAATTTTCCTCGTCTTGGTAAGTAATTGGAATTTAGTTATAGGTTGATCATTAACTTATTTGTCAAATCTCATAAGGGGTTTCTTAAATTTTTTTATGTTATTAAATTCATTTTTTGTTGTTACAAACTCCAAGGCCAAAAGAATTATTAATTTGGAAAAAGAAAGATCATTCATTTTGAAAACGTGATTTGCATTTAGGGTAAATGTTCCTTACTAACTACTAAATATTTTCAATGAAGCATATATATATTAATTTTATTTTTTTGTTATAGACACCAAGGCTAAAATCATTATTAATTTCGAAAAATAAAGGGCATTTATTTGAAAAAAAATATTTGCGTTTATGGTAAATGTTCCTTACAAACAACTAAAAATTTTCAATGAAGCATATAAAACTTCTACATTACTCCAAAAGAAGATATCGATGTTTAAAATTTTTCATAGGTTTAAAGGGAATGAAAAGAGACTATGATATCCAATAAAGATTTTGACTCAAGGGTTTGTAATTTAAGATAAGTGATAGGAAATTTGCTATAAAAGAAGGCAACAGAGAAATTGTACCAAAATTGTGATTAGAAAATTAGATTATATCAAAATGAGATTAATCTAATGAATATATTGAACTTTATTATTTCCACAAAAAAATAACTTTGTACAAAAGATGAATTGATTCATATATTAACTATGTTTTAAAACATCAACATTATGGAGAGATTAATTGCACAACTTCTTTAGTTTTCCTAACAAGAAAAATAAGTATATCTTTTAGGACACCAACATCAACACTGAGCATAATTTTTTGGGTTTGGTACAAAGAAAATATATAAATATATTAATGATGTTTTAGAACATCAATATTATAACTATGAATACAATTTTGATTAATTCTTCTTGCACAAATTTTACATAGTTTCTAAAAGGTGAAAAAAAATATATAGTATCATATTATATAATAAAATTGTATATTTCAAGTCTCCAAAAATGAAAAAAAATATATAATATCATATTATATAATAAAAATATATATTTCAATTAATTTTTTATTCAAATTCTTAAATCATTATCAATATATTGAAAAGATAAACATTATTGAGCATAACCCCAATTTCAATGAAAGCGATAACTACATATCAAGTAAATGTAAATAGAATATATAATGAATCAAATTCATAATTAAATTCCATTAAGCTATTCAAATCCTAGAGTTCATAATTATAAAAATATTAAAATGCGGTAGAAAATATCAACATTTGATAAAGTCACTATTATTACGAATTCTCGAAAAATTGATGGCCTGAAAATATCAACATTGGATAAAGTCACTATTATTACGAATTCTCGAAAGTTTGATGCCCTTAAAAGATGTAACTAAGGTTTTTAGAAATTGTGTTCATATATTTTGAAAATGGGTGTGCAAAATCTAAAAATATGACAATGTTATGTTTAAACAGCTTAAGCCTCGGATATGCATCATAAGTTCCATGCAAGAAAATCTTTAAGATAGGTAATCATTTTAAAATACCTAATAGTTACGAACATTTGCATGCATTCCATAATGTGCACATTGGTATGCGCATAAATGGTTCCCTTTTTTACATAATAAGAACATGTATTTCATATTTTATTTAAAGCCACACATGCACTTTAGTGACGTGAAGGTGTCCCTATTTAAATAACTTTGACCCACGCAGAAGCTTTGCACAAGCTACACCATACTGGATTATAATACTTCATGTGTATTTTTTTTTTATAAATAATTGTTGGAATAAGGAATTATTGATAGGGGATGAATTATTGATGGTAAGGTTATTAGAATTTTAAGAATAAATTTTTATTTCTTTTCATTACTGTACGTTATATGTGAGCGCATTTATAATACTTTATGAATAAACAACAAGATATGGCATTCATATGTACACACAATCTATCAAATGAGTAGCACACACATATCGATACGGGTACTTTTATGTGGAAACTTAAAGGGAGAAACTGCCAAGTTGTTTGTTGTTATGATGTAAATAAAGCACGTACTTAATTACATCAATTTGTTTGTGAGCACCCACTCACAGGAGGCCCCAACTCCTTTCAAATAGCAAACCACTACTTTCCAAGAGGCACCAAACTCTTATGAATGCGGACAACTACCTACTCTAGCCACTATTCTATTTTTCATACAATTTTAAAACTGAAAACAGAGGCTAATACATATACAAAAAAATATAAATTTGATCTGTTGCAATACCAACTCCTTTCCTTCAACTCTATAGTTCTCCTTTGAACTGTGCTCTCTGCTACTCAACCAGCTTTGGTCTCGGCCCCTCTGCTACAATGTTTGTCAGTTAATACTGGGCCCAGTCACCCTTTCATTTACACACTCACGATGTTGCACTCTGAAACCCAAAACTATTCTACATTCCCCTACATTGCAGAATTGCACTCCACTATTTTTTTCCTTTGTTGTGCAAGGAACGAGGTTGTCACTGCAGTTCTTCATGTTGTTTTTGTTGCTTTGTACTTGTTAGTGTGTTTCAGCATGGCACTATCTATTGTTGTTCCATCAAAAAATTCCAGGCCACTGTAACTCTATTAAATATAAGAATGGGCCACTTGTGTGTTCTCCATATTGTGAAACTAATCTCAATCTTCCTTGTACACATAACAAGAACCTTCATTGAATTCATACTGTGCATATCACTTGATCATCCTGCACACTCCAGCAAGGCTCACCATTCCTATTTAACTACTTCGCAAATAGTTGAGTGTATTGAAGGCGTGGATCTCCTTCCTATAGTAGTTGCAACACTCTATTAGAGCCCATATATTTCCTGATATGATGTCCCAGAATCATTCTCTTCGTTTATTTCCTCATGGCGTGCAAGTAATTATTAGAGGAGGCTTGCTTCAACTCGGGACAAACTTTACAGTCGTTATTAATAAAATGGCACCAAACTCTCTATGCACTTTTACTATCATTTTCCAACTCATACATCCTCTTTAAATTGTGCGTTTGATATACAAACTCATTCTCTATTGCTATGTACTTGGTAGTGTGTTTGAGCATGGCAGTATCTATTAACGTTCCATAAAAAAAATCCAGGTCACTGCAACTCGATTTAATATAAGAATGGGCCACTTGTGGATTCTCCACATTGTGAATTGAATCTCAATCATCCTTGCACACATAACAAGAACCTTCATTGAATTCAGCCTCGGCGGATCACTTGATCATCGTGCACACTCTAGTAAGACTCCCCATTCCTTAACAACTTCTCAAAGACTTGAGTGTATTAAAGGTGTGGCTCTCCTTCCTATACTAGCTGCAACACTCTATTAGAGCCCATAGATTCACTGATATGATGTCCCAGAACCATTCTCTTGATTTACTTCCCTCTGATGTGCAAGTAATTATTAGAGGAGGCTCGCTTCAGATCTCGACAATCTTTACAGTCGTCATTAATCAAATGGCACCAACCTCACTATGCACATTTGCTATAAGTTGTTGACTCATACATCCACTATAAATTGTGCATTGTAGCTATCAACTTGTCCATAACTACTACATAATGCCAAATATCACACACAAGAAAAATTTGTCGACTCATCCATTAAATATATGTTAATACATGAGTTGGATCCTATAAGCCATGTTACCTGTAAATTTCTTAAATACAATTTCAAAAGGATTACGGGAAAACACTCCATCTCATGACACTTTTTACCTGACATTGCATTGAAATTTCTTCCGGGTTTTCAACTTTCAGGAAATTCCTATTATTATTTTTGTCAATTGGCGATACATCAACTATTGTCCCATTCTAGCCCATCTCCTTTCAATCTCAGACCACCTTTTATAAACCTCTACGGTTCTAGGCCTTTCAAGGTTCGAAGGTTTCAGGCTTCCTTCTAATCAACGCAATGCAATCTCATAATACTTTTAAATAAACCTCTAGAGTTCTGGGGTTCTGAACTTACTGCTAACCCAACTCACTACAGTACCATCACTCTTTTAATTAAACCTTTGGGGTTCCAGACCTTCCAAGGTTCTAGGATCTAGTACCAAGGGCTTCAAATTCCTTACTTTGGTTGATCACAACTTTTGATCCAGAGGCCCATTTTTAGTATTCGTCATATAGTTTGAAAGATGTTTCCAATAAATTTCTAAATATTCCACTTTCAAGAATAACTCAGATGATATCTTGAGACATAATCTCCTCCAAAGTTTGGGACTCCCCAACCATCATAGCCATATTTTTATGGCTTCTCCACTAAGCCTTCTACTATGGTGATTCTCTACAGAATACTACAGAAACCATGGGAATCCCCTTGAAAAACATGCCCGTCACTGCCAACATATACTACTTCTATCCTTCATGCTAGTCTAGTTGACATCAATGCCAAAAAGCTAGGTGCAACCAATTATTAGGACAATGTCAAATATATAACAATATTCCCCTTTGGCATTGATGGAATAAACTAAGCTCTCCCTGAAATCAGTCATGATTTTCTTCATCGTTGCTCTTCTCCTTAGCACTATTAATATTCTCCCCCTTTGCCATCAATGGCAAAGGATCCTTCTGAAGTCTCCCCCTGAGACAGTGCAATCTTCTCGTCTATTGATCTATCAAATTGAGTAGTTTCCAACACTCGTTGTAACTGATTCATTTGGGAGGAGGAGTCACCACTTTTATCTATTGCTGGAGATACATAAAGGGCTCTCATGCAAGTGGCTTAGTAAATATGTCTGCAATTTTTTTTGTTGTGGCCACATATTCAAGATAAAGAAAACTAGCAGCAACATGTTCTCTTAATAATTGAAACTTTATGGGAATGTACTTGGTCTTTGAGTGCATGACAAGATTCTTAAAGTCGTTGATAGCACTAGCGATATCACACAAGATTCAAATTGGATCAGTCAACTCTATCTTAATTTTCTTCAAGGTCTCCTTCATCTAGAGAATTTGTGAGTAACACGTGGCAGCCACAATATACTATACTTGACTAGTTGATAAAGAAATGGAGTCTTATTTCTTGCTGACCCAGGACACCAAGTACTTTCCCAAAAGGAATGTTGCAGCAGAGGTCCTCTTCCTGTCATCAATACTGCCTTCCCAATAAGCATCAGTGTAGGCCTTTAATATAAAATCTCTTCTCCTAGCATACCATATATCATATTCGGATGTTCCTTGCGAATATTTGAAGATTCTTTTAACAACAAGGACATTACTTTCACGGGGGTAGGCTTGAAATATGCCTACGAAGCCTACCACATGCATGATATCCAATCTAGATGTTGTGAGATATAGAAATATCCCTATCATTGATTTGTAGATAGTCTAATTTACCAGTGGTGTCTCACCTTATTTGTATAAATTACAGCCTATAACCATGGGGGCACTAATTGGATTTAAATCTTCCAGTCTAAATTTCTTCATGGTTTCTTGTAGGTATTTGGAATAGGAGATAAATATCCCATCTTTTGATTGAAAAAATTGCAATCATAAGAAAAACGACAGTTCTCTTGTCATGGAAATCTCAAACTTTGTCTGCAAATAATTTGAAAATTGATGTCCCAACTGCTCCAGATCGCTTCAAAAGATTATCTCATCCACATATACTACCACAATTAGTAGGTGGTCATCTTCATATTTTATATATAGATTGTTGTCTACAGTCCCCCTCTTGAAGCCTTATTGCTAAAGGTATCTAGCCAGTCTTGCATACCAAGATCTGGGAGCCTGTTTGAGTCCATATAAGGCCTTCCTCAGCTTCCACACAAACCCTTCATTTTAAATGAGCATGAACCCCTTTGGATGCTCAATATAAAATTCTTCTTCTAGATCTCCATTGAGAAAGGTTGAATTTGCATCCATCTGATACAAATTGATGTTTTTATGACTAAAACATGCAAGAAACATTCTAATAGCTTCTATTCTTGCTACAAGTGAAAAGGTTTTATCAAATTAATTAAGAAAATGTTCATGTGGTATTGATAAACCATGATATTGGCCCACAGAACATGAAATCTATTTATGAGTTAAGAATTTCCATTGGTGGGCCTAATGGTTAAGAGCACGTGTTTCCTCCTAAGAGGTCAAAGGTTCAAAACCAGAGGGGGGTAGACTATGTATGCCTTCATAGACTTAGCAGTCAAATCGTTACGCGGAGATGGATCCCTTGTCCCACAAGCAAGGGGGTCTCATACACCAATTTGGTGTCTCACTTGGCCGTGACCTTAAAATTGGATTATTATTATTATTGTAAAGTGGTGAATTTTCATGATTAATAATATTGTTTAAGTCATATATTAATTATTTTTATAATTAATAGTAATAGTTAAAAATTAGTCAATTTTTATGAGGGTTTTTTTTGGCAATTTGAGTTGTAGAGTTCAGTAAATATTTTTATGTTTATCATAAATTGATAGCTATAGCTATAGACATTTACTGGCTATTTAGTTTATATAATTTGCTAATCATATTTGGTTAAATTTTGTATTTATTTCAATTGTAATTTTAAATGAGATAAGAATTTATTTAATGTTGGATGTTATTATTAATTCTCGGTTACAGTTGTTAAAATTCAATATTTTGGGTGCCCTAAGGGTTTTTGATGGTGTTGAATCCATTTCTACCATCAAAAATATAATTCAAACACTCCAAATACCTGATTTTTTTAATTTTTATTTTACCAAATTCCGACAAAAAACTGTCGTCCGGGCTATTCTCTTGCGCTCGTAGACAACTCCTCTATTGAATGTTGGATGTTATTATTAATTATGTGAAGTATCTATTTAATGTTGGATTTTATTATTAACTATGTGAGAATCATGTCACCTTTATAATTGGCTCTTCCCCTCGATTCTTATCTATAGAATTTAGATCTATTTTTAGACCTTCAGGAAAACTCAAAATCAGCTAACACTGGATCATAAAATTTGTTAATTTTTGCTGGTAAAGATTCTCCTCCATCGCAATTCCTGGATCACAGGATCATTCGGGAAATCCTACTCTATCGAGAGGAGGTAAAACATAGTATTCCTTATATTTATGGAAAAGGTAAAGAAAATGTGTTACCTCTGTCCCACAGCCTACCCACGATATATAAATAGGTAGCAATGCCCACTGGAAGAACCCACAACTTCCACAAATTCATTAAAAAGGTAAAAAAAAATTGTTAACTCTGTCCCACAGCCTACACACGATCTATAAATAGAAAGCAATGCCGAGTGCAAGAACCCACAACTTTCACAAATTATCTCCAAGGTTGTTTTAACAGTACTAAAGTAGTGAGTGGAAACTAGGCCAGCGAAGAGAATGGATGCAAAGAATCTATCAAGGTGTCCCATGTCTACTTTGACTAATTTTGGAAGGTAGAGGAAAAACTCATCTCACTTTTGCAATTTTTATGATTACTCCACTAACCTTCCATGGAGAAACCATGCGCAATTCTCAATTGGTTTTGTACATATGGCTTTTGTTAAGTACTTAACAACAGAATATAGAACAGAAAGCCACATCAGATAACACAAAGAGAAAGGAATGGAGAAACAAATCTAAACACACATAAATTGGAGAAATTGATCACAGATTTCTATTACAAGAGAGGCCTTGCCTTGCTTGGCTTGTTTAGGCAGAGGGAGGAAGCAAAAATTCATAGGATTACATGGATGCACAAATTAATGTGGTGGTTTCTTCGAATGGTTGGGCGACGTGGTAGGTTCGGCGTCGTCATCTGTCAGAGAGTCGGCAAGGTTGGTGGTTAATGGTGTGGGTGGCGAGGTTGTATGAATACGACTTCACATTAACATTCTCCCACTTGAAACCTGTTACACGGAATTTTTTCACTGCCGCTGCAATCCCCATCTTTCCCATTGGAGGGTCATTTATGTGATCAATAAGCAATGTCATTTATTTCAACCACTCCCAATGACTCATCCTTGAAGTTGTTGGAGTGGAAGCTCTTCCGAGGATAGTTCATATTCTATGTCAACCTCGTTAAAAATGAATTAGGCCTTGAGGATAGTTATTTTAATGTGTCTAGCCTCGTTAAAACAATGAAACACTTTCCTGTTCAATTCGAATTTTTGATTAGATATCGTAAAATCCCAGTCAAGTCTTTCTCTTGATCTCGTAATTGAACCTTCACTCAATCTGCCTTTACTATGGACTGAAGCTTGGGGGGCATGTGCCTCGAATTAAGTCACCATTTTGGGGGCATGCCCACCTTTTCAAGCATAGTTGTTTCTGTTTCAAGCTTGTGTAAATATGGAACTGGTTTCAAGCATAGTTTTCTACAAAGTTTCAAGCTTGTGTAAAAATAAAACCAACCCCAAACAAAGTTTCCCATCTTTTCAAGCTTGTGTAAAAATGAAATCATTCCCATTTTACCTCTCATGATTTCCATTTTATCAGCTTGTTTTTCCATATGAACCTTGGTTGTCTCATTCCATCGTCACCATCTACTTAGCTGATTATATGCCTTCACTTGATTGTTTTACACATTCCTGAGGAACCGTTGCAATGAGTGGTCTTGTTAGTCAGCCTTACTTGTTCTGAGTAGTTCCACCATCACCGAAACCAGTAATACCACTCATTTCTCCAGGAGGAGTCAACTTTCATCTCTTTTATGACTCTCTAAAACTGAAAAGATTGATGAGACTCTTGTCATTTTAAACTCGTTAAATGGTTGTGAAACAATATCTACCCAATATACGCTTACCCCTTTTTCAAGTTAGGATGGATTATTTATGAAAAAGGAATACCTTAGCCTATCGTGACTAAGAGGTTCTTTTAGATACTGTTCTCTACCTTTTCGGATCTGAGAGACTATTTATGAAAAGGGCCATGCTAGAGTTTCCTTTTCTGCCTTCTTTTCAAACTCTCTAAACATGAAAAGATGTTGAGTTCTCCCTTTGTCAGACTCGTTAAACCCTGATGACATCGGACTTCGTCACCATGACGTTAATCGAGTTCCTCCTTCGTAGGGCTCGTAAAATGTACTAGGTTGGATTTGTCCAAAGGAAAAACTTACAACACAAGCATATGGTATCCCCTTCAATCTTGTTTTCAAAAATAATTAGGGTACTCGCTAGAAATGGTCGGGGAAAATGGAACCAAGTTTTAGTTATGTTGGTCGCATGTCGCTCTTGAACGTGGCACTTGTCTACATTCGTGTCGGGTTTGGGACATCTCACTTCGTCATTTTTTGCCTCCACGAGTTTGGGTAATCTTTTTTGACCTCTCATCTGCTCTTTGCCACATCATCATGACCTTAGATCCTTTGATGTCAAATACTGCCAAATCTAGTGTGTGTCGCTGATATGTTCAAGAGAAGTTTTCCTCTGCAGTTTTCAACCTTCCTCTGATTCTCTATTGGTCCTGATTTACTATTATCATGTTCCTCTGTCTCGTGTCGATGACGTGGGAAACATTATGGCCCACCTTCGATCAGGTCACTTCCTATCAACTTCAGCTCATTATCCAAAAATTTGATCTAGAGACTCACTTTTTTTACCTTGGAGCTTGCATGCCTTAATGGCAGGTTCTTTACATTCGATGCAAGGTCCACTTCATTGGCCTTCGATCGAGTGATTCTGTGGATGTTCGATGCTAGATCACTGTTCACATTTCGTAGATTGTACCGATTGTACCTTGAGAGCCATTGTCATTATTGGTGGTTTCTCTTGTGCCTGTTAATAGCTTTCATCATTGGCTGGTAATCAGGTGATTTTCTTGCATATTCAACTTCAGCTCATATATTCGCATGCTTGAATTTTTACTTGTTCGGGTTGAGATGGAGTGCAAGACCCTGGATCTTGTCTGATAAAATCCAGGCTGCGGATTCTTGTGGATTATCATGACGTATTACATGACTCTTTTGATTGGATGGTTGCGACCATACCTGAGTCTATTTGTTGATCCTTACTGCTGGATGGCTGCGTCCATACCTCGGATCTCAGTTTTTATGTACTCTATTATAGATGGCTGCACCCATACCATGTGTTCATGTATCATAGATATCAGTTGTATTTGTAATTGCAATTTTTCCGACAACGGTGTTTGGTTCAAACACGTTCTCATAAATCATTTTTCCCCTCCCTCTCCCTTAGACCTCTTGCTTTAGGGGGCATCTGTTACACAACATTTTGTCACTGTCCCTGCAATCCCCATCTCGCCCATTGGAGGGTCATTTCTGTGATCAATAAGCAGTGTCATGCCTTGCAAAAAACATCATTGTATCACTTTACATGAGATTAATATTCCTTCTGTTGACAATTCCCTGAGCATAGATTCAAAAACCCTCATTTTTGCCTTGGCGCAAGTAGTCAGTTATGCCCTCGCACCGAAGAGGAATATTAAAGCTTGGCCTCACGCCAGTTGGCGCTCTGTCTCAGTTAGCCACTCGCGTTGAGCTGTTTATGGAATGCTTTTTAAAAATAGAGGAGGAGATTCCACTCCAACAACTTCGAGGATGAGTCATTGGGAGTGGTTGAACTAAATAACCATGGGCTCCCTCCTTTAGTTTATGGTTTCCACCTCTTATGGGAACCTCCTAAAGGATATGCCTCTCTCCCACCTTTGTAGGGATCCTAACCTCCTCCTTTTCCTCTATAAAAAGAAGCTATCTCTCTTTGCATAAGCTAGTTGAACATGGAGAATTGAGTATACTATAACTAAACTATTGAAGAGATATAATAAGAAGGAACTTCGTTGAGAAAGCTTGAGTCCATGCCTTCATCTCGTCTGAATCCCCTGACGAGTATCTAAGATGTGCTTTGGCTGAACCCCGCTAGAGGACACTGCGATGTCAAAGCTTTGGTTGTACCTCTTCCTTATATCAATACATACACATGAATATTACTTGGTTCCTATTTTGTGTTATATTTTTAATGCAATGTGCTTAGCCCTCTTTGACTGGCTAGTAGTTATGAATGAAGTTATTATGTCGTATGTTGTTCTTGTTTGTTTTTCTATGTGCAGGTATCTGAGCATGAGTGCAGAAGGATTGTGACTTGCCAAGACAAGAGTGAGAGGCCACCACCACTACATCCACGACGACAGCGTTGGATTCCAAGTAGGTCGAACTACCGTGTCCTCTTTTCATTTAGTAATTAGAAATCAACACTCTAGCATGTCTTTTTGTTTCTAGACCCACTCTAGGGACAGAGGGATCGTCTCTGTCCATAGGGAGGATTTACCTTCTTAACAAAGTTGAATGAAGAATCTTGAATCAAGTCACACCGAGGCCTACCATTCCTCTACATAGCTCATGCTTACTTCTTGGTAGAATCTTAGTGAGCATATTAGCAGGGTTATTATATTTATGGATATTTCCAAAGATAACTTCCCTTCCTCCAACCCATGTCGAATCCAATGGTACCTTAAGTCAATGTGCTTGGTTTTTGAGTGAAATTCTGGATTTTTCCCCAAGTGAATGGCACTCTGACTATCACAATACAACACATATGTGTCCTGCTTGATTCCTGTCTCTTATAGGAATCGCTGTATCCACAACATTTCTTTACAAGACTCTATTGCAGCTATGTACTCTACTTCTATTGTAGAGAGAGATACTATTCTTTGTAGCCTTAACACTCAACATACAACTGCACCTGCAAATGTGTACAAATAACCTGTAGTGCACTTTCTAGTGTCGATATCTCCAGCCATATCTACATCTATAAAAACTTCAAGCACAATATCATTATGACCAAAACATAATCAATAATGACTAGTACCTTTAAGATACCTGAAAATCGATTTTACTACTTGCCAATGTTGTTTTCCTGGATTGGCAAGGAATCTTCTCACAACTCCCACTAAATATGAAATTTCTAGTCATGTGTATACCATGGCGTACATCAAGTTTCCAACTGCTGAAGAATAAGGAACCTTGCTCGTTTGTTCCTTCTCTTTGTCATCACTGGGACATAACTCAGCACTCAACTTGAACTGGCCTGCAAGGGAGTACCAACTTGTTTAGCATCCTTCATATTAAACATGTCAAGCACCTTCTTGATATAATTTTCTTGTGACAGTCACAACCTTTTGTTTTCCCTGTCACGCATGATCCTCATGCCCAATATCTGTTGTTCTAAACCCAAATCCTTCATTGAAAACTTGATGCCCAAGTCCTTCTTCAACCTATTGATCATATTATTATCATGTCCAACAAACAACATGGCATCCACATATAACAATAATATGAGGTACTTTCCTTGATCATACCTCTTCATATAGACACAATGGTCGGCTTCCAACCTGTGAAAACCATGTTCTAACATGAATGAATCAAATTTCTTGTACCATTGTCGAGGTCCCTGTTTCAACCCATAGAGACTCTTCTTCAACTTGCAAACAAGGTCTTCTTTGCCTTTTTCTATGAAGCCTTTTAGCTGCTTCATATAAATTATTCCTCTAATTCTCCATGAAGGAATTCTAATTGTTCACATTCTAAGTCTAAAGCAGTAGCAAGACCAAGAATGACTCTAATCAATGAAATTTTGACAACAGGTGAGAAAATTTTAGTGAAGTCAATACCTTCTTTTTGGGCGAATCCTTTCACCACCAACCTTGCTTTATACCTCTCCTTCTTTTTGTTACCTTAATGATTAATTCTATACACCCATTTGTTTTGCAAAACCTTTCTACCTTTTGGGAGATTTATCAAGTCCCAAGTTTCATTTTCTAACAAAGAGTTCATTTCTTTCTCCATTTATTTCTTTCATTCTTTACTATGCTCAAGTTTACAAGGCTCTTGAAAATAATAAGGCTCACCTTCATCAGTTAGTAGGATATAGTTTGAAGGAGGATACCTTTGTGAAGGCTTATGAGGCCTAGAAAATCTAACCAACTGTGGTGGTGCATTATTAGGTTGAATATTCTGTAAAGGTTCCTACAAGATTCCTTCTTCTTGGTGTTCATCACTTGCCCCTTGTCCTTCCTACCCTTGAATTTGTTGCCCATTTTCCTGCGTTGGTGGGATGTCTTCACGTTGTTCTTCAAACCTGTCAATAAATTTCTTGACTTCCACCTCACCTACATTCCTCTTAGACATTTCTGACTTATTAAATATAACATCCCTACTTCTAATAATTTTATGTTTGACTAGATCCCATAGATGATAACGAAATTCTTCAATCGCATATCCCAGAAAATTCATTTCATTGATTTATCATCTGGCATAGTTCTATTTTCTTTGGGAATATGTACAAATGCTTCACATCCAATGATTTTCAAATGAGAATAATTCAAATTATTACCAGTTCAAACTTCTTTAGGGATGCCTCCATCTAAGGCTATAGATGGAGATCTATTTATGAGGTAGCAAGCTGTCCTGAAGGCCTCTACCTAAAAATTCTTGTCCAAACTGGAATTGGACAACATGCTCCTTACCTTTTCCATAACGGTGTGATTCATTCGTTCTGCAACACCATTTTGTTGAGGAGTACTAGGCACAATATTCTCATGCTTTATGGCAAACCTATTGCAATATTATTTGAATGCATTTGAGCAATATTCTCCACCATTATCTATTCTTAGGCACTTGAACAATTTGTTAGTCTCTCTTTCAACAGGAACATGGAATTTTTGAAAGATTTCAAACACTTCACTTTTAATTTTCATGGAATAGGCCCAAACCTTCCCCGATGCATCATCTATAAATGTTACAAAATATGATGCTTCACCTAATGACTTGATGTTAACTGGTCCAAACTCATCTGAGTGTATCAATTCTAACACATTTTTATTCCTGTCATGACCACCTCTAAGAAATGAAACCCTTCTTTGTCTACCATATATACAATTCTCACAAAGATCAAGATTGTACGATCTCAAACCTAGTAGTAAATTTTTACCAACAATGATTTTTAAACCCTTCTCGCTCATGTGACCCAAGCGCTTATGCCACAGATATGCTAAATTTCCTTCTCTTGTGATAGAAACCACATATGATTTTCCTATCATTGCATTCAATGTATATAGTGTTCTTGTCTTGAGTCCTTTGGCCACGACCAATGCTCCTTTGCTAATTTTCCAGCCTCCTTTTCCAAGGCTTATGGAATAACCTTCATCATACAACCGTTCCATAGAGATGAAACTCATGTGCATTTCAGGTACATGCATGACCGATTTCAACAATATATCTCATCCATCTTTCACCTTGATCTCGACATCTCCCACTCCAACAATATTGAAAAAATGATTATTCCCCAAATGCACTCTACCATAATCACCAGGATTATATGCAACAAAGCTATTTTTGCATGGGGTTACATGGTGAGATGCCCTAGAGTCAAGGATCCAATCAAAGCTACTATTATATGTATATACACACACATCCTCTACTGAAACAGTAAACAACACATCACCATATGTGGCTACAACAGTAGTCTCACCTTAATGTGTTGGATGACTTGTGATTTGTACTCGCTGGTCTATGATCCTTTTGTCCTTTCTTCAAGGCTCAACATTATTTCTTCATGTGCCTAGGTTTTCCACAATGAAAGTAGATGATCTTTCCCCTCCTTGATTTTGATCAGCCTCTTGATCTTGATCGCCCTTGTCGACCTCGATCAATTCTCCTACCATGACTAGCTAGAGCTAGAGCTTCTCCTCCCTGGTTTTCTGCAATTGACTTATGTCACAGCTCCTAATTCATTAAATGCTGCTAACATCATCAAACATTAGGGTCCCTGTAGATGCTGAAGTACTCATAGTCACAATTAAATTTTCCCAGTTGTCTGGAATAGAACACATTAACAAAATAGCTCTAATTTCATCATCTAGAGTTATTTTAACAGAGGAAAGACTAGTTATAATATTGAATTCATTCAAGTGCTCTGCAGCTGAAGCACCCTCCTTCATCTTGAGATTGTAAATCTTCTTCATCACGAACACTTTGCTTGATGTCGTGTTCATCTCATATAGATCATGGAGCTTCTTCCATAATCCTTTTTCTGTATTTTCTTCGGACACATTGAAATACACATTCTTTGCGAGATATTGGTGGATTGTCGCAATCGCCTTTCTATCTAGCTTATCGCATTCCTCATCTATCATCGATGAGGGTATCTTTGTTACACCCTCAATCTGAAAATACTGATATTTTAAAATCAATATATCTTCCATCTGTGATTTTCATAAGGAAAAATTTGCTCTGCTCAACTTCTCCATATCAGTTACTGTTGTCTCCATTCTTAATAAAATTCACCTTTTAAAAAAACTCACTACAAATCATGACCTTTTCCCTTATGCCTTTTAAAGAAAATTAACAAACTCTTAATGATAAATCATATAATCTAAACAGAAGGCAATTGTGAGGAGCATTAAACCTCATTACGACATGCCAAAATAAATACCATAACACTACAACAAAACGGCTTTGAAATTACAAAAACATAAATTGAACAAAGCTCGATTTTTCGGCAAAGGCTGCGGGCCTTTTAACTAGATGAAGGACTCACTGCGTCGGCTCTTTGCATCTATGATCTGCACACAGCGTGACACTCACGCCGACTATTGCAATTCTCCCATTGTTTGGAGTTTTATGCCAGCATCGAGTCCGCCAAATATGACTACGCACCCTCGACCTATCAGTGCAATAGGAGTTGAGGCCACCTACAACAATCCTGTCATCTACGCCAACCACAAAAATGTAGCACACCAAGCTCGGAGCTCCGCGTAGCGAGTTCACACGATTTTCGGCACAGTGCAATAACTTTCCATACACGGAGAAATTGTTGGCACAGATTCACTCTGCTTCCAAGATCACGGATTTGAAGATGAATTGAAGTGGTGGAGAGAATTTACTTGGCTTTGATACCGCTTGTTGAGTACTTAACATCAGAATATACAACAGAAAGCCACTTAACATCAGAATATAGAACAAAAACCCACACCAGATAAGACAAAGAGACAAGAATGGAGAAACAAATCTAAACACACAGAAATTGGAGAAATTAATCACACATTTCTATTACAAAAAGGCCTTGGCTTGCTTAGGCAGAGGCATGCAGCACAAATTTATAGGATTACATAGATGCACAAATTAATGGGGTGGTTGTTTTGAACAATTGGGCGGCGTGGTAGGTTCGGGGCCATTGTTTGTCAGAAAGTCGACAAGGTCGGTGGTTGATGGCGTGGGCGATGTGGTTTCACATTAACAAATTTCAAGGAGAGGAGAGCCCAGTACAAAGCCTTTGCCTTCAATATAATAAAACGTGTCTCTGCAACA
The DNA here is from genome assembly GCA_034641835.2 of Pinus albicaulis. Taxonomy (NCBI): domain Eukaryota; kingdom Viridiplantae; phylum Streptophyta; class Pinopsida; order Pinales; family Pinaceae; genus Pinus; species Pinus albicaulis. The sequence goes on along the minus strand of CM076576.1, from coordinate 828,247,148 downwards.
TAAACCTTCTCTAAAGAGGCCATAGAACAAATGATTCCCGGAGAAGTGATACTGCAAGAGGTATCAATTCTCAAAGCTATTGATTACCCTCCAATTCTGGCCAATGAGGTATCTAAGTTGATAGGCAACAGAGTCTCCCTCCATTTGGTAGCAGCAACCAGGTTGACACAGGTAAATCAGCTATTGTATTGAATAGTATTCCCATCTATTTGGTTTCCATGACGTTTTATATGGTAGCTTCCTTTTTAGATTTATGTTGTTATATTCTGCAGACAAATGAATGTATCATGGCAGAAATGGGATTCAGAAAAAGAGCTGGTGAAGCGTATTATTTAAAGTGGAGTCCCTTCGATGGACCCATTGCTATCGACAAACACTCCGAAATCAGCTTCAAGTGGAACTCTGCTCTGGGAGTTCCGGGAGCATTCTTGATAAAGAACATGCATTCACGGGAGTTCTTTCTGAAATCTCTAACTCTTGATATCCCTGGTCAAGGTAGAGTATGCTTTTAGTGCAACTCGTGGATAACCCCCCTATGATATCAACAAAACCGATCGTATTTTCTTTTCTAATAAGGTATGTTGTATTATGCATTCTTTTCCAGTGAATTGTTTTATAGGTTAAGGTCTTATCTTCAATCAAGAATGGGTTCATAGATTAATGTTGACCAGCCCGTCCTGTGATCAGAGCTACCTGCCCGAGGAGATGCCAGAAGGTTTAAAGAAATTGAGGGAGCAAGATATGGTGGAACTACGAGTAAATGGAAAGGGAGAGAGGAAAGTATACGATCCAATATACGATTATGATGTGTATAACGACATTGGGAACCCTAATAGCAGTCCAGAGCTGCTGAGACCAGTGTTGGGTGGATCCAAGGACTTCCCATATCCTAGAAGATGTAGGACGGGCCGGCCACCATGTAAAACAGGTATAACATTAATTTCTCCATAATATTCCCATAGTAGTATTCAGATTTATATACACTGTGCTTTCAAGTTTTTTTAATGGACGTCTGGTTCCAAAACTACTTATGATAGATTAGGTGAGAGTGGACTCCATTGTGCCACTTCATACTAGTTAAAGATATTTTTGGATGGACATTCTGGAAATATTTTGGATTTTGATAAATATATATAATTTATTTAAGACAATAAATTTGCTCATTTGCTCTTTCCTATACATAGTTCAGATTTTTTTGAGGTATACATAGTCCTTGTGAAGGATTGGAGCACAAAACTTGTGGGACCAAACTTTTTCACTTAATCATAGGACCACATTCATATAACTAATTTGATAAATATATTTCAATTAGAGATTCTGGAAATATTTTGGAATTTGATATATAGTGATTTGGTGACTTCACTTTTGTACCTTTGCTAAAATTATTTTTTTGTAAGTTTTTGGAATATTTTAGAATAAGACAAATAGTAGTTTTATTTTGGAATTTGATATATAGTGATTTGATGACTTCACTTTTGTACTTTTGGGAAAATTATTTTTTGTAAGTTTTTGGAATATTTTGGAATAGGACAAATAGTAGTTTTATTTTGGATTAAGACAAAAGAAGTCCTTTAGTCTAAAAATAATTGACGTGTCTCATGTACACCATATTTCAGAATATGCTCTATATTACTTTTAGGTAAGTGCTAATTCACAGGAATTAAAGATATGATATAGGTAAGTGCTACTTGAGAGGAATTAAAGATATGGGCTATTTTGGAAATATTTTGGAATACGATAAATAGTAGTTTGGTCCAAAAATAACTTTACTCTTCTAAGTTTTAGAAATATTTTACAATAATTTTTATACTTTTCAAAAATATTTTGGAAAAAAAAAAAAAAATTATTTGGAAATACAAGAAATAGTAATTTAGTTATATAAAAAAAATTAACTCACTCATGTACATCTTATTTCAAAATATTCCTTTAATTACTATTAGGTGATAGTGAATTAGATTAGGATTCCAAAAATATTTTGCAATAGGTTAAAAAATAGTATGGTAAAAAAAATCATTTTTTAAGTTTTGGAAACATTTTAAAATATTATTTTATTTTATTTATTTATTTATTTCTTTATTTTTCCATCATATTTTAGAATAAGACAAATAGTAAAGTAATTATTACTCCTTACCTCTTATTTCAAAATATTCCTGGAATTAAGTTTAGTTTTACCCGACTCTGAATTAACTTCGCTCGTATTCAACTTATTCCTGAGTAGTTCAACTTTACCAAGCTCCCTTACTATATATTTAGATTTTAGCAGTTCAAACGCCAAATGTGAGGGTGCAAGATACACTTCAATGTTTAATCCAACGGGGTTGGGTGGAGCACTTTAGTGTTTGATAGGTGAAGTTTGAGGTTGCAGTTAGAGGATTCAATGTTTATCAGATATGGGTTTGGTGGAGGAAGAGACTTTCGTCCTCCCCTATCACCGAATATGTGAATGATTTGAGTAGCGAGTTATGATTGGTGATTACAGAAATTTATGTTTCTGACAACTTTTGCGTTTCTGGTTGAATATCAAGAATTGAAGTCGCGGGTACAAATGAAAAAATCGTCATATTAAATGTCAGATTTATTAGTAAATTAAAGTGTAGAGTTATGATTGGTAGTTAAGAAATTTATGTTTAACAAATATGGGTTGTTAGAGGAGAAAACTCTTGCGTTTCTGGTTGAATATCAAGAATTGAAGTCGCGGGTACAAATGGAAAAAATGGTCATATTAAATGTGAGATTTATTAGTAAATTGAACTGTATATTAAATATGAGTTTTTGATTTTTTTGGTTGTTATTTAATATTTTGAACTTTTAAATTGATTATTATTAAATATAGAGAGACCATTGGTTATTAATTTTTTTTAATTTTAACTGGTTATTATATATATATATATATTGATTTTAGAAATATATATATATATAGATAGATAAACGTTTTTTGAGACTAAATTTTGGTTTATTGGATTTAAAGAAATGGATTATTTAGTTTATTTTAAAATTGTACTCTTATGCTCAAAGAGCTTGGAGAGAAGTGTCTCAAGCTTACTATAATTTTGACATGTTAAAAAGACTAGGAAGGTCTGTATTGCAACAAAGTTTATAAAACTGAGGTCTAATGTGGGTGTAGGGAGGGCATTCTAAGATGAAGTGATTTTCATCCTCAATGTTCATATTCTTATAGACATGGCAAAACCTTTTCACCCATGGTGTTTTAGGAACTACCCAAAGCCCTGTTTCACTATGAAGCTCATAAGAGTTCGTTCTCATCTTGGCTATATTATTAATTTTTTTCTTCCAGTTAGTTAAAAAAGAGAGATACTTTTAATCTTCTAGAGTAGGGTTGATGACCTCCTTATAATATCTTAATTTTCTTTTAGCCTCTAGATCTTTCTCACACCACATTTTCTCTTTAAATTTAGAAGTAACCATATTTTTAATGTTATTAATATTTTACCATGCAACATTTTCGTCAATCTCCCAATGGTTTAACCAAGCCTTGGTATCTTTATACCAACCTCATTTGAGCCTTAGTTGGTTTTCACTGGAATTTGAAGCTAGCTTAGGAAGCCTAGGGTCTCCCATGTTATTGATTTTATGCTTGTACAACAGGAGCCTAGTCATAGCTAGGCTCTCGATAGGGTATATATATATATATATATATATCGGGGTGCCACGATGTAGCTAGGCTCTTGATAGGGTATATATATATATATATATATATCTATATATATCGGGGTGCCACGATGACAGTAATGGATAGAAATCGGTGCCACGCGGAGGCGTGCACCTCACCATCCATCATGTCTAATAGTAAATACAATTGTAGAAGGTTGGTGGTCGGTACCTTAAACGCTCCACCATTATGGAAGGTTATGAAAAAATTGGAGGCCAACAAATCCTGTCAGAGCAGAGTTGGAAAAAGTGCTGCTTGCTGATAGGGTTAAGGCAAGTTTGGAAGCCGCAACGAGGAAATGTTCTCGGTAGACAATTTCCAGAGCAGTCTGAGGAAACAGAGGCAGGTCTACAACGACGTCGGGTAACTTGGTATGTCATGGCTCTTGCAACCTTTCTTTTTCAATTACCTGTTCCTGTTCTAAATAATGAAGGCGCTGTGGACGGTTATAATGACATGAATGAATTTTTATGTTTCTGTAGCGGGCTCGCTTATCAGTTTCAAATTTTCTTTCGTTCTCTCTGCTATAATGATAATGAAGGGTCTGTCACCCTGGCTTGCATGCCGCTTCTCATAACTCTGGCCCCAGCTATAGAGCCATGTTTTAGAAGACGGTCTTTAGTCAATTCTCTATTTTGTGGCGAAACCCATTTCAAAACCCATAGGTGTTTACGTAATAGAGCAAGGTCAGCTATGGTTTTTAGCCTAGTTGGTCTGTGTTTACAATTGATTTCTTAGCATCCCTATGAGGCTCAATTGCAGGTCCTCTTGAGCTTCCTTCCACGGAAGGGTCATCGCATGGTCTTGCCTCCCTAGACAAACAGCAATGAAGACTTCCATCAGGCATACGAGCAAGCTTGTATGCTAAGCAATGATAAATTATGAACCCACATTTTCTCTTCTTAGTATAACTCATTGTTGTTTGGTGTCAGGATAACCTACCTTCAGTCTCTATGTTTTAGTTGCCACAGTAGTAATCTTCATCATCTAATTTCCTTCTTCAGCTGCAAATAAATTTTCCAAACTCTTTTATGCAAGATGGTCTATGTATTTTATATGCTTACCATTCATGTTGTCGGTTGTGCGACAACATCTGAGGTTCCACTTGCTTATAAGGGTGCAGTGGGCTCCACCAAATCTCACCCGAATTCTTTTATTGATTTTATTCTGCCATATATAGGACTGTGTCACAGTTTTACAGGGATTATACAAGAGCTGTCAGGGTCTGCCTATCAATTCAAAAACATGGCAAAAGGACAACCTAGGAAATGATAGGGAACCAAAAAAGGGAAGCAGAAGCAACCAATTCAGAATGTGGGACCAAGTAAGCATGGAAGGAAAACTAAAAAAGAAGTTATGGAAAATATTTTTGATATTTATGAAGCTAGAAACCCAACTCAGATCCGCAACACAATTCAAGGCTGGGAAAGAGAGAGCAACCATGATGAAGATGACATCAAACAACAAGAATCCACCATGGACATCCTATCGGACCCTGGGAATACAAGAGGAAGGATATCCATTTTCCATTTGTTAGTATGAATTCTTCGTCGAGGTGTACAAAAAAGAACCACTTTAGCTACGCATAACTAATAGCCCTAACAACCATAGAGGCTGCCAAACATCTTCAGATCTGCGATTAGTAGTAAAAATGCTGCAACAAACAGATCTATAAATGGAAAGACATTAAGCAGTAAAGTAAAGGGGTTTGCTCCATGCATCCAACAGACAAGACAAGAACACGATTTTTTGAAAGAATTTTATATTACAGGGCACCTGGGAGGAAAACAAGAAGGTGTATCCAGCTCTCCTCAATGGGATGGGTTTTTTGTAGTCCTCAGCACTTCAGATCTAAGCTTTCTCTCTCTTGTAGGTGTAGAAAACCCAATGCAGAAAATAGAGCTCAATGGGAGCAAATGGTGAAAAAATGAGACCAAGTGTATAGATCCAGAGTGATCTAATAAGCAACAAAAGGTGAGGAATGATGGGGGAGAACCCTCCTATTTATAACAAAATATTGGGTCATTCTAGATCTTGGTGCATGATTAAAATAATGTTAACCAAATCTAGATCCACCTCTATGGAATATTTTATTATTATTTGTTGGAGGGAAAGGGTGTTGGACTTGGGTCAAATCCCTTGATTAGTGAAAAATAAATAAATAAATGATTTATTTATCTTTTTAAGGAAGTGGTTGGGATATAATCAAATAAATAATGATTTATTTGATTAATGGTGGTTGATTTGGTCATATTTAACAAGGAATATTATTAAATAATTATTTCTAGAAAATAATAAGATAACTATGGGTTTATCTCATTAATTTCTTTGTTTTTGGGTTAAACATGACTGGGAATAATAATTAAATTATGGTTTAATTAATTATTCCATGAGGAAAATCAAACAAAAATAGGTTTGTTTAATATTTCCTTTTGGGGTTTCCTAATTTAACATAGTGAAAGCAGTTTTACTGGTCTTACATGGTGTACTTGGGTCCATCTAATGATAAAAGGTTAGATGACCAAAAAATGGTGTAACAGATTGCCCCCCAGCGTGCGAGTGTCAGGAGCAAATCGTATGACCGAAGTACGTTGTAAGAATACAATCACCAGACAACAAAAGGGGATGTCGGAGAGAGAAGTGTGAGGTAGATAGTGTGCTGAAGGACTAGACCCTGAGGAGACGAGACTCGCAGGTGCAACAAGTCTCTTTTTATGAGAGGGTACCTGTGCTGAAGGCGGCGGGGGAGGCATACCTATGCCCGTCGTGACAAAGTACAAAAGAATAGTGTGTCCAGTAAACAAGGGACCGAACCATAGAGTACAGCTGGCATAAACAAAGGCCAGATAAAAATACAATGAAGAGTCTCACATACATGCTGTGCCTGGGATAACAGCCAGGACTAGTACAATATCATCTGAGTATATGAGATAAATACAACCCAAATGCCCCCTGTAAATGGGGAAGGGCTCACAAGATCTGACTGATACATGCAAATCATAGAGGTGCTGCAAGTGGCTAAGGCCAACATCATCAAAATCTGGAGCGGCATCAAAGGCTGCAATGAAGAGGTCATCCGGGCATGTGGGGGGCTACCTGCGGGGCCACCCCCTCATGAGGGCTGAGACATCTCACACACGCCCGGGAATCATCAGGAGCTGCTGCTGGGTCACTGGACTGTCCAGTATACGAATCTCGATCATGCTGAAAGGAGCTGGAGAAGCAATCAAGTCAAAGGGAAGTGAGAGATCCCCCTGCCTGATCCGAGGCACCGAACAAGAGTGGAAGCTGGAACCAAGGTACACCACCCTCTAGACCTTGCTTCTGGAATGAATGTGCTGATGTCGACAGAAGGAGGTCCGCCATAGGTGAGGCAATGAGAGATCCTCAACTAAGGCACGAGAGAAAACAATAGAGCGACGGACAGACTGACACTAATGACGATAGTGGAAATGGGAAGGACTGAGTAGCGAGTGGACGACTTCCCTTGTTAGAACAGAAAGAGCATGGATGACATGGCAGCTACTGACACAAGATCATAAGGGATAGGGGACAGTGAGACTGAAGGTCATAATGTGCGACACAAGAGAGAGACCAAGCAATGAAGGGTGGAGGGCTATAGTGGGGTGCAAAGGGACATGGTATAGACTCCATGGATGCAATGATGACTCAACTTGGATGCTCTAAACAAGGGCGAATCGATGGTGCTGCCACACAGTAAGGGCCCTAATGGGGGACCCCGGAAGCATGAGTACAAAGTGGGAACTCATGACGAAAATCGACACGAACGTGGACAAGTAAGGGAGCAATATGGTGCCCCATGTACAAGTGTCGTAAGTGAGGAAATTCGATTTTAAGGAGCGGTGAAGTGACCCTTATTGGACAAAATGTGCCCAGGTGAAGTATCAAATCACCAAAACTAACAGAAACCCATTTGAGAGCTTGGTGAGAGCTTTCCAGCGGTGCTGACGGTTCGTCAAACAGGGCTACGGTGTGGTCGCAGCAGTCGAAAGAAGAAATAGTGGTTCTCTTTTAATAAGGCAGTTTTCCCTCCAAAATCATTCATTTGCTATTGTTGCTGTGGTGAATGTGGAGAGGAGAGAAGGCCCTAAATCTTGCGGCGAACGTAGCGGACAAACCGACCAGTGGAATCGAGATCTGTCAGTTGGAGGTAGGAGGCCTAACCTTTCTCTTGCATTTTGATGGATTACTTTTTCAGTTTAGGGCCCAAAATCCTAGAAACAGCTCCTCCTTCATCTCTACGGCCGGGTCGCACTTTTTGGGGCAAAAAGTGCGACCTAGGACGCAGGTTTAAGGGCAAAAAGTGCGACCTGGTCCAGAAAATGGCAGAATACTGCGACCTGGGAGATGAGGGGGGTTTGGTGCTGTTTTATGGCTGGAAGTTGGGTTTTGGTCTTTGGTTATGGTTTTCCCGATCTGGACACTGACAAAAATGATGTGTTTGTGCAGGTATGGCAGAGTTACGGGTCAACTGGAGAGAGAGAGATCTGGGGACACTTCGGACAGAGATCCAGGCGGATCAGGGCGTCCATCGTGTATTGGCCAGATTTGGGGTTCTCAAGTTTGTGGAGAACCCATTGATGAGAGCAGGGGAACCGTTATTGGCCCGGATTATCAGTTATTGGGATCCAGATCAGGAGATCTTTGTGGTGCAGGGGCACAGGATCGAAATGACGGTCCAGGACGTGTACTTCCTGACTGGTCTCCCGCCACTGGGGATGGTGGGAAACACCCAGCCAGTGTTGCCGCGGGGGCGGCATATCATGGAGTTCGTGGAACGTCATTGTCGACCGGGTCTCCAAGTCAAAGGGACTCGAATACCGATCGGGGATCTAAAGAGGCTAGAAAACCGTGTAGTGGCCGCAGCGGTGTTGCGAATCCTGGGCACCCAGGCGTTCCATCACATCACTGGGGGGCAGATGATGATAGTGGAAAGTGTTTTGGGTGGGACCTACTATGGGTGGGCCCAAATGTTGTTGGCGTCGCTAAAGCGACAATTGTCACTATGCAGGTGGCAGGTGAACCATGACTGCTCATATGGGACTTTTTTGTGCGCCTTCTTCTTTGAGAAGATCCTGACCTTGAGGCCTCATGTACAGCTTCCAGATGGGGGCCCGAGAGATCCCAGGATGCGCCGTTGGGGATGGCTACTGTGCAGAGGAGGAGGAGGGGCGGTCGGGCGAGTGTTTCGACCGGAGTTTTTTGCCCATTGGGATCAGATGCCTTTGTACATAGATGACTATCCCTACAGTGGGATGAGCTATTGTGGAGATCCGGACCTGCTACTTCCACCTGGTCGAGTCTGGGGGCCCGATGGTAAGTGACAGATTGCTATTCTTGTATGGGCATGTTAAAGTATGTTGAATAGTAATGTAAGGTACTGATTCATGTACTTTTGGTATGCAGATATAGCACTGGTCAAACCAGCCGGATATATGGGACGACCGGCAGCGTCTGGAGCTACAGGGTCGAGAGCAGCGCAAAATGAGGATGCAGCTGCCCTACTGGAGGACATCCGATATAGATGTGAACGGTTGTTGACCAGAGTATCAGAGCGCGGGTGGCAGGATCTAGATGACCAGTTCATAGAGCCATGTGTTGGTCTTCCCTCGGAGTGGCGAGGTGTCATGCGGCGCATGGCGATAGCCGGTCAGGCGATGCGTGATCTACAGGCTGCAGGGGCAGCGCCATTGGCTCGGGATCCTCCAGATAGTGATTAGGGGGGGGGGCATGTGGTGCCCCCTGGGATGTATGTAGGGGCATATGGTGCCCCCAGTGATGTATGTAGGGGCATGTGGTGCCCCCTAGGATGTATGTAGGGGTGTATGGTGCCCCCAGTGATGTATGAAGGGGCAGGTGGTGCCCCCAGTTTTTGAGTTTGTGTAACATGCTGTGGGCATGCCATATGTATCAGAGTAGATGGACTCTAAACACATTTTAATGATGTGGTGTGCCATTTGTTCTGGTTATGGTTATGCAGTTTGAGAAAGGAAATGGAGGATTACCAATCTCTTTTGGTACTGCATATAGGGATCAAATGGACTTTAAGTTTCCAAATTGGCATACCTGGTGTCACTATCCCAAAAGGAGGATTTGGAGATAAGTAACTGATGCTCTCGTAGAAAAGCTATAGGTTGGTCAACAATAATGTCTAAGAGACTGGGTTGCTGATGTAAGATGAGGGAACGATAAGGGGTATCGTCCCGAGAGTGATCTGAAGTGATATGGGACTCTAGATGTTCTTCTAAGTGTGGAAGAATACTGGGTCTAAAGTCAACACGACCAGATACACTAGGAGAGTGGTGGAGAATGGCTTCTCTTGGTCTCTCAAATGTGGGTGCCCCCTTAACCAAACATTGGGTTTCAATGTAATGGCCACAAGGTGGATGTGGTGTGAACGCCTGGGTTTGATGTAAGGGGGAATAGATAACGTCAGGGGTGGGGATTTTTTCCATAATGTCGTCATCGCGATAGACGATGGGGTGACTGGTGGAAGAAAGACCACCTAACGTGGTGAAGTGACCTGAATCATCATCATGAGAAGAGAGGTTCACATGCGCATCGTCACAAGGGGTGACCGAAGAGTAAGTAGATAAAGGATCTACCGATGTTGAGCCCAAGATGATCGTTGAAGGAAGGTCAAGCGAAACAACAGGGGAGGATTCAGATGGAATGTTCCCCGAGGGTCTCATGGATGATGATAGGTAAAAAATGTTGGACGAAGGCTCCGTCATCTCGACATCAGGAGGTGGAATGTCAATGGGAGTGGTCATAGCTGGTAGTTCTGCTGAAGCAGAATGCGCAGATAGGAGAGAGGTGGACTCATTGCACCTGACCTCGAATTGGTGGACCGCAGCGATAGAGGTGCGGAAGTCCTCGAGGCGGGGAAAAAGATGGGTGTAATGGCCATGGAGATCACACAAATCACAGGGGTGGTTGGTGTGAAGAGTCGTGGGGTTCTTGGCCGCGGTCGCGGAAGGAACAGAGGCTTCTGGGACCGCGGACTTAGAGAACGTGACATTAACCATGGGCTTGAGATGAAGTAATTCAGGACAGGTATGGGAGGCATGACCGACAACATCACACAAAGCGCACTGGATGGTATGCTTTGGAGGCTGAGGAGGAGCAGAGTTTGTCGGGGCAGCCTTGTCCTTTGATGCCCCCTTGCGAGCTTTGCCCTTCTTACTCGAAGCGGTCACAACAGGAGGTGGTTCCTGTTGAGGTGACTGAGGCACTGATGCAGCGGGAGCAGTCATGGGGACCGGTTGAACCGGGGTCAAAGAGATATAAGGTTTGGGCTGACTAGGCAAGGTGGGGGCTGGAGGATCAAGGTACCAAACGGGAATCCCCAGGGTCAAGTTAGGAAGAGAGAGGGTGGCCATGACTGGTACCGTGTACACTCCTGGTGGGGGAGCTAGGAACGGTATCTGACCAGAGGTGTAATGGCCAGGTGGGACAACTCCTAAATGGCTAAGGCCTGGAGGAACCATGCTAGGGGGATAAAGGGGCTCATGACTACCAACTGCAGGTGACGGGCTAGGAGCAGGTTGCAGAGGGCAAGGTTGCTGACTAGCCGAAGCAGGTTGCTTGAGAGCAGCCCGAGACGATTGCATCATGCAAACATTCGATGAGCTGGGGTCAGAGATAGGAGGAGGGGGAAGATTAGGAAAAGTTCCAAGCAGGGAGGAATCGTTGTAAACGCCGGGGGAGACACTGGTCAAGGAATCGACGGTTTGCTTGTTGGCTACAGAAGAGATGGTGGTCTCAGGTGAGGCCTGAGAGGGGGGCTCATGATATGTCAGCTGGTCCATGGTGACTATCTTTCCATTATGGGGGAAAGACATCTTGCGAAAGACTGCGGATGGGACAGCAGACATAGCATAGGTGTAGCTTCGCCCCAAAAGAATGTTGTAGTCCAGCGGGGCGTCAATGACTTCGACGTCAACGCAAACAGTCTTACCGGCAAGGGTAATAGGGCAACTACGAAACAAGCCGATGGGCTTGGAGGCATGACCGTCCCATGCTCTAAGGGTGATCGTGGAAGGGGCCAGCGCAGGGGATCTGAGTTGCTTCCAAACCGAAGCGGACATCACGTAGGTGGATGCCCCCTCGTCAATTATACACCGGGAGACGATGGCGTTCCGTATTTTGACTGAGATTTGGAAGGCAACGGAAGGAGGAAGGGGAGGATGGTCCGATTGATTGGCGTCGAAAACAATCATTTGGTCGTCAGCAGGATCTACAGCGCCCACGGCAGATAGTAGAGCCTTCTTTTGGGAAGGGCACGACTGGAGGAGTTCCAGTGTGGAAATGGCCGCGGGTGACTGCGCCAAATCATCTACTATGCTATACAATTGAGCGGCTCGGCTGGAAGCAGCATTTCGGCGTAATGGTCCCTTTGGAATCTTTGGATGAACCTCAACTTTGGGTTGAGGGATGTGTAAGGGGCCACTGGATGTCGAAAGAGGCTCTGTAGAACCTGAAGAGGCTCGGGGGCAGACTGAGCAGGAGGCTTGGGGTACTGGCGAGACCGAGTTTGAAGGTTAAGGTCGACGGTTAGAGGTGGATCAGATTTCATCATAAGGATCTGGGAATTGGAGGAACCAGAAGGGGAAGGTGGAGTGGCCACCTGTCCTTTAGGTAGTTGGGTAGCCATGAATCCCTGCTGTGCAACCACCGGCGCTTGAGGGGGCGGTGACGGCTGTTGCAGGGGTTGAGAAGGCGAGGGAGGTGAAAGCGCATATGCTGGAGGACCAGGTTGCGGATGAGGGTAATGGTTAGGTTGGGCAACATTGAGGTAAGTAGGAGGTTGGGAAAAAGGATGAGGCATGCCGTATCCTGGATGCGTGCTACCGGGAGGGGGAGAAGTGCAAGGAGTGGTGCCCCCTCCCCTAGGAAAATCATAGCTCGTGAGAGGTTGAGCGGATGGATGAGAGATAGATCCAACGATACTGTCGGCGGCATGAGGTGCCCCCGGTGTATGGGCATCACCGGGTTTGGGGAGAGTAGGTAGGACAGTAGGATCATAACCTGTCTGAGCGTAGATCAGGTCATACTTTAATGCCATTTGGAGGGCATCTTCTTCGGTTTGAGGAAAATGCGATGCGACATCTTTCCCCATAGGGGACAAGAGAGATCTAAGGAACCAGTCCATGTAGACACGGTCTTCGAAGGGAGGAGATTGGCATAAGCTCTGTCTTCTTCGCCATTCCTGGACGTGGGTAGAAAGGCGGGTCGAAGAGGTTTGCTTGAAGGAAGTCAAGAGTTCGATACCAGTGTCATAACGAAGGGGAAGCTGGAAGTAAGATAAAAAAGCCCGGGCAAGAGTTGCAAAGGTGGTATGGGAGGAAGTGGGCTGATCAACATACCACTTAGAAGCTTCGCTTGTAAGCGTGCGTTGGAACAATCGAAGACGAACAGAGTCATCGGTAATGGAGGTCGATGAACACCACATGTGGAAAGATCGAACATGATTTGAAGGATCTTCTCCAGCATGGCCGTCAAACTTTGGGATGTCGGACGGGAGCTTTGTCGGCATAGCAGGCCAACTAGCATTATGGTGTATAGGGTCGTTTATCAACCGGTCCAAATCGGGAAGGCTGAGGCCTGCCAAGAAGGGGAGCACGGGTGAAGCCGAGGTAGTTCCTGTGGTGGTTCTGCTAGTAGTAGTCCCGGCATTAGGGCCGGGATTCCCGCTAGTGTTAGGCCCTGGACCCGACATAGTGGAGGTGACAGGGGGGAGAACCAGAAGGAAAAGAAGAACCCAAAGAATCAGAGAAGGACTGGCTCGATGACGGTGGGACGGAGCAGGTCGATCGACCGGAGACTGAGGGTGAAGGCCAAGGAGGCTCCGGGAAAGGTGCCTTGGGGGCGCAATGATGACAGGAAGAAGGAAACCGACAGGGGCAGAAAGAGACAGAATCAATTCAGGTCAAGGGCAGAAAAGGTGCAGTGACGATTGATTTTACAGTCTTTGCCAGGCGGTGTTAACCAGCCGCTTCTTCACTTAGGGTCAGTGTGTGGTGTGCGTTAATTTTAATTTTTAAACCCTTTCCGTTTTGAGAGAAAGAAAAAGTGTGCTGCGTAACTGAAAATAAATCTGCAGAGAACAATATAGATTGCTGAAATAATAGAACATTTAACAGCTAACCATGCATCAATCTAACCCAAAAGGGTGGGTCTCTCAACACTACTCTAAAAGAGGGTAAAAATCTATTCAAAACACACGTAAAAAGAGGCCAATAGATCTAGGGTCAAAAGGGACAGGGATCTAAAGGGGAAAGCTGCTAAAAAGAGGCGCAGATCACAGCCAAGAGGCAGAGGCAGGGTGGCTGGAAAAAGGGGAAAATCAGCAAAAAGTGGAAGGGACAGGGATGAGGTCCTAAAGGGGGGTCCAAACAAAACTACAAGAGGTTATTTGAAAGGAAGAAAAGCTGATTAAAAGGGATCTGAGGACGAGGTATGAGATCTGAAAAAGGGAAGGCTGAAACTCTGAAAAATCAGACACCTGAAACAGCTAAAACTCTTCCACCGAAAGTGGAGGGTACTGAAGCCCTAGGGGGCTAGGTTCCCACTTAGATGAACAAAAGCAGATCAGAAACAAGTCGAAACGGGCTGAGACAGAGGCTGGAAAACCCTGACAGAAGCTTCAGAAAAACCCAGAAAAAGTTCAGAAAAACAGCAGAAAAAAGTCCAGGTCGCGGTTTTTGACCAGTTTTTCGTTCCGGTCGCAGTTTTGGGGTTGTTTTCTGCGACCTGAGGCTTGAGGTCGCACTTTTTGGGCCAAAAAGTGCGACCTGCACTTCCGGGACTCTCGGCGGCAGATTTCAGAAAAAAAATGTCGTCTCAGCTGCGGCTGATGTTGGTCACCTGCGCAATAGGGCCAGAAACACACGGAAGTTAGAAATTTTAATGTTTGAGGGCTTTAGGAGGAAAAAACCACATGAAAATAGGAAAAAAAAAAAGCTGAAAAGAAACCCTAGGGTCTAAAGTAGCTGGATATGCAGGAATAGGAAAAACGACAACGGTCGTAATTTAAAACCCGTGTGGAGTCGCCATTTGTTAGTATGAATTCTTCGTCGAGGTGTACGAAAAAGAACCACTTTAGCTACGCATAACTAATAGCCCTAACAACCATAGAGGCTGCCAAACATCTTCAGATCTGCGATTAGTAGTAAAAATGCTGCAACAAACAGATCTATAAATGGAAAGACATTAAGCAGTAAAGTAAAGGGGTTTGCTCCATGCATCCAACAGACAAGACAAGGACGCGATTTTTTGAAAGAATTTTATATTACAGGGCACCTGGGAGGAAAACAAGAATGTGTATCTAGCTCTCCTCAATGGGATGGGTTCTTTGTAGTCCTCAGCACTTCAGATCTAAGCTTTCTCTCTCTTGTAGGTGTAGAAAACCCAATGCAGAAAATAGAGCTCAATGAGAGCAAATGGTGAAAAATGGGACCAAGTGTATAGATCCAGAGTGATCTAATAGGCAACAAAAGGTGAGGAATGATGGGGAAGAACCCTCCTATTTATAACAAAATATTGGGTCATTCTAGATCTTGGTGCATGATTAAAATAATGTTAACCAAATCTAGATCCACCTTTATGGAATATTTTATTATATTTGTTGGAGGGAAATGGCGTTTTGACTTGGATCAAATCCCTTGATTAGTGAAAAATAAATAAACAAATGATTTATTTATATTTTTAAGGAAGTGGTTGGGAGATAATCAAATAAATAATGATTTATTTGATTAATGGTGGGTTATTTGGTCATATTTAACAATGAATATTATCTAAATAAGATTTAAATAATTATTCCTAGAAAATAATAAGATAATTAAGGGTTTATCTCATTAATTTCTTTGTTTTTGGGTTAAACATGACTGGGAATAATAATTAAATTATGGTTTAATTAATTATTCCATGAGGAAAATCAAACAAAAATAGGTTTGTTTAATATTTCCTTTTGGGGTTTCCTAATTTAACATAGTGAAAGAAGTTTTACTGGTCTTACATGGTGTACTTGGGTCCATCTAATGATAAAAGGTTAGATGACACCATTAATTAGTTCACAACTATTGGATACTTAAATGTGTTTTGGCGAAGGCCATGACTAGAATGCAAGAAATAGAAGGAAACCCAACTGTGGTCTCAGTACTGCAACAAATCAAACCGGAAATCCAAGAAATTGGCATGTCTCACTATCATGTCGTGGCAAGGATTGGGAGAATTGAACGACAACTTCAAGAAATGCAGCAAGTAGATATGCCAGGTTATACTACAAAATACCTCGCTCCTATTGACTCTTCTAATGGGTGACATTTGATTTTAACAACTTTTAATGTAATATTCCAAAATTTTCCTACAATAAATTGGAATATTAACTTTTGCTATTTTCACTTAGGAGTTGAATAATTGGGTGAGAAGGCCCATTCATAATAAAAACATGGACGAAATCCCTCTTAGTATGAAAGGGAATCATCGGTGGAACTAGATTTCACACCCTCATGTGTGAAAGGAGGCATTTGCAAGAAGGCTAGGTCAAGTTTCACCAAGTCAAACAGCGCAGAAGTATGAAGTGGAAAGCATCTTGTGGGACAATGCAGAGAAATAAGAGGGAATTTTCCTTGATGGAGAAAACCCTAAAGAGTGGGACCCATGGAGAGGGAGCTCTCATGTGTTTAAAAGGAGGGCAAGGCAGCCATTTTTTCTCATGCATATGAATATTGATTTTGTGTCTACTTATACTATTTGTAGTCTCCGGTTGTTTAGCTGAGTTGCAGTGTTGGTTAACACGAATGATTCCTGTTTAAGAATTCTTCTCCTTCTTGAGAGGCCTCTTGAGGGATTGCACTTCATTCTCTCCACATTCAGGCTTTAGACCAAAGCATCCTCCTTCAGCTACAGTGCAATTTCTGTTTAGAGCAGGGTTGTGTTGTAGGGTGTTGCAGTGCATGATCCCACAACACCACTTCCGAGATTGTTTTTCAGAGGAGGAGGCCTAATTTGCTTTGGGAGATCAGTAAGGAAGGATTCTGAGCATATTGCAGATCTTGGCACTTGGCCAAAGCATTCTATTCCACCTACAGCGCAGTATCCCTTAGTGACTGTGTTATTTTTAGAGCACACTTGCAGTGAGGGTTTGCAGTGTTGATTGGAGGGTGAGGTCTTCAATGTTAGGATCAGCCTTTCACTTGGAAGATCCATTGAAGGAGATCTTGACATCAGATGCAACATCTTCAATCTTCTCCATTTAGTTCCATTTTCTGAGTTGCAGCTACTACCCTGCAACTCTGACATTTTTCCATTTTTGTATATTTCAGCCAATCCTTCTCAGGATTGTTGTATTATTGTTTTCAGGGGTTGAGAGCTTTCTCCCCCTCATTTATTGAGCCATACATGTTTACATCTCTCTGTTATGATATGGTATGATGCAGTGTCTTTTATAAACTGTGTCCTCTTAACCTGCAAAAATTCATTGTGTAGCAGTGTTTCTTCATATTGATGTACATGTCCCATTGAGGCTGCATTGCTTTGCTTGAGTGACTCTTTCCTCAAGGATTTGTATACCATTGTTGCAATAACATACATTTATTGGCTATCTGTATCTTCATGTGTTCATGGTTATAAAATAACGTTGTTATTCCATCTCTTGTTCAAGAATTGTTGCAGTCCCTTCATCGGGCATTTTCTAAAGACAACTAGGTGTGGGGGATCTGTTTAATCCACCTAGAGGGATTTATTTTGAGCCACCTCTTGGATTTCAATATTAGATACATTGATATAAGGGATCTAGGTCTTGGTTTCAAATCCTGTAGCAGTCATTCCTGGAAAATGCATTTTCCATTCATGCCTTGCTAACAGTTCCCATTTTGGGATATTACAATGGTATCAAAGAATAGTCCTGGCTCAGCCTATGAGTCTCAGCCAAAGAAGATCAGGATGATAAAGAATATGAGATTTCTCTCATCAGTATTCAAAAATAAGAAGAGCCTCTCCAAAGAGGAAGAGCAAAAAGAAGAGGAAGGACCATGCACTTCCTATTCTCATGAATAAGAAAGAGACAGGCATGAATGACACTTGGATCATTAGATTATGAGTGATTACCTTGTTGAGTACAAATCTCAACCTAGAGCCTTCAAGGAGACTCTAGATTTTCCACGATTCATCTAGTTGAAAGAAGAGAAGAGACCTTGCAGCAAAAGAGAAATCAAAGGTAATATATTTCTGTTGTCTACCTTTGATGGGTTATCTATAGCAAGAGATTGGGTGAGGAAGTTGGAAGCCTTTTTCCTGCTATATCCTGTAGTGGAGGAAGAAGTTGTTGAGATCTCAGCGCTACACCTAGAAGGTGAAGCACACTTTTGGTGGTTCAGCCAATAGAGCCATGCAAGAGTGCCTACTCTTGCTAAGTTTTCTCAAGCGCTGATCGAGGAGTTTGATAATAGAAGGACAAAAGAGGAGAAGCCCTCACCACCACTTGAGATATTTGGTTCTAACACTGTCACATTCATGGAGGAGTAGCCACATGCATCAACAGTTGGGGCAGCCAACACATTGGAGGAAGGAACTCTTGCAGCCCTACAAGAGATTCCCAAATCTCATCAAGGTATGAAAGAATTTCCATTACTTATTGTTGCAGCAAATCCTTTTGAAAGTTGTGGAAATTTTCTTTTGCATGACCAAGGGTCAAGTCCCACTGCTACTTTAGAGCAACATGATTGCACTGCGTTGTGCAAATGGTTCAAGGAGGAGATGAACAATCATCCTCATACACCTTTGTTGAGTTGCACACAATGCTTGAGTTTGGAGTGTGAACTTTTGGAGGATGAGATAAACCATGACACTCCTATGGAAGACCATGAAACCATCCTTGAGTTGGGGTATGAGATAGCCATTACATCCTTGGAGAGATTAACAACGTTGTGAAACAATGGTGGAGAAAAGATGTTACCTTCATCATATTTGGATCCTTTTGGATTCAACATAGTCATGGGTGAGAGATCTTCTCTAGGAAGTCTCCAAAGAGTTGCATTCCAAACCTTCATGGGATGAAAAGAGAGAGATTTGGTTTGGAAGGATGGTAGCCCTCATGAGAGGAGTACCAAGGGGAAGAGAAGGAAAAGACATCCACAATTGGTTGAGTGGATATGGTTGATAAGCAAGGAGCTAGGAGGCTACTTGCAAGAATATGACACCAGGCAGCAGGAGGCTTGGCTACGGTGGCTCCTCTTGAAGGAGTTTGGACATCACTTGTCATGTCCTCTTCCTAAGAGGATTGGGATGGAGGAGAGGTGGCAGGATGCTTGCATCATTGGGAAGCATGGAGTATGGATGCATGGTGTTGATGTGACACACATATCATTCATTATGTCTTCATCACCTGAGATGTATGATGGAAGCATAAGGAGGCAGCAAGAACTTGGGTTGCTTAAGTTGTGCTTGAGAGAGCAAGGGAAAATTTGCTCTCACATGTTGTGTTATGTTGCAGGAGTAGAAGAGGGCACTCTCATAGTGCAAAGGGGCTACTCCTTGGCCTTGGATGATCTGGAAGCACTTCCATCTTGGGAGGTATTCCATATTTGCAACAACATTACTAGAGAATTATTTGACAAGGAGCATGTCAAAGAACAGAGCTTTGTATTGACAAGAGCCTATTCACATGAGCTCACAATGTTGTCACTTTGGAGCAGGGACTTATAGATGGAGTGTCCCCAGGATCAATTCACATTGGATGCACTTGGTGAACAAGGAGGAGGTGATGATGATAGAGTAGTGGATAAAGACATCTATCACCATGATACATTCTTCTTGACTTGGATTTCCAAGCATGAGAGGGATGATCTTCTTGCAGTACATGGTTCATTCATCTTCATAGCATGCCATAACAGTATGGAGGACTCACTCATGGATCCATGTACCATCTTACTTCCGGCATATGGTAAGAAGTTTGTTTTTACATGCAGTGACTTCCATACTCTTACCATTACTTTGCAATGCATTTCTCCACGAGAGGGCAAGCTTTTCACATTGCTCCATGATCAATGTTGGGCCAAACTATGTGATGGAGGTAGCCATCTTTTATGTGGCCTTGGGAAAATGTTTTCTCATTGCATGTATGTTCAGATGTTATATCCTACTAATTTCCATATGATGACATACATGATTAAATTTGTAACAAGAAACATTTTTCCTTGTACTTTTCTGAAGCAGCAGTTTGCAAAACTGCGCTGTACATGCTCAGGAGACTGTTGGTATCTTCAAGCACCACATGAATCCATCGGTATTTCCTTCATTATTGTACTGATCATGTCTAAAATTGCTGATATTGTTTCTATTCTTGTTGAGAGCATGATTGGGAGATTGAGACATGAGTTGAATGTGTCCTTGAGGGGAGAAAATTCCCACATTTTCTGCACTACATGTTCTAATGGGAGCATGGGAGGAGATATGGCCACCACAACCACATATTTGTTCTCTTTTGAGGTGGGTCATGAGTTTGATAACCATCCATTGTATAACCATGGGCAAGTACTTGATCATGTATTGTTGACATATTCATCCATTTACTATTCATTAGTAGATGTGATGATTCTTGTATGTTACTGGCCATACTATTTTCTGATGTTGCAGTGGATGAGACTGCACTGTATCCTTTTGAGAAATTGTTTGTATCATGTATCATCATGTAAAACCTTCAGAAAACTTCTCATTAGGATGTTATATGATGATCATGTCCTATTCATCATGGATGATATATTTTGGTCCAGCTTCTTCTTCAATGTTGGAAGAGGAATCTTTGGAGGATTGTTCTTCACTTTGCCACTTGAGGGCAATACTTTTGCAGCCCAGGATCAACACACACTCTACACTTACCATAAGTGGAGAGAAGGACAACATGAGGTAGGCTATGATGCTTGCCATGTTCAGATTTTCAGCCCACCTTCATTTCCGGAGCTTGAGATGGGAGGAGATTTTCAGGAGTGGCCATGTTGGGAGGTGACTCATTTTTTTTAGATGATTTCTTGGGGATGGAGGATCCATTTGGGGAAGATTTTTTCCCAGCACTTTTCAGTCTCCATGCCTTGGGGGAAACTTCTCAGTTCTATCCTTGCAGTTGCTTGAGGAAAAGCAACATTTGGGAGGGGAGGATTGTAATATTCCAAAATTTTCCTACAATAAATTGGAATATTAACTTTTGCTATTTTCACTTAGGAGTTGAATAATTGGGTGAGAAAGCCCATTCATAATAAAAACATGGGTGAAATCCCTCTTAGTATGAAAGGGGATCATCGGTGGAACTAGATTTCACACCCTCATGTGTGAAAGGAGACATTTGCAAGAAGGCTAGGTCAAGTTTGACCAGGTCAAACAGCGCAGAAGTATGAGGTGGAAAGCATCTTGTGGGACAGTGCAGAGAAGGAGGAGGGAATTTTCTTTGATGGAGGAAACCCTAAAGAGTGGGATCCATGGAGAGGGAGCTCTCATGTGTTTAAAAGGAGGGCAAGGTAGCCATTGTTTCTCATGCATATGAATACTGATTTTGTGTTTACTTAGACTATTGTCAATCTCCAGCTGTTTAGCTGAGTTGCAGCGCTGCTTAGCACGAGGGAATCATGTTTAGGAATTATTCTCCTCCTTGAGAGGCCTCTTGAGGGATTTCACTTCATTCTCTCCACATTCAGGCTTGAGGCCAAAGCATCCTCCTTCAGCTACAGCATGGTTTCTATTTAGAGCTGGATTGTGTTGCAGCGTGTTGCAGTGGAGGATCCCACAACACCACTTCCGGGCTTGTTTTTCAGAGGAGGAAGCCTTCTTTCCTTTGGGAGATCAGTAAGGAAGGATTTTGAGCATATTGCAGATCTTGGCACTTGGCCAAAGAATTATATTCCACCTAAAACGCACTATCCCTCAGTGACTGCATTATTTTTAAAGCACACTTGCAGTGAGGGTTTGCAGTGTTGATTGGAGGGTGAGGTCTTCAGTGTTAGGATCAACCTTTCACTTGGAAGATCCATTGGAGGAGATCTTGACATCATATGCAACATCTTCAGTCTTCTCCTTTTAGTTCCATTTTCTGAGTTGCAGCTGCTACCCTGCAACTCCAGCGTTTTTCCATTTTTGTATATTTCAGCCAATGCTTCTCAGGATTGTTGTATTATTGTTTTCAGGGGTTGAGAGCTTTCTCCCCCTCATTTCTTGAGCCATACATTGTTATATCTCTATGTTATGATATGGTATGATGTAGTGTCTTTTATAAAATGTGTCCTCTTAGCCTGCAAAAATTCATTGTGTAGCAGTGTTTCTTCATATTGACGTACATGTCCCATTGAGGTTGCATTGCTTTGCTTGAGTGACTCTTTCCTCAAGGTTTTGTATACCATTGCTGTAATAACATACATTTGTTGGCTATCTATATCTTCATGTGTTCATGGTTATAAAATAACGTTGTTATTCCATCTCTTGTTCAAGAATTGTTGTAGTCCCTTCATCGAGCATTTTCTGAAGACAACTAGGTGTGGGAGATCTGTTTAATCCACCTAGATGGATTTCTTTTGAGCCACCTCTTGGATTTCAGTATTAGATACATTGATCAAATGGATCCAGGTCTTGGTTTCAAATCCTGTAGCAACCATTCCTGGAAAATGCGTTTTCTAGTCATGCCTTGCTGACAGTTTCCATTTTGGGATATTACATTTAATGATTTTTGCGGCAAGTTTTTATAGTAAAGTAGTTTTTGGTTAAACTTTAACTTTAATGAACATAGTAAAGTAGATATAGTGGCAAGTATAAGAAAGGAACAATTCCAATATTGCTTGGCTTTTAATTCATCCAAGTGGCCAACACACCTGGTTTCCTTCAGACAAGTTGATGCCACTAAATGCATTAATATATGTATAATAATCTGTTTTTTTTTGACAAATAGAAAATGGAAAGGCTCTTCATATATATATATGTTAGTTATTGTGTGAAATAATTAATTTTATTTTTATTAAATTTATAATTGAATTAAAATATTTATTATATAAATAAATTTAATGGCATTATAAATATATAATGTTTACATTCATAATTAAATTAAAAAAAAATATTTATAATATTTTAAATTGCAAATCATATTTTAAGTGTAAAGTTTAAAAAAATATTTACACTCATAAAAAAAATTGATTAGAGTTTCATAAATATATTTTCAAAATAATAATAATATTTTTAAGAAATACATGTTTTTAACTATTAAAGCCACTTGAAGATGAAAGTAATTATAAATATTCTCCATTTTAAAATACACCCAAAATATTTTAAAAATAATTTCTCAGTGGACGTTAACCATCATCATCATATAGTTGATTTAACATAAATATTGAAATATTTTTATTTTTTTCTAATATTTTTTTTTTTGATTTTTTGTACATACTTTTTTTTTGTTATTAATATATTTCTAAATATAATTATCTTTATAATTGTTATTGTTTTATATTATAGGTGCCATTTTTATTTTATTTTTGTGGATACGTTAATTTTTTTTTGTTATTAATATATTTTTAAATACAATTATACATCAAATTAATTTGTTTATTATTAATATATTTCTAAATACAATTATCTCTATAATTGTTATTGTTTTTTAATTATAGGTGTCATTTTTTTATTTCTTGGATACTTTATTTTTTTTGTTATTAATACATTTTTAAATACAATTATACATCAAGTCTGTGGGGTCTTGGCACTCATCATAGGTTCAATTCCCTTCACTGATGAGATGATGTATCTAAACATCTTGATGAAGATGTAAAAATATAGTCTTACCAAACTTACAAAAAAAATACAATTATACATCAAATTGATTTGTTTGTTATTAATATATTTCTAAATATAATTATCTTTATAATTGTTATTGTTTTTTTAATTATAGCTATCATTTTTTTAATTTGGTGAATACTTTATTTTTATTTTAAAAAGAATATTTGTCAATTTCAAATTGAAAAAATTAAATTACACATCTTCTAACTATAAAGATTATAGTAAGATAAAACATCTAAAATATAAAACCCCGCTAATTATCATATTTAATATATCATTTTGATTTGGTGAGCAATTAAATCAATAACTTCACATTAGTTAACAACATCCTATCACCACTTATCCAAAACCTTAAAAAAATTTTAAAAAAATTATAAAAAAAAATATTAAAAAGAAATTGATACTAATATATAAGAATAGCATACTACATTATATTTCTTACACCTTCAAAATTACATGAACATACCAAGTCTGAAAGTCGAACCAGCGCGATCTTCATTCCGCCGGACGAAAGGTTCCCTCATACGGATTTCACTGATTTTGGAGCCCACACCATCAATGCTTTCTTTGTAGATGTGTCAAACATATATAAGAGCAAATAAGCTTTTTACATGAAGAATTTCTTATAAGCTTTTTATATGAAGAATTTCTTCCAAAATAGATAGCAAGGAGTGGTTGTGGAAGCTTTGAATCTATCTGAGCAAATAAGCTTTTTACATTAAGAAATCCTTCTAAAATAAGCAGCAAGGAGTGGCTGTGGCATCTTTGAGTCTCCTTAATCCCGTTTATCACAAAGTATGAAATCTCCTAGGATCTATGGGTACAGACCAACAAAGAGAAAAGCTTAAGTGCTAGTATGAAATCTCCTAAGATCTATGGGTACAGACCAACAAAGAGAAAAGCTTAAGTGTTAGCCCGTTTCGCATAATTGTTTGAAACTCTTCCAAATCCAAACTAGAATTTATATAAAAAAATATCATCATAATTATAACATTATGATAATTTATTTTATTTTAAAAATTATAATTATTATAATTTATTTTATAACTCAAGAACAACTTCACAACTTCACAGAAACTAAAAAAATATTTTTATTTAAAATTATATATATATAAATTGACAATGGCATAAACATCGTACTCGATAACACGTGGTCGAATCTCCCGACTACCACTATACCTCGGCTACCACTATAACCCTACTATACCCGTAAGAGAGAACGAGGCCAAACGAACGCTTCCAGGTTACTTAGTTTTATGTGGAATATTATACAATGAATAGTATAGTAATTTGTTATTGAGTTTTATGTGAAATATTATACAATGAAAAGTATCGTAATTTTCTATATTAACATTATAATGTATATGGTTGTAGTTCTTAGAATCCTTTAAATTATTTTTAATTTTTTAGTATTTTAATTCGAAGTTAGATAACTAATTTAAAAAAAGAATGTTTATGTTCAAGTAAAATAAAATATATCTTCAAAACCATAACAAAGATGGCAAAGAGTAATATAATTGTTTACGAAGTGTAATATAATTGTTTACAAACACGAGAGAGTATGTGTTTAACTTTTTCTGATATTTTTCCAAGTTTTTTTTGGAGAGAGATATTATTTATTTTTTAGGAGAGTTATTATTTTTAATTAGATAACCATAAAAATATTTGTGTTTATTATAGAGTAGAGAGTTATAAAGTTTTTATTATAATTTTATCTATAAATTATATAGTTTTAATTAATAATAAGAATATTATTATAATAAACTTTTTAGGAAACCATATAAGAAATTTAACAAATTGAGTTATAGATTTTTTGTTTTTGCAAAAAAAGAGTTATGATCTTAATCCATTAAGGTATGGTTGCCATACACACTTGTTTATTTGAATTTAGAAAACATATGTTCTTAACTATTAAATTCACTTAATCTATACATAAAGAAGATGAAGTATCTTCAAAATTCACCATTATATATATTTATGTCAAATACCTTGTAACATTATCTTATTTGAGATTAAATTCGATTTCATAATATGTAAAATTGGTTTAAATGAATTAAATGTTTTAGGAAAATTTTATCCTTTTTCTAGTAACACATTGCATTGAGCTTTCTTTTGTTTATTGGGTGTAGGTTGAGGTTAGACTAGATTTCATTTCATAATATACAAAATATCTTTCATGAATTACAATGTCTTTCAAAATTAGACTTATCATTTGCTAATATCACATCATTTTGCATTGATTTTTCTTATGTTTATTGGTGCGGGTTGAGAACCCATGCGGCAATGGAGCCTTTCATTACAGCTACTCATATACAATTGAGTAGAATTCATCCAATGGATAAGTTACTAATACCTCGTTATCTTGATACAATGGAAATCAATGCAGCCGCCCGTCAAAGCTAAATAAATGTTGGAGGAATTATAGAACAAAGCTTTACTCCAAAAAAATATTCCATGGAGACGTCATCTAAGTGTTGAGGCCTCGGAATTCGTTGCCACAACATGGGGGAAAACCACCCGATCGGGACCTTAAAGAAGCTCCTTTTCCGTTTGGTGTGGTGGCTCCGACTGGGGATAGTGGGACCAATTTCTCAATAAGGATGATTTTAGGGTGTGTTTGGTTATACAACATGCAATGAAAAATGATTCTAATCTATCACATGCATCTATCTAAACTATCTATTATACTATATACCCGGGGTGTTTCTTCCTTTATGTGATCTAAAGAGATATCTTTCAACTATTAGTAATGTAGATTATTTAACAGTCGAAAGAGATTAAAATTATGTAAGAAGATCCTTATAAAAAAATAGTTTGATTAAAAGAGTTATGAAGAAATGTATCACATTCATATGTGTGATTATATATTAGATAAGAAATCATAGACAAATATTAGTACAGAAGTGCATGTAACATTCATCTATAATGACGTCTCAAATATATAATGCAATAAAAAGATGACTGTCAATCTAGAAAGTAAGACTTAATACAAGTGAATATAAGTATATGTACGAAGTTCTACTCATGTAAACTGACAGTAGATATTTGCTCCTCTTCACTTTAAAGCAATTTCAAGAGTATAGTAGTGCAACATCAATTAAACAACTTCAAATGTCAAAAGATAACAGACTGTGTTCCACTAATTCATCAAAGCATTCACAAATTTAAAATAGTGCATTCTTTGAGAATGTGTTTGAAAAATTTCTGGACCCTTCTCTGAATGCATGAGAGCCCGGGTTTAAATACTAAACTAGCTACATGTTAAAACTAGATTATTACATAAAAATAGAGGAGGTTTCAAACAACCATCCTTGTAAGACTAACTTTAACTACAATATAGGAAAATTAAGTAACCATATGACTTATTAATTCCGATCTTTCTTTTTGATTTGATCCCGAAGTTGACAAATGTGTAGCATGAGATTGAGTTGAGCTAGATGCAAAATATTTGATCTGACATGTCCCTTGAATACCACATTTGAGAGTGTTGGCTTCGATCTTTTTGTCGAATCTATTAAAGACTGCAGGGTCTTGTACTGATGATAAGGTTTGATGAGAAAATTCTAATAATTTTCATGATCAAACTTATTTACTTTTTTAATTGTTTCATCCCGCATTTCTGACCTTTGTTTCTACTGTGTTTCTAGCTATTTGACTTCTGAGACCACTTTAGATGTGCACCCTTTAATAAGTTCTACTTTCAACGATTGTTCACATACAGATTCAGTAATTTCCTTTGTCAACCTTGATGCTTTTTCTGTTGCTTTCTTTGCACGCTTTATCTGTGCTTCCCAATCCTTAAATAAGATCTTCTTGTGGGATTTGTCTATTTGGGGTAGACCAGCTTCCTTTCCTGAGTCTGATGCTTGCCATTGAATGTGTTCATTGATTTTCTTTTCGATCTTCTCACATTCAAGTTTTTGGATAGCTACTTGCTGGATCAATATTTCACGTTAGTCACAATAAGAGCCAGTAATAGAAGCTTGTTGGAAAAATAATTCTTGGTGTTGCTTTAACTTAGGATTCACATCTAATGCTTCCTCTATGAACTGATCTAACTATGGCTGCCTTTGTAATTTGTTCATCATTGCTTCCAGTTGTGCTTGCTTCTCAGTGAGTTGTACTTGATGCTGTAAATTAATACTTTCAAAATCTTTGTTAAATTGGGACATCTTCAATTCTATTTTCTCGTTGGAGTTAGAATTTTCTTGATTCAACATTCTCTCTAATTATTGTATTCTATCTTCTCTCTGCTTCAATAACATTTTAACCTCAGTAGCTTTATCAATAGTGACAGTAGCATATGCCCCTGCAAACTGTGATAGTTTGGTTAAATGTTTAGTAGGATTAGCTAGGGGATCTTTCCACAAAACATCAACAGATTCATTTGTAAGGTCTGTGACTGTATTATCAATTCTTCTCCTTTTGATTCTCTTGACTACATCCTTATGGCTAGGACTATAGAAGACATCCAACGAAGGGATTTCCTCAACTTGTAACATTATCTATTTTGTGGGATAAACTGGGATGATCTCTCGATCATGAGTTTTAGGAACTTTTTGTAGTGGAGTAACAATTTCCACTAACCTATGAGAATGTTCAGGTGTCTAAAAAATAATCTTTATCAATACTGGGATTTGTTTTAGGAGTATTTATTGCTTTAGAAAACTCATCCCATTCACTATTTAAATTCTTTGGTTAGGACTTTTCTGACTGATCAAGTGTATCTTTACTGTATTGAACTTCTTGGGAAGTTGAGTCTGTTCCATTACTTCCTCCTTTCTCCTACATCTCAATCTCTTGGATTACTTGATCAATTATCTTTTCTAGGTTTTCCTTTTTGTTTTTGGATTCATTTTCAGAATGATCTAAATTCTGATATTGATGCTTTGATTGTCCTGACTCATATTTAGACATGTCTTTCACTTCATTATCCAAGCTAATAGATGGAGTAGGTCTGTTGACAACCTCAATAGTTAATAAATCCAGAGGAACCCTTTCTAGTATTTTACTTCTGTATGCTTGGAAGGCTTCCAAGTCATCTTGATTAAGTTCACTAGATGCAAAATTAAGTACATCTAAAAACTTTTCAATGCCTTGAAATAAATCATCAAATCTATCTATCTCATTCACAAAAGGTTTTACTTTGAGCTTTGTGATTTAGTTTTTACTTACATCATTCGGATCATATGGTCGCTTTGGCATTACTGCCAAATTTAATAGATTAACTTTTGACACTTCCTTGTAGGCATGACCAATATCAAAAAGTGCAAAAGTACCACATTGTAAAGGAAAATTAGGCCAAACAACCTTCTTAACATATTTAAGCTATTTTGAAATACTATTTACAATAAGCTAGTAGGCTATCTCTTGTGCATCTTTGGCCTTGCTACTACTTTATTGATGAATGAACATGCAATGTCGAAATAAGTCGGGTCTGAAGAAACAGACGCACCTGCTAAAGAAATTTTGACTATTACCCTTGGATTTTCATCCTCGAAAAGCTTATACATTGCTTCCCACGAAGAAATTCCACAATCCTTGTTGCAACTAGTGTCTGAGAATAGGGGAGACATATCTGAGTTTTCGGTAGATGGTGCTTGGTCAATCTCTTTTAATTTCTTGTTCATTTCTATTTCCCTCGCTCCGTTAAGTGGTTTCTTGATTTCAAGCGAATAGAGAAAACATTAAAAATATAGAGAACAAAGAGGAAAACAGAATTGAAACAAATCTGGTGTTCAATAATTTCAAAACACGCTCGAAGTAGATATGACTCTATTGAAACACGATATGTTCAAATCGCACATCACAACATTTATGTGGTAAATGATTTTTCTTTAAGTTAAGTCTTGCGAAATGTGAAGTTCGCATGTAATAAGTCAAGCAGTTGTGCTTTATCGGACTTTGGAACTTTATGTTTATTTATTTATTGGCTCATTGGGTCTGCATAATCGTAACTTTCACCGAATTGCATATAATTTTGATCGTTTAAATGAGGCGCGATGTGATTTTGGTTTATAACGGTGATTGAAGTGTTTGTAAGAAAATTTTGATATGACTTTGGAAAGATCTTAGCACATATCACAACTCACATGACATAGTGTATTTTAAGTCATTTAAGTTTGTAAGCTATGCAAATTGCGATGTGCACTAAGGAATGAAAGCAGAAAAGCAAAAGAAACTTTATTTCCTAAAGTTTTTTGACTCAAGCTAAAAATAAATGAAATGAATTTCCTATTTATTTTTAAAGGGTCCTCGTTTATTAAAATAAATGGGGGTTGTTGTATAGCACAACAATTTGCGATTCACTTGGGAAAACTAGCTATCTCTGACTAACTTTTTGAAATTTCTTAAATTTTTTTGAAATAAAAATAGTTGTAGGAATGAATTTCAAACAAATAACAACTCACTAAGCAACGAAATTTCTCTTAATTAAAATTCATAAGAATTCCTCTTTAAAAAAATAAGTATGAGAATCTATACCAGTCTTTACTCAGTTCAAAAAATATAAAGAAGGTGGCTCTTACAGATCAACTTTATAAATATTTACTCTTTTATCATAGGTAGAGCCTTTGATCCAATAGGAAATTTAAGCTCTTGGCAGGGTTACCTTTTACCTAGCAATGATTGATTGTCCCATCCAGTCTTTCTTATAATTTCCAAAAATAAATTCCATCTTTATACACTTGATCTTTTTTGAAAATTGCTTCTCTTTTTTGTATTTTATTTTTATTTACTTCAAAGCCATTGTCTTGGCTTGGTAACCAAATAATGACAATTCCATTCACTAGTTGTAATTAAACTGATCAAGCTAGCTCTTGATGAGACCCAATGTCCTCTTGATATAATCTCAAGTCATTACGCTGTTTTGGTAGGAAATATTGGTAATGTCAGTTTAACTATTTCCCTATGAACAGGGTAAACAAGCTCGTGATGAGACTTATTATCTTTTAAGATTTTCTAGTATAATCCTTTTTGAATTTAGTCTAAAAATTAATAAGTTTTCCCTGATGGGGTGAATCATTGGTCCTTTTGAGGATTCTAGATGATAATTTTGAGTTTTAGATTCCTTCTCTGTAAAAAATTCTTTACTATGTTAAATATTCTTTTCTTGACTGATAACAGAATAATCATGCTATATAAATATGAGATTTCATCTGAGAATAAGTAACTTCAGTGAAATTGCATATTTCAGTGCAAAGAAAATCTATTTTTCTTTCAAATCTTTCGATTGTTTCCTTAACATTTATTATTTCTATAATCGATAAATAAAAAAGGATCATCTGAGATGTCTATTTGAAAAGCCAATAATTTATACTAAGCAACTTTTATTTTCGTAAGGGAAAGAAAAAGACACTAGTTTACAGGGAATAGAAGGGGTTACCTCCTATGAAAAGTATTTTTGCAAAATTTGCCCATTAACAGGCAAAGAATCTCTTTTGCCTGATAGATCTTGCAATAATAATGTTCATGGGCCTATTTCTTCAATTATTTGAAATGGACCTAGCTAGAGTTTTTGAAACTTCATGTGTTTACCTTTTTCCTCATGCGCTTTGTCCCATTTCAATACCAGATCACCAATTTGAAAGTTTTTTGGAGTAACAAAATTTGAATCAAATTAAGCTTTTACTATCTGTTGACGATGTGCATGAGTATGTTTAGCTGTTTTTCTTTCTTCTTCTAAATTAAGAATTTGACATTGTCTAAATTGTAATGAAGAAGAAGGAGATTCCTCAATGAATTGAACTAAAGAAAGAGAGGGAATAAATACATTTGTAGGAAGAACAACTTCTTTTCCATAAACAATATTGAATGAAGAGGTCCCAATAAAAGATTTTTTAGTTATTCGATATGCCCAAAGAGAAAAGATCAATGACTTGTGCTAATTTTGTTGGTTTTGATCAATAGTTCGTGGATTCTGCTAAACCATTTCCTTGTGGGTAATAATTTGCAGAATACTTAAGTTTAAAACCTCTTTTGATTGAAAAATCTATCATAATAGTTCCTGAGAAGTAAGATGCGTTATAAAAAATTAAAGCAGTAGGTAAACCAAACCTAGTTATGATATATTGGTCGATGAAATCAATGATATTCTCAGAGTTGGCTACCTTCAATGGAATTGCTTCCACCCATTTAGTAAAGTAATATGTAGTTGTGAGAATATATATATGTTGTTTGGAAGAGTTAGGAACAATCTCACCGATTATATCTAATCCTCATTGTTCAAATGGTTGCTTAATATTAACTGGTTGTAATGGGAAGTATTGTTTCCATTGCCTTCTAGATGCACTTTGACACACTTTGCATTTTCTTTCATATTCGTGAGCATATTAGAAAATGTGTAGGCAAATAGTAACCTATATGCAGGATTTTGTGCGCTGTCGTATTTCCTCCAAAATTTCCTCTAGCTGGTCCATCATGGAGTTCCTGCAAGACTTTCTCTACTTCAAATTTTTCTAAGCATATTAGTACAGAATCAAAATTTCTCCAAACAATACATCATTAATTAATTCATATTTATTGGCTTTTAATATCAAATCATGTTTCGTTTTGTAACTGAGTTTGATCAGAGAATATCCATTTTTCAATTAGAAAATGAGATCAGCATATTGAGATTGTACATCATTGGGGCTTACCTCTGATATTTCCACATTGTTACCTGAATCTTCTTCTGATGATAGATGGGATACTCCTGTAAGAATTCTGCAAAAAACTTGACCTCTAACAATTTTAGAGGGTCTAATTTGTACATCATATTCTTGTAAAGAGGTAACCTAGTTAGCCCTTTTCTCTCCTAATTCTCTTCGCATTAATAGTTGTCTTACTACAGAGAATGGAACTATGATTTTAGTGTGATTTTTTAGGAGAAATGACCTGAAATACTTTATAGCCTTAAAGGTAGCAAATGCTTGCTTTTCGATAGATGAATAATTTAGTTCCGCACCTTGCAAGTTGGAACTGAAAAAATGATATTGGTAATTCAATTTGTTGGCCATTAGGATTTGTTAAAACAACAGTGTATGATGTATTTGATGAAAAATTGTGTAAATTAAAAGGATTATTAAAACTGGGGATAGTGAGGAATGGAGCTTTGATAATAGATTGTTTGATAAAATCAAATGCTTCTTTTTCATTATGTCCCCATTTAAAGACTGAATTTTTCTTAATCATGTTTTGCAATGGTAGAACTATTTGTGAAAAGTCAGGGACAAACCTTTTAAAAAAAATAATTTTCCCAAGAAACGACTGGATGGATTTCTTGTTATGAGGAAAAGGAATTCTTTTAATCTCGTCAATTCTTTCAGGATCAATATAGATACCTATTTTTGACACAACGGATCCTAAAATTTTTCCTTCATCTAATGCAAAAAATGATTTCTTTGGGTGTAATGAGATGTCATACCTTTTACATCACTCGAATACATGCTTTAGGTTATTCACATGATTGGTTGCTTATTTAGAAAAGACTTTAATGTCATTTAAATAAATAACCACTGATTTATTGATAAGACCCCTAAAAGCTATGTCCATAGCTCTTTGAAAAGTGGCACCTGCATTAATTAATCCAATGGCATCTTTTGATAGGCGTAAGTTTCCCACTTAGTCCGGAATGTTGTCTTTAATCTGTCATCTGGATGTACGAGAATTTGGTTATATCCTGAGAATCCATCTAGAAAGGACATAAGTTCAGAACCAGCTACTGTTTGCAGTACTTGTTCCATGGTTGGCAATGGAAAGTTGTCCTTTTGACATTCTTTGTTTAAATTACTAAAATCAATAAAAATTCTAATATCGCCATTTTCTTCCTAACGGGTACCAAGTTTGAAACCGATTTATAATTCCTAACTGGAAATATGATCTTTTCTTTGAGGAGTTTATTCAGCTCTCTCTTGGTTTGATTTTCAAGATTCGGGTGAATCGTCGTCAACTTTTGCTGTATAGGTTTTTCATCTGAAATAATAGGAATTGTGTGTTGAATCACAGAAGTATCATATGTTTTAAGGTCAGTATAATCCCAAGAAAAAATAATTTTGTACATTCTAAACAATTTAATAAATGATAATCTTTCTTCGGAAGATAGGCCAAGACATAGATTGACATTTTGCGGTTTTTTGTTAGTTCCTAGACTTACTAACTCAAATCTTAACGTAGAACTTTGAGTTTTTGAGTTAGTAACTCTTTTAAACCTATATTTCAGATCATAAAGGTCTTCCAACTTGACAATTGACTAAGGAATTGGATTTTCATATTGTTTTTTCTTATTTGAATATCATGTTGATTTTCATCCAAAATTTGACTATCATAAGATCCTTCAGATGTTTAAAAATATATGATATCTAAATCATTATTAAATACTCTCCAATTGGTAATAATGTCAGGAACAAATGATCTAAAAATTAATTCAATAGAAAATCTATCGGTACTAAACCCATGGAATGGAATTAACTTTCAATCTATATTAGCCAATAGATCTGCACTAGGATTCTGCATTCTAGGAATGGAAGAAATATTAAAGGCTAAGAAATGAATGGTTAATTCATGGACTAATAATTGGTAATGCCTTAAATGTCCAGAATTACAATGAATGGTATTTCTCACCTATCTAACAATGATTTATAAATCTCCTAAGACTTTAAGATATTTGATGTTAAGACCAATGGCTTTGTACAAACCTTGGACTAATGCTTCGTATTCAGCTATATTGTTTGTGCAATTGAATTCAAGTTTGTAGGCTAGCCTGATTTTTTCTCCTTCTGGGCTTACTAAAATGCAGCCAGTGCCTACACCATCTTAAAATTTAGAACCGTCAAAATAAAGAGTCCAAAATAAAGAATTATCTATTGGTTTATTTACAAAAATTATAAATTTTGAAATGTCTGTCTGGGAAAAATTCTCGATCTGAGAAATAACTGCATTATCAAAAAATGGTGATGGTTGACTGTTGAAATTTCCCAAAAATGATTCTATCGAGTAGTTTCCAATGATGTTATTATTGAATTCTACTGGCTCGTTTATTCCTTTAAGATTGGTGACTGTATGTTTCATGAAATTTTCATAGTCTATCCGGATTTGATTTGGCTTTCCATTGTATGGTAGCCACATATGTGACTAGTCTATTGCAAAATATCCATGAATTTTTTCAGACCACTCTTAGCATAATGCTAAACCGTAAAACTTAGGAATATCAACCACCAATATATTTATTATTTTAGAAACTTTTGGATTTGATGACAATCTCATAGAAACAGAATTTTCCTACCACCTCTACTCTAGTTCTATCAAGTTGTACTATATGAAGAGGAAAACTCTGAGGAGTTATGTTCAACTTAGCACAAACTGATTTTGGAATTATATTGGAGGAGGCCCCTGAGTTTATTAAACAATTGTGAACATTTTTATTAAATATCTCATAGGTCAAGAGAAATGGAGGAGTATGAGAGATTGATCGATCAAATATCATAATCAAATCTGTAGCATCAATTTTAGTTGAAGGAGAAGGTGGCTTACCTATTTCATTAGCAGCTTGTACTACTACTGGAGCAGGTAAAGCTGAAGCAGGAACTGCATTCAAGTCTCTAAGTAAGATTTTCTGTTGCTGCTTTAATTTAGTAAGCTCATGAACTGAAATGTTGGCCCTAGTTTTCTTCATATCTTCAATTACATTATACTCAATAGTGTCTGAGACTACCATTTTCTTTGATGTAGGTGGAGTATCCAAAGTAACAAGACTTGTTTGTATTGCCTTTGAAGTAGAATTTTTGCTTGCTGTTTTATATATTAAATTTTGTTGTTGTTGACTTGCCTAAGTTGCTTCAGTAGTATTTTTTCTTCGTGTACTCACAGGCAAAGCTTATTTTTGTTCTTCACTTGGTAGGATGAAATACCACATTCTATTTAGTTCAACTTCTTCTTCTTCTTCTTCATTTTCTTCTTCCTCTGTTTTCTCTTCCTTAGTATCTTGATCAGACTCAGCATTATATATGATGTTCGGTGGTTGAGTATTAGAGGATTGACCTTTCTTGAAGGGTCTAAAATTATTTTTTGAACTAGAACTTTCAATGACTTTTTTCTTGATATCTTCCATCTCATTTGTCATGGTCTTCAAAACTTTCTGAAGACCTTATACATCAAACAGGTCTTTAGATGGCTTATTTTTTGAATCATCTTTGAAGGATACCTTCTTTGCTTTTCTATCTTCTTGAGAATTATTCTTCTCAAGAGAGGTTATGTGTTTCTCTACATATAAATATTCCTTCATGTTCTCTGCGAGTGTAGGCAATTTTGCTCTATCAACAAAAATAGCTATATTTGATGGAAGAGATGAAATATACCGCTCAATTTGAACTTTTGTGCCAGGAACTGATGTAGCAGGAATGTTATTGAGTAATTTATTAAATCTTGAATTAAAATCTTTTATTTTCTCACCTGATTTAGCTTTTAGATTTGATAAATCATTGATGAGCGTATCAGTGGTGATTTCATCCCCAAACTTAGCCATAAATTGTTCTTCGAACATATTCCAGCTAGTTATAGAGCAAGCAGGCAGTGAAAAATACCAGGATCCTGCAGATCCTGTGAGAGTGTATGGAAATAAGCTTACAACACAATCCTCTTCAACTACTTCTTCTAGATTGATGGCTAACATATAATTATGAAGGTGTTCTTCTGTCGGAAGAACATCATTAGGATTAAACTTAGGTAACCATCGTTCAGGTGCTTTTGGTAGAGCATGAAGAGGAGCGGGCATATTCACAAACCCTGAATTGTTCCATGGGTGCCCTACCATTGGACCTTGAGTGGATGTGATGGATTGAGTTTGAGTTGAAGAAGAGGCAGGTTGAGTGTTAGAACTAGTTGAAGGGATAGTAATTTGAGTATTGGAACTAGTTAAAGTAACAATGATAGTTGGAATGGAAGTGGTGGAGATGAGTGGAGGTAATGGAGGTGAATGAGATAAGATCTCATTGGCAACTGACTCTGATTGAGACCTCTTTTGTTTTCCTTAGAGGACTATCGATGGGGAATTCAAAAGGAAAAATTCTTGTCTTTTGACTTTCTAATCGAGTTAATATTCTGCAAGGTTGTAAAGAAGATGAAATATCGATATCTGATATTCGAGAAGTTTCAGGATTTTCAACAGAAATATATACTCTCTCTAAATTTTCTATCAAAGACTGAACTTCTGGGGAATTTTGATAAGACGCGGGAGACATTATGGGTTGAGTACCACTAGGAGACTTAGGAGAAGGATGATCAACTTCAGATTTTAAAGATGAGGATCTAGATAATTTTATGGAATTTGGTGGGGATCTAGAGGGAGAGAGACTTTTAGATTGAACTTTATATTTATCATACCTTCTTTCCATTCACAAGGCCTTCCTTCTAGCACAATAATGTTGAGGCGTCGGAATTCGCTACCACAACATGGGGGAAAACCACCTGGTTCGGACCTTAAAGCAGCGCCTTTTCCATTTGGTGTGCTGGCTCCGATTAGGGATAGTGGGAATAGTTTACCAATAAGGATGATTTTAGGTCGTGTTTCGATTATACAACATGCAATGGAAAATTATTCTAATATATCACATGAATCTATCTAAACTATCTATTCTACTATATAGCTGGGGTGTTTCTTACTTTATGCGATCTAAAAAGATATCTTTCAACTATTAGTAATGTATATTATTTAACAGTCGAAAGAGATGAAAATTTTGTAAGATTATCCTTCTAAAAAATTAGTTTGATTAGAATAATTGTGAAAAAGTATATCACATCCATATGTGCGATTATATATCAGATAAGAATTCACAGACAAATATTAGTACAGAAGTGCATGTAACATTCATCTATAATGACGTCTCAAATATATAATGCAATAAAAATATTATTGTCAATTTAGAAAGTAATACTTAATACAAGTGAATAGAAGTACCATATGTACAAAGTTCTAATTATGTAAATTGACAGTAGATATCCACTCCTCTTCACTTTAACGAAATTTAAAGAGTAGATTAGTGCAACATCAGTTAAACAACTTCAAATGTCAAAAGATAACAGACTTTGTTCCATTAATTCATCAAAGCATTCACAAACTTACAATAGCGCATTCTTTGAGAATGTTTTTGACAAATTTCTGGACCCTTATCTGAATGCATGACAGGGGTTTGAATTCTAAACTAACTATGTTTTAAAAATAGATTGTTACATAAAAATAGAGGAGGTTTCAAACAACCATCCTCGTAAGACTAACTTTAGCTAAAATCTAGGAAAATAAAGTAACCATATGACTTATGAATTCCAATTTTTCTTTTGGATTTGATCTTGAAGTTGACAAATATCTAGCGTGGGCTTTAGCTGAGCTGGCTGCGAAATCTTTGATCTGACCTATCCCTTGAATACTGCATTTGAGAGTGTTGGTTGTGATCTTTTTGTCGAATCTGTTAAAGACTGTAGGGTCTGGTACTAATGATTTGGTTTGGTCAGAAAATTCCAATAATTTTCATGATCATCATTATTTACTTTTTAATTGTTTCATCCCACATTTCTGCTTTTTGTTTCAAGTGTGTTTCCAGCTGTTTGACTTCTGAGAGCACTTCAGATGTGCACTCTTTAATAAGTTCTACTTTCAACAGCTATTCACATACAGATTCAGTAATTTCCTTTGTCAACCTTGATGCTTTCATTGTTTCTTTCTTTGTCTGCTTTATCCGTGTTTCCCAATCCTTAAATAAGATCTTCTTGAGGGATTTGTCTATTTGGGGTAGACCAGCTTCCTTGCCTGAGTCTTATGCTTTCCATTGAAATTTTTCATTGATTTTCTTTTCGAACTTCTCACATTCAAGTTTCTGGATAGCTACTTGTTGGGTCAATATTTCGCTTGAGTCACAATAAGAGCCAGTAATAGAAGCTTGTCGAAAAAATACTTCTTGTTTTTTATTTAACTTAGAATTCACATCTAATGCTTCCTTTATGAACTACTCTAACTGTGGCTAGCTTTGTAATCTTTTCATCGCTGCTTCTAGTTGTGCTTGCTTCTCATTGAGTTGTACTTGATGCTGTAAATTAAGACTTTCGAAATCCTTCTGAAATTGGGACATCTTTAACTCTATTTTCTCGTTGGAGTTAGAATTTTCTTGATTCAACAGTCTCTCTAATTATTGTATTATGTCTTCTCTTTGCTTTAGTAACATTTTAACCTTAGTAGCTTTATCAATAGTGGTAGTAGCATGTGCCCCTACAAACTGTGATAGTTTGGTTAAATGTTCATTAGGATCAGCTAGAGGATATTTCCACAAAAAATCAACAGATTCATTTTTAAGGTCTGTGATTGTATTAACAATTCTTCTCCTTTTTCTTCTCTTGACTACAACCTTATGAATAGGAATGTAGAAGACACCCAACGAATGGATTTCCTCAACTTGTAACGCTATCCGTTCTGTGGGATAAGTTGGGATGATCTCTCAATCATGAGTTTTGGGAACTTGCTGTTGTGGAGTAACAATTTCCACTAACCTATGAGAATGTTCATGTGTATGAAAACTAACAGCTTGATCAATATCGGATTTTTTTTAGGAGTATTTATTACTTTAGAAAACTCATCCCATTCACTATTCAAATTCTTTGGTTGGGACTTTTCTGATTGATCAAGTGTATCTTTACTGTGTTGAACTTCTTGGGAAGCTGACTATGTTCCATTACTTCCTCCTTTCTCCTGCATCTCAATCTCTTGGATTACTTGATAAATTATCTTTTCTGGGTTTTCCTTTCTGTTTTCGGATTCATTTTCAGAATGATCTGAATTTTGAGATTGATGCTCTGATTTTCCTTACTCATTTCATACATGTCTTTCACTTCATTATCCAAGATAATACTTGGAGTAGGTCTGTTGACATCTTCAATAGTTAATAAATCTAAAGGAGTACTTTCCAGTCTTTTACTCCTGTATTCTTCGAAGGCTTCCAAGTCATATTAATTAAGTTGACTAGATGCAAGCTTAGTACATTTGAAAACTTTTCAATGCCTTGAAAGAAATCATCAAATCTATCTATCTCTTTCACAAAAGGTTTTAATTTTTGCTCTGTGATGTAGTTTTTAATTACATCATTCAGATCATATGTCCGCTTTGGAATTACTACCAAATTTAATAGATTAAATTTTGACACTTCTTTTTAGGCACGACCAATATCAAAAAGTGAAAAAGTACCTCATTGTAAAGGAAAATTTGGCCTAACGACCTTCTTAGCATCTTTAACTTGTTTTGAAATACCATTTACAACAAGCTGGTAGGCTATCTCTCGTGCAAATAACTTATCAGGAACATAATATGGTAAGACGTGAGGAGAATAATAACTCAAAAATACTCTGACATAAGTGAAAATTTCCTCTACGAACCATCTAGCAACAGACAGAATGTCTGGACCAGCCTCCTTGGAAACCCTATAGGATTTCTCATTGAATATCATCTGGTGCATAGGCAACATGACTCTAGGGAAACTTTTGTAAAATTGCAAATGGAAGTCTGAATCCCAAAGAGATCTGTGTAGGTATATGTGGATTGGGGTAGGGTCTTGGGCTATCCGTTTCCATCCCATGATAGGAAAACTAGAAGAAAAGAAAATTGCGTCCATGACATAGGAACTCATATAAAAGGGGGGTATTTATTTAGATGAAACACTTATTTTATTCCTATAATCCATGATGTTTCTGGCTAAATTATCAGATAGGATATTTTCCCAATTCAAAATTAAGGAATTGACGATTGCGTCAATCAATGGGACCCAATCTACATAAAACCTAGTGGTATCAGGTTTTGCATATAATCTAGACAACACACTGACATCATAAAAATAGGGGGGAGGATTTTGTTCTATCAGGCACGTAATGAGTTTATCTCTTTTAATATTTCCGTGGTCTTCCTTTCATTCCTTTATGACTTTCATCAAGTCTGGATGTTTTTCTCTAAATCTTTGTCATAATTTTGCTGCGAGACAGGTAAGTGGTACATTTTCCTGAAATCTTCTGCCTTGAATGAACTGATATTCTTGCCCTTTGAATATTTGAATGTTCTATCTTCTATGTTTAAGTGGTCAGTTACCCACTTAACCATATCTGTATAGGGGAGAACCTTTGGTCTTGCTGCTAATTTATGGATGAATGAACATGCAACGTCGAAATAGGTCGGGTCTGAAGAAACAGATGCGCTTGCTGAAGCAATTTTGACTATTAACCTTATCTTTTCATCCTCAAAAAGCTTATACATTGCTTCCCATGAAGAACTTCCACAATCCTTGTTGCAGGTTGTGTTTCAGAATAGGGGAGACATATCTGAGTTTTTGGTAGATGGTGCTTGGGAAATCTCTTTACCTTGTTCATTTTTATTTCCCTCGCTCTGTTAAGTGGTTTCCCTATTTCAAGGGAATAAAGAAAAAATTAAAAATTTATAGAACATAGAGGAAAATAGAATTGAAACAAATCTGGCGTTCAATCATTTCAAAACACGCTCAAAGTAGATATGAATCTATCAAAACCTTATTTATATTAAATGTAGTTAATCATCAATAATCATTTAAAATCAAATCTCTTACACCTTCATGTGAATTATATATCGATCAATTTAAGACGTTGGATTGCATATTCAGTTTGATTTGACATAAGTCATTTCGCATGCTCGAGTAATTAACTACCATTCAACGCATATCGCAACTTATAACATTTTTCATTTATTATGTTACCCATAAATCTTGCGAAACACGATCTGCACAAATCGCACATCATAAATTTTATGTGGTAAATGAATTTGCTTTTAGTTAAGTCCCACGAAATGCGAAGTTCGCATGTAAGAAGTCAAGCAGCTACGCTTTATCCGACTTTGGAACTTTATGTTTATTTCTTTATTGGCTCATCGGGTCCGCGTAATTGCAACTTTCACCGAAGTTCATATAATTTTGTTCGTTTAAATGAGGCGCGATGCTATTTTGATTTATAATGGTGATTGAAGTGTTTATAATAAGATTTTTATATGACTTTGGAAAGAGCTTAGCGCATGTCGTAACTCACATGACTTAGTGGATTTCAAGTCGTTTAAGTTTGTAAGCTATGCAAATTGCGATGTGCACTAAGGAATGAAAGAGGAAAAGCAAAAGAAACTTTATTTCCTAAAGTTTTCTGACTTAAGATAAAATATAAGTGAAATGAATTTTCTATTTATTTTTAAAGGGTTCCCATTTATTAAAATAAATGGGGGTTGTTGTATAGCACAACACTAAGATATATAAATATTGGAAGCTTAACGAACAAGGATTGCTTGTTGATCTTCTCAAAAGTTTTATTCTCAAATAGTAAAATGCTAGTTTCATTATATATTTTTCGCATACTATATTGACATATAATTGTTATGTTGTGTAGAGGAATGGCTATCCTAGACCCAACGGCACCCCATCGTCTAAGGCTTATGATTGAAGACTACCCGTTTGCTGTAGATGGCCTAGAATAATGGTTTTATATGAAAAAATGGGTTTTAGACGACTTGAATTTCTATTATAAAGATGATGCATCAATGAAAATAGATCAAGAATTGTAAGCTTGGTGTAGTGAGATTGTAAATGTTGGGCATGGATATATCAAGGATGACTTGAACAAATGGTACCAAATGGAGACAAAAGAGGAATTTGTTGAAGAAGTGACTACTATTATATGGATTGGATCTGCTTACTATGCCACAGTCAACTTCGGGCAATATGCTTATGGTGGTTACATGCCTGATCTTCCCACCATGAGTAGACACCTTATTCCAAATAAAGGTTCTATAGAATACACTGAGATGGTGGGAGATCTAGACGAATATTTCCTTAAAATTGTATCTACTCCATTCCAAGCCACCCTTGTCATGGCCATTTTGGAGATCTTGGCAAAGCATGCAAAAAATGAAAGATACGTAGGGAAATAGATGGATCCATGCTAGAATGGGATGATGAAAATGGAATAGCTGAAGCATTCAATCAAATTTCATCAAAGTTAGCAAAAGTGGAGAAGAATGTATCTTCTAGAAACAATAATCCCAATTTGAAGAAAAGGTGTGTACCCACTCTAGTTTCCTACACATTATTGTATCCTAACATCACTGATTTATCTAGATATGATGGGCTTATTGGTCGTGGTGTCCCCTATAGTATATCCATCTAATCCATTAACTACTGATATTTGTAGTGTGATAAATTAAAATATTAATGCCTCTCCTTATTTTTTCCATCCAATGTTGAATCTTTGTAGTATTAGAACATAGGATATTAACATTCCCTCTTTACTGCAACCCAAATGCCTATTGGAATGTAATATATTCATTAGAGAGAGACTTCTTGGAGTGATAAGTTACTTATTTTATGTTAGCTTGATATTTTATCATTTATTGGCATGCAAATATGCATCTTGGTAAGTAATTGGAATTGAGATATATACCTTGATCATTAACTTATTTTCAAAATCTCATAAGGGGTTTTTTTATTTTTTTATTGTATTTAATTAATTTTTTTTTGTTACATACACCAATGCCAGAATCATTATTAATTTCAAAAAATAAAACGCATTTATTTTGAAAAACAAGGATTTGCATTTATGGTAAATGTTCCTTACTAACAACTAAAGATTTTCAATGAAGCATATAAAACTTCTACATGACTGCAAAAGAAGATATCGATGTTTAAAAGTTTGCAAAGGGTTAGATGGACTAAAAAGAGACTATGATATCCAATAAATATTTTGACTCAAAGAATTGTAATTTAAAATAAGTGATAAGAAATTTTCTATAAAACAAGGTAATAGAGAAATTGTACCAAATTTGTGATTATAAAAATAAATTATATCAAAATGAGATTAATCTAATGAATACATTGAACATTATTATTTCCAAGAAAAAATATCTTTGTACAAAAGGATGAATCAGTCCATATATTAACTATCTTTTAAAACATTAACATTATGGAGAGATTAATTGCACAACTTGTTTAGTTACCAATAAGAAAAATAGGTAGATCTTTTAAGACACCAACATCAACACTATGAGTATAATTGTTTTGGGTTTGATTATATATATATATATGATGTTTTAAAACATAAATATGATAACTATAAATACAATTTTGATTAATTCTTCTTGCAATATAGCACAAATTTTACTTAGTCTCCAAAGGTGAAAAATACATATTGTATTATATTATATAATAAAATTGTATATGTCAATGAAGTCTTTATTCAAATTCTTAAATCATTATCAATATCTTGAAAAGATAAACATTATTGAGCATAACCCAATTTCAATGAAAGTGATAACTACATATAAGTAAATGTAAATAGAATATATAATGAATAATTTCGTAATTAAATTGTATTAAGCGATTCAATTCCTATAGTTCATAATTATAAAAATATCAAAATTCAGTAGAGAATATCAACTTTTGATAAAGTCACTATTATTACGAATTCTCGAAAATTTGATGGCCTTAAAAGATGTAAATAGTGTTTTTAGAAATTGTGTTCATATATTTTGAACATGCGTGTGCAAAATCTAAAAACATGATAATGTTATGTTTAAATAGCTTAAGCCTCGAATATGCAA
This sequence comes from Pinus albicaulis, assembly GCA_034641835.2. Lineage (NCBI taxonomy): Eukaryota > Viridiplantae > Streptophyta > Pinopsida > Pinales > Pinaceae > Pinus > Pinus albicaulis. The sequence continues at coordinate 828,203,043 of CM076576.1, read as the reverse complement.
CATAAGTTCCATGCAAGAAAACCTTTAAGATAGGAAATCATTTTAAAAATACATTGGTATGCGCATAAATGGTTCCCCTTTTTACATAATAAGAACATGTATTTCTTATTTTATTTAAGCCACATATGCACTTTAGCGATGTGAATGTGTCCCTATTTAAATAACATTGACCCACGCAGAAGCTTTGCACAAGCTACACCATAATGGATTATAACTCTTCATGTGTATTTTCCTTTTATAAAATAATTTTTGGAATAAGGAATTTCTAAGGGGATGAATCAGTATCAATCATTGATTGTAAGGTTATTAGAATTTTAAGAAAAAATATGTATTTCTTTTCATTATTGCTAGATACTTATGAGCACATTCATAATACTATATGAATAAACAACAACATAAGACATTCATACATGTACACACAATCCATCAAATGAGTAGCATACACATATTGATAGAGGTATTTTTATGTGGAAACTCAAAGGGTTAAAACCACTAAGTTGTTTGTTGTTATGACGTAAATTAAGCACTTACTTAATTACATCAATTTGTTTGTGAGTACCCACTCACAAGAGGCCCCAGCCCCCTTCAAATAGCAAGCCACTACTTTCCAAGAGGCACCAAACTCTTATAAATGTAGGAGACTACCTGCTCTAGCCACTATTCTACTTTTCATACAATTTTCAAACTGAAAACATAGGCTAATACATATACACAAAACTACAAATTTGATCTGTTGCAATACCAGCTCCTTTCCTTCAACTCTATAGTTGTCATTTGAATTGTGCTCTCTGCTGCTCAAATAGCTCTGGTCTCGGCCCCTCTGCTACAATGTATGTTGGTTCATATTGGGCCCAATCACTCTTTCTTTTACAAACTCACAACGTTGCACTCTGAAACCCAAAACCATTCTACATTCCCCTACTCTACAGAATTGCAATCCATTATTTTTTTCCTTTCTTGTGCAAGGAACAAATTTGTCTATGAATTCTTCATGTTGTCTTTGTTGCTTTGTACATGTTAGTGTGTTTCAACATTGCACTGTTTACTGTTGTTCCATCAACAAATTCCAGGCCACTGTAACTCTATTAAATATAAGAATGGGCCACTTGTGTATTCTCCATATTGTGAAATGAATCTCAATCTTCCTTGCACACATAACAAGAACCTTCATTGAATTCATCTTACTCATATCACTTGATCATCCTGCACACTCTAGCAAGGCTCTCCATTCCTTATTAACTACTTCGCAAAGACCTGAGTGTATTGAAGGCATGGCTCTCCTTCCTATAGTAGCGACAACACTCTATTAGAGCCCATAGATTTATTGATATGATGTCCCAAAAGCATTCTCTTCATTTATTTCCCAATGGCGTGCAATTAGTTATTAGAGGAGGCTTGCTTCAACTCGGGACAAACTTTACAGTTTTCATTAATAAAATGGCACTAACCTCTCTATGCACATTTACTATCAATTGCTAACTCATACATCTTCTATAAACTGTGCATTGGATCTACCAACTCATTCTCTGTTTCTATGTACTTGGTAGTGTGTTTTAGCATGGCACTATCTATTGTTGTTCCATCAAAAAATTCTAGGTCACTACAACTCTATTAAATTTAATAATGGGCCACTTTTGGATTCTCCATATTGTGAATTGAATCTCAATTTTCCTTGCACGCATAACAAGAAACCTTATTGAATTAAGCCTGCGCAAATCACTTGTTCATCCTGCACACTTCGGCAAGGCTCCCCATTCCTTCTTAACTACTTCTCAGCTACTTGAGTGTATTGATGGCGTGGCTCTCCTTCCTATAGTAGCTGCAACACTCTATTAGAGCCCATCGATTCACTGATATGATGTCCCACAAGAATTATCTTGATTTATTTCCTGATGACGTGCAAGTAATTATTAGAGGAGGCTTGCTTCATCTCGGGACACACTTTACAGTCGTCATTAATCAAATGGAACCAACCTCCCTATGCAAATTTACTAGTAGTTTTCGACTCATACATCCTCTATAAATTGTGCGTTTTAGCTACCAACTTTTCCATAACTATGACACAATGGAAAATATCACACACAAGAAAAATTTGTTGATTCATACGTCCTCTATAAATTGTGTGTTGTAGCAACCAACTTGTCCATAACTATGACACAATGCCAAATATCACACACAAGAAATTTTTTTTGACTCATCCATTAATATATGCTAATAATTGAGTTGGATCCTATAAGCCTTGTTACCTGTAAATTTATTAAATACAATTTCAAAAGAGTTATGGGAAAACTCTCTGTCTCATGACATTGTTTCCCTGACACTCCATTGAAATTACTTCCAAGTTTTCAACTTCCAGGAAATTCCTATTACAATGTTTGTCAATTGGCGATACGTCGATTTTTTTCCCCTTCCATCCCATCTTCTTTCCATCTCATGCAACCTTTTATAAACCTTTGGGGTTCTAGGCCTTTCGGGGTTCCAGGGTTTCAGGCTTCCTTCTAACTTGACTCGTTGTAATCCATTAATACTTTTAAATAAACCTCTTGAGTTCCAGGGTTCTAGACTTCTTGCTATCCTGGCTCACTATGGTCCCATAACACTTTTAAATAAATCTATAGGGTTCTAGGCCTTCCAGGGTTCTGGGATTTTGTACCAAGGGCTTCAAATTCCTTACTTTGGTCCACCATAACTTTTGATCCAGAGGCCCATTTTAGTATTCAACATACCCTTTGAAAAATGTTTCCAGGAACTTTCCAGTTATTCCACTTTTGGGAAGAACTCGATGATATCTTGAGACATAATCTCCTCAAAATTCTAGCACTCCACAGCCATAATAGTCATATTTTTATGGCTTCTCCACTAAGCCTTCTACTATGATGATTCTATACAAAATACTACAGAAACCATGGGAATCCCCTTGAAAAACATGCTCATTACTTCCAACATCTACTACTTATATCCTTAATTATAGTCCAATTGACATCAATGTCAAAAACCCAGGTGCAACCAGTTATTCAAACATTGCCAACTATCTAACAATATTCCCCTTTGGAATTGATCAAAATGAACTAAGCTCTCCCTAAAATCAGACATGATTTTATTCATCGTTGTTCTTCTCCTTAGCACTATTAATATTCTCCCCCTTTTCCATCAATGGAAAAGGATCCTTTAAGTCTCCCCCTGGAACATTGCCATCTACTCTTCTATTGATCTATCAAATTGAGTAGTTTCCAACACTCATTGTAACTGATTCATTTGGTAGGAGGAGTAACAACTTCTATCTATTTTTGGAGATACATAAAGGGCTCTCATGCAAGTGTCTTAGTAAATATGTCTGAAATTTGTTTTGTAGCAGTCACATATTAAAGTTGAAGAAAACTAACAGAAACATGTTCTCTTAAAAAGTGAAACCTTATAGGAATGTTCTTGGTCTTTGGGTGCATGACAAGATTCTTAGAGATTTTGATAACACTAACATTATCACACAAGATTCGAATTGGATTAGTCAACTCTAGCTTAATTTCCTTCAAGGTCTCCTTCATCTAGAGAATTTGTGAGAAACAAGTGGAAGCCACAATAAACTCTTCTTGACTAGTTGATAAAGAAATGGAGTCTTGTTTCTTTCTTACCCAGGACACCAAGCAGTTTCCCAAAAGGAATGTTGCACCAGAGGTCCTCTTCCTATCATCAATACTGCCTTCCCAATAATAATCCGCGTTGGCCTTTAATATAAAATCTATGCTCCTAGCATACTAGATACCATATTCTGATGTTTCTTGCAGATATTTGAAGATCCTTTTAACAATAAGGACATTACTTTCACAGGGGTAGTCTTGAAATATGGCTACCAGGCCTACCACATGCATGATATTTGGTCTAGATGTTGTGAGATATAGAAATATTCCTATCATTGATCTGTACACAGTCTAATTAACCAGCGGTGTCTCTCCTTCTTTGTATAGCTTGCAGCCTGCAACCATGGGGGTGCTAATTGGTTTTCAATCTTCCAATATAAATTTCTTTAGGGTTTCTCGTTGGTATTTGGATTGGGAATTAAATATCCCATATTCTGATTGAGAAATTTTCAATCATAAGAAAAAGGACAATTCTCCTGTCATGGAAATCTCAAACTTTGTCTGCATACAACTTTCAAATAGATGTCCCAACTACTCCAGATCACTTCGAAATATTATGTCATCCACATATACTACCACAATTAGTAGGTGGTCATCTTCATATTTTTTATATATATTTATGTTTACAATCCCCATCTTAAAGCCTTATTTCTAAAGGTATCTAGCCAGTCTTCCATACCAGGATCTGGGAGCCTGTTTGAGTCCATATAAGGCCTTCTTCATTTTGCACACTTACCCTTCATTTTCAATGAGCATAAACCCCTCTGGCTTCTCAATATAAAATTCTTCTTCTAGATCTCCATTGAGAAAGGTTGAATTCACATCCATCTGATCAAACTTGATATTTTTATGACTAAAAAATGCAAGAAACATTCTAATAGTTTCTAGTCTTGCTACAAGTGCAAAGGTTTCATCAAAACATACTCCATCTCTTTGCGTATATTCTTTGCAGACTAAGAACAAAGTTACCGATCAAACGAGAAAATTACCTAGTACCCGTTTTGAAAAGTGGTGATGTAGAATCACCCCTTTTTTTGGGAGCATATTTTTATCACTCTAATTTCTTTATTATTTTTTTAATGTCATTATTTTCATGCTGATTTTGAAAAGTGGTTATGCAGAATCACCCCCTTTTTTTTAGAGCGTTGATTTTAATAGTTTACATTTTATAATGTCTTCTTCTTCCCCAAGATGTTTATTTTTAAGTGTATTTATGTACTTGTTATATATATATATATATATATATATATATATATATATATATATATATATATATATATATATATTTAGTCTTATTTTTTTCTTATATAAATAAAAAAAATAAAAAACGGTCAATATTTTAAAGTTAGGATTTTCTATATGTTTATGTATTCTTAATTAATATTTAAATGCACATCAAATAATTTTCACTAAAAAACCAATATTTTTAACCATATGAAAAAATACACATTTGAGACTTTTTGTTAAAAATAACATGTTAAATGAACAATTTTTTTGGGAAAATTTTAACAATTTTTTTTTTTTTAAATAACATTTTTTTATGAAATAATGTCAAAATTATTAGTAATCACATTTTTTTTCAAAAAATAATGAGTCTTCTCATAAAATATCAAAGTCTAAACATTATAAGTAAAACTGATGAATAACTCTCAAAATTGAGCTTTATTTGAAAACATAACTTAAAGATAATCAGTAGTATCAACTAATCGAAGCTCAACATATTCTAGATCATCATTAATGTCTTCTTCCACAACATTTTCTTCTTCATTTTGGTCATTTGCATCTTCTAATGGATCTTTGATGTATGCAAATATTCCAAAGGGTCCTTTTACAATCGTCTCATATAATGGTGGTTGAGGTTCCTTTGCCTTTTATGCCACACTTGTTTCATTAAAATCCCCTTTCCTCAAACCAACTTCTTGCATTGCATCTAGAAGAAATTGAAGAGCATTAATTCTTTGTAGAATAAATTTGCATTGCACCTAGTCTTTCTCAATGGAAATGCAATTTCTTCCTTTTTGTAGGCAACATGCGAGTGTTGTACCTAATCAGCAAACATAAAATAAATAACTAAGAAAATTAGTATAAACACATAAAAAATAAAAAAATATAACATTTAAATTCAATTTTATATAATAAAACTTACTTGAACTTGAGAATAAATCCAAACCTCAATCTCCTTCATTTGAACATAGATCTATAAAACAGCTAATAAATGCTTGTGGTTTTTGATAAATGTTAACTATATATCATTTTGCATCTTTATCCTCATATGTTAGTTTTCTTACAACAACATCATGAACCAGTACTTGAATATGACTCTTCACATCTACTCAATTTAAAATATTAGGCTTATATGTATCCTCTTTTTTCCAACATTCAACATGGATGAACTCACAATCATTAATAATAGGTTGTGATCTTCGGAAGAAACGTGATTTTACTTCAGCCTGTAACATGCCATATTAAAATTCCAATTAAATTGTACATAAATAAAAAAATTCAACATTAATCAAACATGCAATTTCAGTGTCTTACCATGTAAGTTGCATCCTTGAGTTTTCTTTTCCCTTGAGTATTTTTGATAACATTGCAAATTGTGTGACTGAATGAAATTTCACAAATCTCCGAAGTGGTGATGTTGTGACTTCTTGCAAGCTTGTAACCACATTACTAAAATCTTGATAAGTATATGGTTCACTATTATATTCAGTGTCTAGGAAATTGAAACCATGAGGAATATTTGCAATAAATAAGGAATATTCTCTTTTAGGCCTGAGTTTTGCAATGTCTTCACAATCACCTGGTATTATTTGATATTGGATAGTGTCGAGCCCATTCCAAATGAAATGATTAAGAGTAGGATCAAGTTAAACATTCATAAGATATTGATTTCTCATCTTTTCCAACTTAACTTTTTCAATACAAATTTTGAAAGAATTTGGTACTCCATTTTCATCCCTCTTCGACATATTTAATAACATAAAAAATATATATGTATAAGTAATAAAATAAAAATAGTTTACATATGAATAAAATTAATGTATAAATCAACATGCCTTATTGAATGCAAGATAAAAATCTTTAAGTGTTTTTGTAGAACTTGATTCTGGGTAGTTGTTAAGCCCCTATATTAATAGTGTAGCCCCTTATTATGTTAGTGTAGCCCCCCTTATTGTTATTATTGTACCCCTGTAACCCCCATATTGTTATTATTGTGCCCTTACATTATTATTGTTAGGTCGGCTAGGATTACATTGTGGCCCCACTAGGATTATATTGTGGCCCCATCGACTCCTATATATAGAAGGAGGTTTTGTTCATTTGTATCATCCAAGAATTGTTCATTTATGTAATGTATTGTAGGTTGCCCCCTCGAAGTGGCTTATTTCTAAGGCGTTGATCTTTCTTTTTTTCTATTTTTGGAGCTGGTTCCACAACATTTGGTATCAGAGGTTTGGATTCTAGGGTTTCGCTGCTCCAAACAGGTCATCGTGGCATTTTCGCTATAACTGTTTTTCTACGAAGTTTCAGAAGCTGAAATTTTTAGGGTGCAAATCCAAAATCTTGAGGAATCTTGTATAACAATTTCAGAGCTTGGTTTGCAATATTTTCGAAGATATGATCTGTGGAAGTCAGGTCTTTTTTCAGGCTCCTAAAAAGGTCATCGTGGAATTTGCGCTATAAATTTTTTTCTACAAAGGTTCAGAATATGAAATGCATATGGTGCGAAGCTGAAATCCTGAGGAAATTCTCCAAAAAATTTCAGAGCTTGGTTCGCAATATTTTTGGAGATATGATATGTGGAAGGTAGTGATTTTTCAGGCTCCTGAATTTCATCTCAAAGAGGTGATCGTGGGAAAAGTTCAATAAATCTCTCTCTAGGGATCGGATTGGAGTGCCGTAAAAATTGGTCACAAGTACACGGACTGTAGTTTCTTGGCTATCAATTTCAGAGACAAAGGACAAAACAGTGACACGTGGAAAGTTGTACAAGTTCGCTCTACTGAGCCAGTCCAGAATTAGGTCATTGTGGGAGATTGGACACAACTTTGTCTTGGAGAATCCAAATCAGGTCAGACCTGTGGAATTTGAAAGAAGCTTTAGAGGGCTACTACAGGGCTGAATTTCAGATATTGAAGATTTTCAATTACAGATATAATTCAATTTCAATATCGAGCTCCTTAAAGCAAGAAAAAGGTGTGTATTTTGTTTTCTGAATTGCATAAATCTTGTTTGACAAATCAGTTTGAAGTGATTCCAAGGGCCTATTGAGCATATATTTCAGTATTGGGTTCTGAAATGCCTCCTAAAAATAATTCCATACCCATTAATCCCTCAAAAATCTATACTATGATGCATGAAGAGGAAGAATTGCAGTATGAGATATCAAAATTACGGTACCAAGTGCAACAAGTTTCGATCTTACGAAGAGAAATTGAAGATGAAATAGATGGTTTAAAAGCAGAAATAGAGGCTAATTTGGATGGTTTTAAGGATCAAATAATAGCAAATATGGATGATAAATTAGTGGAATATCACATCGAGCATCAACAACAAGTTCTCCAACTCTCAAAGGATAACCCAACTTTGGTGCAGAATCTAATGAAACAACAGGAAGATCAACATGACATCGAAAGAAGTTATGAAGCAGTCATAGAAACAAGAATTCGACAAGTACGATCAATTTCAGAGTATCTCAGCAAATGGAAGAACTTTCCTGTAGAATATTTCACATGGGAGGATGAGAATTTTATACAGAAGCATCAAGAAATAATCAAGCGTTGAGGACAACACTTGTTTGAAGGAGAGGGGAATGTTAAGCCCCTATATTAATAGTGTAGCCCCTTATTATGTTAGTGTAGCCCCCCTTATTGTTATTATTGTACCCCTTTAACCCCCACATTGTTATTATTGTGCCCTTACATTATTATTGTTAGGTCGGCTAGGATTACATTGTGGCCCACTAGGATTACATTATGGCCCCATGGACTCCTATATATAGAAAGGAGGTTTTGTAAATTGTATCATCCAAGAATTGTTCATTTATGTAATGTATTGGAGGTTTCCCCCTCGAAGTGGCTTATTTCTAAGGCGTTGATCTCTCTTTTTTTCTATTTTTGGAGCTGGTTCCACAACAGTAGTTACGGACAACATCATCCCAATTGTCTTCATTCAAAATTTTAACCATATGTTCTTGTATTTTCATATAAATATTCTCACTGAATAAATAAAGTAAAAAATTTTAATATGTTATATATAGCAAATTCTACCAACAAAAATATGTTATATTTAAAAGAAAATTATAATAAAAGAAAAAGTAAAAATAATTCAAGAAACTTACTTTTGAGATTCTGCGCACATTTCATGCATTGATAATTCACCCGACTTCACATGAAATAGTATTTATTTGATTAATTTCTCATCCTTAACTCCTTGCATTATTCTCCAAGGTGTGATAGTCATATCCTCTGGAAGTTGCTTCATTTCAGGACATGTCTTACTGTTGTTAAATATTATGGGTTTACACCTTTTAACCTTCTGATTTTTTGTGGAAATATTCTCCCACCACTCAAAAATATCATCAATCATTTCCCATATCTCCCCAGTTCTAAATTCCAACTGACAAATGCTATCCATGCCTCTGAAAATAATTGAATGAAATTTTCCACCTTTTGAATTGATTTTATCCTCAATTTGATAACCTGTTTCCATTAAACATTCCTTTTGAAATCTTAAACTGAAATTTTCCTAACCCCCACCACATTTTTCTATGAATTCATTATGAATAAATTAGACCCTTTATATTAAATTCATATATATTATGTACTCATTATCTGCATTATGATCCCATGCTAGTAAATTTGCTTTTGTTTCTGTTAAACCGGCGTAAATAATGCATTTCATTGTTTCAAAAAGAGAGTTATTTAGATATTCCTCAATCAATTGTCTTTAACCTCTATGGAATGGTCCAATTACATAATGTATATTCAAAACATTGTGTCTTGTCAAATTTCTATTTGTTGGGAACCTGACGTGGATCAACAAGAACCACATAATCCACCACATGCGCATATGGATTGAACCTGAACAACGTTTTTAGATTATGTACATGTAGGTGATGTGCCTTTCTAATTCGATATTGATATTTTTCTTCATCTGGCCTATAGAATTTATTGAAATTAAGCTCAAATGTGTGGCCACCATTAATTAATTTATTCTTCCTCAACTGATTTTGAATTGGATTTTTTTTTGTTTTAATAATTCCATCCTCTAACCCAGCCCCTAGTGTTGTGATTTCTCTACCGCCTTTAGAGATTTCAGTTTGTTCTTAATTGTTTATCATGACTTTTACAGGTTGAACAACATTTTATTTCTTCTTCTTACTGGTTAACATAAACTCTTTTTCAAAAAAAATATCTTCATCATCAGCTAGAAGAGAGACATCTTTAGCCATTTTTATTTTTGTTGTTTTATTTTTTTTCTCCTTTTCAACAACAGTTCTAATATCTTCCTCACTAATGCTAACATATTTTTCAGCTTCATCTTCCACAACTTCAAAAGAAACATGTTTATCTTTACTATATTGACCCACCTTAGTGAGTCTTTTTTTATCCCCTCTTTGTACTATTGCAGTGTCACGAGCTATTGATCTTTGCTTCCTTCTCCTTTCTTAATTTGTCTATGTGTGGAAAGTGTTGATCACATTCATAATATTTGGCTCCAGATAATAAATATCCTCTAATATGTTTGAAAGACTCTCAGAAAAATCCTATGAAACAAAATACAATATGTCAATGATCAATAATTTATAAAAAAATGAATGATCCTTACAAAAATGAATAACACAAATATAAATAGGCATACTTACAATGTTTTTATTTTGTAAGCTAGTCTAAATCTATTGATTAATAAAATATGTTCTAGTCCATTGTCTGAGAAGAGGAATTTATCCAATTCCTACTCTCATTTCTGTCCAAAAATTCAAAATGAAGGGCTGCCCATAGTTGGGAAACCAGCCCTTTAATTGTTTCTCAGAACTTGAAACATTGTAATTAACTAATACATTGTAAAAAAAACTATGATTTAACTATAAAAACTATGTATAGAAAAACTATCTAGAGATGGAATGAGGTGCAACAACCTCCATTCTTTGCCTTCTTCTTCATATTGTTCAGTAGCTGGTGTCGGAGGTTCCTCCTCTCTCACCGGACACCCATAGTTATGGGAAATTTACTCATGTTCCTTCGTGAAGACACGCGACTTTGGCTTCATCGGTTCTCCACGTTCGTCGCATTTGCACTAGCCCTCGGCTTGTAACACCAAAAATTGCGCAAGGACACGGAGGAAGCCTTGATGGGCAAGCGCTCTAGCTCCTTTGGAGGGGGAGATGCATTGAGGGGAATTGTTGATTTACGATATTTCCTTTTGGTTCGGAGCAAGGGTGATGCAGATGGCTCAGTAGGGGGAATGATGGACGGAATAGGAGGCGACACAGACTGCTTAGCCAGGGGCATGAGAAAGGCAGCGGGAGGCGATGTGTATGGCTCAGCATAGGGTATGAGGGGTGCAATGGGTGGAGCCGTAAAACAAACAAGATTTCGATGGCCAGGACAGTGGAGGAGATTTCAATAGACAGGGAAGAAAAGAATAAAAAGGGATTGCCCATGTCTGAGGCAATGAAGAGAGGGTCAAGAACAATGTCTGAATCTTCAACGGAATGGAAATGATGATCTGAAGTGGTTCTGGTAAGTCAGGCTGGAAGGGCGCCTCTAGTGCTGCCTCTGCGAGTCTTCTGTCTCTGCCTGGGTGCCATGACAGTGGGAGCACAGAGAAACAGAGATAAAACCAATCTGCGATGGAGAAAATTAGCAGAGATTTGCTGGTGAGCCGAAGAATGGGAGCACTGGAGGTCCTGGTGCTATTATTTAATGGTTGTGCCTCTCCAATCGAGGCCTATTGGAACGGGGCTCCCGAAGCTCCGAAATTTTGTATATTTTTGTATTAATTAGTCTAACGAAGGGGTTTGGGGTGGGTCAAAACCCCCAAACGTGTTGTAATGGGTCAAAGGGTAGACCTAATGTCCACAAACCATGGTTTGCGGACCACAGGATAGCATAGGCTAAGGCAATATAAATAGATGGATAGATTGAGTCGGAAATTAGGCATGAATTAAGATTGACGCTACGTGTGAATTTTTAGATCTAGTTTGGGTTGTTTTGGGTAAGGACTCTTGATGGATGTGTGCGTGGAGATTCTCAGTCCTGCTATGTGCAGACCCCATTAGGCTGTGTGCACGGGCTGGTTTTGGTTATAAGTAGATTTGAATATTAATGGAAAGTATTGTTGAAGTATCTGTATGATATCTAGATCAGTTGAGTTACTGTTGATGCAAATATATGATATCTGGTTAAGTTGTGAATACATATGTGCTGTATGTTTATGATGTGAATGGGTCTGTAAGCTGCGTTTATGTTATTACGTGCTGATAATTGCTGTTACGCACGTGGATATGAAGATATTGACTAAATCTGTGAATGGTAATAGCTCTTTTATGGTTAATAACTGATTATACTGTGAAAATCCTGTGAATACACTTACTCTGTGCGAATCCAATAAGTTGCGAACATAGATGTACTTTGACTTACCTACTCTCTCTCTCTCTGGGTCTGGAAACCTGGTTCCAGCACTCTCCCGTACTAATTCGGGTGAGACTTTGGCCTCTGAAAGTAGGTCATTGCCAAAAGGGTCGGTAGTATAGGGGTTTGTTGGAAAACCTTAACCTCCGAACTTGGGTCAGGACCCCTCAAGCCAAAAAAATGGTTCTGTTGCTGGGACTGGGAGCATTTTGAGAGAGAGATCGGGTAATTCCAAGGAAAAACTAGAGACCTCAGAGGGTGGAAATTGAAGATTGGTTTGCAAAACAGGTTCAGGAATTTTTTGTAAAGGAGAATCGCAGCACGAAGTTGATGACTCAGAAGTGGAAAAATAAGTACATATTCACGGAAGTCTATGAAATTTTATTTGTAACATTTGCGTACGAGCTTCAGGAGTGGCTGGCAAGGCTTGTAGAATTCCAGACGTGCTGGAAGGATGATCAAGTAATGCAGTGGACACCAGAATTGATTCATCATCTAGAACGAACTGACAATGCGATCACCCGTACTGTAGATCACTGGGTAGATAGCGTGCTGGGCGGATTCGTGACAGAGTTCACAGTTGATCAGTTCGTATCCTACTCTGAAGCAGAGCAGAGGTTCTTCAAGGGTTTTCTGGGTAAGTTCTTAAAAACGTTGCCTTTGTTAATCAATATATTACTATGTGAAAAGGGCGTTTTGTGCAGCCACACCGAGTGAATGACCACTGATCTGAGCGAAAGCACAACACGAAGTGGTAAGTACTACCGAACTAATCAAGAAGGAGATAGATCTGTTTATAGTCCACTAAGAGAATCGACTATGCATATCTCTCTAGCCACACCACCTTCAAGTCAGCATAAAGGTAAGAACTCACCCACACCTCCACCACCTCCAGAAGATGATATGGCCACGCACATGAATCTACCTACCTTTAAGGGTGTAGGGGACAAATATATGGAACAATTTTGGTTTGTCGTAAAATCAGTATGGGCTGCGCAGAATGTGGCGACTGACGTTGTAAAGAGAGTGTAGCTATCCCTCGCCTTTGAAGGAAGGGCCTTGGATTGGTATATGGGGTATGTAGGACAACACACGGATCCATATATTCTAGAGATTAAGACAACATTAAAACAATAGTTTCGAAAGCCTAAGTCCTACTCTCAAATAGTGGTTGACCTGAAAGACTTTAAATAGGGACCCACTGAATCGGTATGGGAAGCTGGCCAGCGGTTAAAAAAGGTTATTAGAGATGGGGAATTTTAGTATGATGATAGGGATCATAAGGAATGAATTATCGTTATGCTGCTACCTCACCTGCATGGACCTATGGGCCATAAATCAATCACAATGCAAGAGAAGGCCTTGAAGATTTCTATGAAGCTAGAAGTTGTGTCGAGGGACGATGCTCAGTTTGGGGTACAGCAGATCCAGGGACAGTTGGAGGCAATGCACATTGAGATACAAAACCTGTGGAAAGAATGAGGAAAGGAGGCTAGTCCAGACATATGGTGCATAAGATGTAGGTTGTCCTATCATACCAAGGATCAGTGTCCCTTGTTGGTAGATTACATGCAAGTTGGAGGACCTAGCCCATTACGTCTTAAGGAGGTTGTAGGACCAAGTGGTCCAATATTATGGTGCACTGACTGTCGTGTCGCAGGGCTACATGATATGAACCACTGTCCCCGTCTTGGTGCATACATTCTAGAATTAAAGTAGCAATGGTATCGATTCTACTCCTCTGTGGGGCATGATGAGCATAGCTGCCGGACCTATGACTTGATGATAGATCGAGGAAACCTATACAGGGTGTAGGTTGACCCGTCTTCACCACTATCTCCCTCAAGCAGAGGAGGCTCCCCATCTAGGGGCAGGGGAGGGGGAAGGGGTGGAAGCACAGGTCGGGGAAGAGGACAATTAATCTGTTACAACTGTGGAGAAATAGGGAACTTTGTGAGGGACTGTCCAAACCTTGCACGATAGTCTTGCCTTTATTGTAGACAACTAGACCATGTGATCGAAGACTGTCCAATTCTGATAGCAAATATGCAGGAAAAACAGCAGACACCTACACAGAATGTACAGAGGGTTAAATCAGAACCGCTTGATGAAGGACCAAGTATTAATGTCATAAAACGTAGCGACATGGCTACAGGAGGGGCTGAAGAGAAAGCCAAAGCTAAACCTCTTATTCGGAAAGCAGCTACCAAGTGGGAAACGTTGGACCTATAGAAGGAAAAGGAAACCTTCATCGCAGCCCGCAAAGACTTCACTAAGGAGGAGGCGCCTATTTCAAAAGCTCCAACAAACCTAAGAATAGATGATGAAGTTAAACCATTCCTACAAGTGTGTATGAAGCTGCTACACAACTAGAAGGTAGTAGATAATCTGCAAGCATTAATAGACAGTTCTACAAAGAGACCTAACCTTCCCCCAAAAGTTAAGGATGTGCACAAACTATACAAGCATAAGAAACACATCAGTCGAGAAATGCGGCTGACAGCGTAGATTGGTGACTATGAAATGGATCAGGTTATTTTGGACTTGCGATCAGATGTGAACGTATTTCCCAAACAAACTTGGCAGCGAATGGTAGAACTTAAGTTGGAATGGTCCACTATCCGGCTGTGCATGGCCAACCAGCAGAAGATCATACCACTGGGGAGGCTGTTAAAGATTGTGGTAGATATTGCAAGTCTTAAGGTCCGCGCTGAATTTGAGGTAATTCATATTGTGTAAGATGCGGACCCCTATCCTGTGCTCCTCGGATTTGATTGGGCCATAGATATGGGAGGCATCATCAACCTAAAGAAAAGAAGCATGGTGTTTGAAAATGACGGTACGCGGGTGATAGTTCCCCTAGACCCTGCGAAAGGAGAGCGGTATACGAAACCGGTGCATGAAGAAGAAGAAGTGGATCAAATCTATAAATTAACCACTTGGGATGAAGATTGGATCAATCCTACAACTGATGGTGTGATTTTCTGGGAAAAAGACAATGAATGCTTCTCCGACTCCGATGGAGAGATAGAAAATTGGCAGGATTGGTTACATGATGTATCTGTGGTGCGATGTCTTAGAATCAGAAATAACTTCTGATATATATCCTCAGAGGTAAGAGAACTACCCTACTTTGATGGTTCTTGTAGTATTAAAGAATTTTTGCGAGCATTTGAAGCTGAGGTCCCAAGGGAATGAAGGCTATGGGCCCTTAATCTAGCCATGCATGCAACCCCTGCGAGGTGGTGGGACATGCATAAAGGGGCGCTCTATGATTGGGAAGAGTGTTAGGACATGATGGTCCTATGGTGTGAACCTCTGATTCACTTGCGTGTAAATACTTTCTTGGGGCTAGGGGACCTGCGCAAGCACTTTTCTGCATGGATGGAGAAATGGTGCAAACGAGCTCCGGAAGAATGGGTTCACCTGTTTATTCATGCCTTGGGGCCAATCCCTACTGCATGGTATTTAGATGTGGAGCTACACTAATGCACCTGCCATTGGGAAACATTGAAGGATGAGTTTATAGGGACATTTGGGATGGTAGGAGGAACGAAGGAACTCGAAGAATCTCTGCAGGATATAGATGCCTTGGTATTTGATGAATCAAACCCTTAAGCAGCACTTGGGGCACAAACATAGGAAACGCAGATGTAGGATATTGTCAACTGCCGCAGCTTAGAAATAGAGGAGTGCGATGAAGATCCACGAAATGTCTCTATCCCAGAGTCAAAGGGAGAGCGCACAGTTGCTGGACCCCCACTGTAGACCGTCGATGTTACTAAGCCTCTGAAGCTACGAGAAGTCAACATTGGAATAAAGGAGCAACCTAAGTTGGCTAAAATTGGGGACTACTGGAATGATGATATGGTAGGAAAAGTTGCAGAACTGCTCACAGAATATTAGGACTTATTCCCGACAAAGTTCTCGGAGCTCAAAGGGATTACGGGGGACCTAGGGGTCATGCACATCACTTTAAAACCAGATGCGTACCCTGTGAAGCAACGGCCTTATTGGTAGAATCCCAAGTACAAAAAAAAGTTAAGGAAGAAATCGACAAAATGTTTGCCACAGGTATCATCGAAACGGTCGAAGAGTCAAACTGGGTAAGTCCGATGGTGGTTTAGGAGAAATATATTAAGGGAGAAATTCAGATCTGTGTTGACCTGCACAAATTGAATGATGCCTGTGTCCATGATCCCTTCCCTACGCCATTCTCAGACGAAATCCTTGATAGCGTGGGGGAGTAGGAAGGATATTCGTTCACGAACGGGTTCTCAAGGTACCATCAGATCAGATTCGCACATGAAGATCACTGCAAAACTACATTCACCACTGAATGGGGATCTTTTCAGTATACCGTTATGCCATTTGGGCTCAAGAATGCCCCTGCCATATTTTCGCAGGTAGTGGTCGCAGTGTTCAAGGAGTTCATACACAAGTTTTTGGAGGTTTATTTTGATGATTGCACCGTCTTCGGACTGGTGAAGAAGCACATCTTGAACCTATGCATGATGTTGGATGCCTCTAGAAAGCACCAGATTTCCCTAAATATCAAAAAGTGTATATTCAGTGTACCCTTCGGGATCTTGCTTGGTCACATAGTTTGTCGACAAGGATTGATGGCTGATCCTACCAAAGTCACAGTTATCATAAACCTGGCAGTACCTACAACTGAGAAATAGTTGCACTTGATCCTCGAACACAAAGGCTACTACAGGAAGTTCATTCAAGGGTACACGCTGATCACAACACCTATGGAAAATTTTACTAAGAAGGATGTTTCATTTTTTGGGATGATGAGTATCAGAAGAGCTTTGAGCTACTCAAGGAGAATATGGTCTCTGTGCCTATTCTCATCTTTCTTGATTGGGCTAAGGTGTTCCATGTTAAGGTAGATGTGTCGAGGATCACCCTGGGAGTTGTCTGTATGCAGCTCGATGATGGAGATATTGATCATCCTGTTGCATTCGCTAGTAGGAAACTTTCTGGTGTAGAGTGAGACTACTCCTTTACGGAGCAGGAGGGATTGGCCATGGTATATGCCTTGCAGAAATATCAACATTATCTGTTAGGAGGGAACTTCAAAATGTTTACATATCACTCAGCTTTGAAGTACCTGGTGAATAAGCCTGTGTTGTGGGGGGGGGGGGGAATTTGTCGATGGCTGCTGCTGTTTTAGGAGTATGACTTTGAGATTATTGTCAAGCTAGGGAAGTTGAATGCTGGGCCGGACCACTTGTCCCGCATCAAAAGTGGCGAAGAATCGACCAACTTGGAAGAGGGATTGCCCGATGCGCAGATGTTCGCTATTAAGGTATTTTATCCGCACTTCCCTGACATCATTCAGTTCTTGACTACGGGGATGGCACCTGTGGAGTACTCGGTACAACAGAAGAAAGAGTTGGTAACCTGCGCAGTATATTTTACCATCATCGTAGGCCATCTGTATAAACTAGGAGCTAGTGAGGTGCTACAAAGATACGTTTTGGAGCATGAAAGGCATGGTATCTTAGCAGAAGCTCACGAGGGCATAGCAGGAGGTCACGACGTAGGGAAAGACACAACGCAAAATATCTTGAGAGCTGGGCTATGGTAGCCTACCCTGCATAGTGACTCTCACGACTATTGAAAATATTGCGATACGTACCAACGAACAGGAAGGCCATCGCGTAGAGATGAAATGTCCCTGCAACCGCTAATGGCCCTGCAAGCATTTGACAAGTGGGCCATCGATTTCATAGGGCCTATCAACCCGCCAGGAAAAAAGATAGGTGCGAATTACATTATAACTGCCACTGATTATGTAGCCAGATGAGCCGAAGTAGAAGCTATGAAGGATTGCACTGCAGATAGCATTGCACACTTCATTTTTGAGAAAATTCTGACCAAGCTTGGCCGTCTGAAGATATTAATGTGCGATAGAGGTACGCACTTTGTTCATGAAATGATATAGGCCTTGACTGAAGAATTTCAATCCATCACACGAAATGAACTCCATATCATCCACATGCAAACGAAGTGGTAGAAGCTTTTAATAAAATCTTAGATTAGGCACTAACTAAGGTCTGCAACGCCGATCGCAGTGACTGGGATGTGCGCATCTCGTCTGTTCTTTGGGCCTACCAAACCACCTGCAAGTAGTTGATAGGGAAAACACCGTTTAGGATGGTCTATGGCAAGGAGGCCATTATTCCCATGGAGTATATTTTTCCTAGTCTATGCATCACAAAATTTACGAACACGGCGGAGCCTGATATTGTTGAGTTAGCACAGTGAAAAAACAAATAAAACACATAGATGCACAGCAGAAATTAGAGAGACAACAGATTTAACGTGGTTCACCCAACCAATCTGGGCTACATCCACCTAACAGAGGCATTGAAAATCTTATTTCTAAACAGGAGAATTACAACAACAGAGTTTCTCATCTGCACTTCTCTTCCACTCACCTCACATCCCTTATTCTCATAAACCTCTACGGGCTTACATTTTATAGCTGGGAGTAGAAACTGAATCATAAATTCAATCACAACAAAATAGGATGAAATAACTCCACATTAGGATTAGATGGAGTCAATTTAGCAACAAATCCTATTGTTTTCATATTTATGAGATTTTCTCCAAATTATTATTAGAAATCTCAACAATCTCCACCTTGACAAAAATTAGCCTGATACCTCGTTCCTTTATTATTTTTATTTTTTCTGCAAGCCAAGAGAAGCCAGACACCATCATAGCTTCTCTAATAAAACTGGTTTCATGAACATGTCTGCACAGTTTTCCTTTGTATGCACTTTTTCAAGAGAGACTCCCCGTTCAGTGATAACCTGTCTTACAAAATGGTACTTGATAGGTATATGCTTTGATTTACTATGATAGGCCAGATTTTTAGCCAAGTGAATTGCACTTTGACTATCGCAAAATAACTTAATGTTGTCTTGCAGCCTACCAAACTCACCAAACAAACCTTTCAACCAAACTGCTTCTTTGCAAGCATGTGAAGCAGCTATGGATTCTGCTTCTGTAGTGGATAAAGCAACAATGTTTTGTAGCTTTGACATCCTGCTTATAGCTCCACCTGCAAGAGTAAAGACATATCCTGAAGTTGACCTTCTCTTATCAAAATCACCTGCAAAATCAGAATCAACATATCTGCAAACAAATTCACTACTTCTGTTATAAGTGATACAGTAATCAGGTTTAAGATTTATACAAAACATCAGGTTTTTCAAAGTATGAAAAAGTAAAGGTTTAACCTTGGGTTAGGGGTAATTGGGAGAGGGGAAATATTACAGAACGATAAGTTTTTTGAATTTTAGCTTAGATTAACTTCAAGATTTTTGTTTTAAACATATAAAATATGTTTAAAGATTTTCTTTGTATTTAATTATATTATATAGTTTTTAGACTATTTGAACTGTCCAAAACTATAAAGGAGCAGGATATTTGAACAATGATATTTTTAGCCAAAGGGGGTTTATTGTGGGTTTTTATTAAAACATGTGGGGATAATAAACTTTGGCTCAAGTTATAAAAATGGGTTTTGGGGGCTATTTAATAAAGGGAATTATATTAATAGGAGAGGGTTATTTTCTAGGGAATTAATAAATAAGTTAACGTTAATATGAAAAGGGAAAAGTGGATAATCAAAATACATTAATATAACTAAGATAAGTCAAGGTTAAAGTCAAGTTTGCATTATACTAACTTCATCACTTAAACTTAGGATAAAATTTCATTTTGAGGGTTTTATGCTTTCATGAGATGTGGGAAATTAATCAAATGAATATTAGAGCAACATTAAGTAAAAATGAGGTTTTTAATTATGATTTTTCCTGGTAAA
Organism: Pinus albicaulis; assembly: GCA_034641835.2. Lineage (NCBI taxonomy): Eukaryota > Viridiplantae > Streptophyta > Pinopsida > Pinales > Pinaceae > Pinus > Pinus albicaulis. The sequence goes on along the minus strand of CM076576.1, from coordinate 828,182,923 downwards.
TGAATTCATGAATGGAAAATGATGTGATTTGTGGGATTAATATAGAAATTTAACATTTTCAACTAATTAGCCATAGAGCCTTGGGTCTGGTCCCAACATAAGTCAAGGAAATGCCTTGAGCCTTTCTGACTGATAGTTTAGAATGATAAATGGCTATGGGGAAGGGAAGTTATTTATTTGCAGCCCTGGTGAATAATATTTACAATGATGTTTCTCACCTTTTTCTACCTACCCAATTTTAACTGCTAACATTTTTTCTTCTATTTTGATTAGGTTCATTTGAGCTAGCAACCTTTACAACATTTATTCTTTTTGAAAGCATTAAAACTATCTAATTCTACACTTATTTTATCCAGGAATCTATATTAAATGGTTGGATTCACTTATTCTCTACCTAACTACTGAATTGTCATGATTAAACTGTATGACAATTCTTTATTCTCTATCTACAACAAGAGAAATTGAAACATGACAAGTCAAGATTAAATTGTTTAACTCATTATGGATTATGGCATTTATTGACACTCTGCCATAATCAACTGAAAAAGGTAAAAGTAGTGGCATTTAGACTTGCACACTTTCATGTTTTATTCATCTTTTTCTTTTGGGGTATATTATTTTTTCTAAGTCCTTTTATCTTTCTTTTAGGACTTTTTACCCTCTTTTTGATTTTTTTATTTTTTACTAAATATGGGAATACAACTTGCAAAAGACAAAGTATGTACATATTTACAAGATTACCATCAGTCAAGTCAAAATTATGAATCCTATATTTATAGGTAACTAACATCGGCTTCACTTGGGGATGGCATTTCCTGGTGGAATGTCAAGAACTCTGAGATCAGTAGCCTTCATCTTTGACCTTTTATGATCTTAGTAAGTGTCTTCTGTCTTCTGCAAACTGAAATTCGATCTGAAACTAAAACAACACACAACACTTTTCAAAACAATTTATAGATCTTAAACATCTTTAAGACCTCATCCTTGGCTTTAAATCTTAATGAAAAACTAGCTGAAAATTAAAAAATAAAAAAAATGCTCAAAATTCTGAGCTTATTGGCACTCATCTACCGTCTCTAATCTACTAAAAATCTTATTGAATCAGGTAATACAAAAATTCCAATGAAGCTAATCAAGTAGCTGTAAAAATAAATAGATAACTTGATTGCCTGTGATCAAAATTGGAAGTATATTATGATCATGTGTCTTCATAATCAATGATAAGATGTGAAATGACAATTGTTGATATATTTGATCCTTATAGAGAAAACATGTTTGCAGATTTCGGCTAAAAAGATTCTCCATATAATCTGATATAGGATCAATAAAAGCATGATTTATGTTATTTACTTCTAGGCCTTCAATGACTAATTGTTCAGTTGAATTATGAATATTAGACCATGAAACTATTTCTTCAGTTTTGTGTTTGGAAGAATAATCATCTTCAATATGCAAGTCAAAAGGTATTACAATCTCCTCTTGCTTTGGAGAAGGAATATTTTCAAAGAAAATTTTAGGATTTCGGAAATTGTATGACTGAATTTGAGAATTCAAAAGTTTGATTTTAGTTTCATAATTTTCAGAAATTATATCAAGAAGCCATTTTTTAACTTGAGGAGACAATTTTCTTGATTTAAAAATAAGAAAGAGAACTTTTAGAAAATCCTCATCAAATTGAAAATCTAATATCTCATCCTTCAAACTAGCTAGTGTTTGTTCTGTGAAGTTATCTTGAATTTGAAGAACATAATTATCATCATACTGATCATATTTAGGAAAATCTTCAGAAGAAGGAATGTCATCAATTATAAACATTGGATCAACAGATTTCTCTTCCAACAATCCTGATAGATCCGGATTACTTTGATTGCATTCTGTTTGAAAATCATTGTTTTGTTCCATAGGCGTGCTATCAAGCAATGGGCCTTTTTAGGAGGATAGAATAACATGAGCATCAACCTGTTCTTCTGTTTCTTCATGGATAAAAAATTTAGTACATTCATCAACATTAGAAGAAGTAGAAACAATTTCTTCATTATGTAAATATTTTTAGGATCGTTGCATGTTCAGAAGCAAATTGATTTCTTCTTCGGGGAGGGGGGGTGGGAATCTTTGAATTCTTAGATTGAAAGTACAATTTCTTTTTCTCTTATCTAAAAATTTATCAAGAGGTTGAATATTTTCTTTAACTCCATTCAAAACATTAAATGAAACATCATTTGTTAATACAAAGGGGTTTTGTGGATCTTGATTCATCTCCTGATCTATTTCATCTTTGTTTAACTCCTCCTGATTATTATGACATTTAAGTTGAGAATGAAAGTTCTGGACTTCTTCTAATAAATCTTCAAGATGCTAATTTTCAAAATCTGCATGAATATTTTCAAGGTAATGTATGAGATCTTCAGCTTGATCAAAACAATTTTCAGCTAATGATAAAGATGGAAAATCTTCTTTGTAATGCTCATAAAATACATTATGAAAATATTTTAGAGAAAACAAACTTGCGGGTTTGAGAGCTTCGTACCATTCCCTTGCTTTTCCTTTTAAGGTTTCCATGAATATTTTCATGAGGAAATCCTCATGCCAATCACCCTTCAATATTGATGAGTGTATATGAAATTTAATGAGATGTAGTAAAGGATCATCAATGTTCTCATCTCAAAACATGGGCAGATTTTTACCCCAATTTACCTTTGGTAGCTTTTGTGGAAATCCAGGTATGTGATCTCTGCTCATGGGAGCATATCCTCGTTTTATTCTTGGATCATCTTGAAGATCAGCCATAACAAAAGGCCATAGTATCTGTAAAACCAAGTTAGATCCTTATGTAAAATACAATAAATATTGAAAAACTTTCTTAACGAGAAAGAACATAATGTCTTGGATTAAGATCTAAGTTGAAAGCCTGATCTTTCAATATTGTTCTTCCAGGTTCCTTCATCCAATGGAGTCTTTATTGTGAAATTGATTTGGAGTCACTAGCTGGATAACTTTAAACTTTATATGTCTGATCATTGTCCACCATCATAGATCAGATCTGAACCTGTAAAATATTTCTGAAGAAAAGGTTAGTTTCCCCAGTAGAGTTGTCATTATATTACCCACAACCTTTAGACTTAATCTTAAAGTAGAAAAGATATGTTTTAAAAATCTTCCTCTAAGATTAAACTTAAAACTGGAGAGTGGTTATTTACCCAGTATGGTTGCCAGTATGTTATCACCCTATTAATTCTTAGGTTGTGGGATTCTGGTTTAAAGTTAAGGAAAACCAGGGGTAACCAAGAACCTCTTTTAGAATTCAGGATCTAGCCTTCCTGAGTTCCGGAGAGGGATCTCTCCTTAAGATTTATCTTGGTTTTGTAATGGAATTTAGGCTAACTATGAGTGGACAATTTGGTTTGATTTTTTGAATGTTGGTAGGAATAAAGGACTATAATGGAAACCATAGAAAGATCTACCTAACCATTGGGCATGGAGTCAAATTTATAGCAAATAAGACTAGAAAACTAAGGTTAAAAGAACAAATATACTAAGGGCAAGATAGATGATCTTCAGAGGGTTTAAAAAGGATATTTTGATGAAGTGGTATGATCTAGACTAAGGGAAATTAAGAATCCTTAGATCACAGAAAAGGAAGAGGGAAATTGAGGTCAAATGAGACTAAAGAGCAATTAAGAATTCTAAAGTCTGGAAATCAGCAGAAAACATAAACATGAAAACTAGTAAGAACAGAGAGCTTTTTACACTGATTCTGTAATACCTTTCCTAGTTATTCATTTAAGATGGAAAATAACACAAGATGTATGAATGAAACTTAAAGAAATAAACAATGAAAACTAGAAGACACAATACTCATCTGATCAGCACGAGGATAATTAGTTATGATGTCTATTTACTTCAGTTTCTAGCCTGCTGCTTCAACTTGCTCACATAAAATCCCAATGTTTTCAACAAAAAATTCTATATTAGTCTTGATAATTTTATTCCACACTAAAATACTTCAAAGAGTGAAGTATTTATACAAATTCTAAACTAGAATATCTTGAAAAAATATCAAGATTGGTTCACAAATATCTCTAACTATTTTACATAAATAGAATTTAAGTAAAGGACACTCAAGACTAATTCATCTATTTGGCACTATTTTTTATGGATAGGTGATGACTAAGAGGAGAATTCGAATTTGATCCAACTCTTAGTTGATGATGAGGCATCCAAGTCAGTAACTATTTCCTTTCTTTGTGCATTCTGCTCCAGCAATTCTTCAAAATTGGGGTCCAATTATATCTTTGTATTTCTCAATCCGTAATAGATATGTAAAACGGGAAAGAGGTTATTGTAGATAAATATTTTTGTGAGATCAACCTCTTTCAGTTTCCTAAAATTATGCTCCAGCAATCCATAATAGGCTCTGCAAAAAGATGTGTAAAACAGAGTTTTACAGAGTCTGAAAAATAGGTTGTAAAGATGTGCATGTATCTTTCATTCGGTAATAACTGTACAAAACGTGAGATATATTTTTGTATATGGGTCTCTTAGGAATAAAAACCTTCTTCCGTTTCGTAACATGTATTTCTGACTGGCCACAATATTCTCTGCAAAATGATGACTTAATAGGAATTTTCTGCAAAAAATGTTTTCTAATATTGTTTAATATTTCCCAATCCATAATGGTTGTTAGAAAAGTGAGAGATTTTTTTGTAGATGGACCTCTTAGGAACATAAGCCTCCTTCAGTTTCACAAAATTCATCTTGGATTGGTCACAATATTTTCTGCAAAACAATGGATTAAACATGAATTTCTGCAAAAATGTTCCTTCTTGTTGTGTTTTCATCTTTTCACCTTTTTATTCTTTTAACTGTTTTACATTCACTTTGGATAAACTTCATTTTTGGTGAAAGTATTTTCATCTCTTTTTACCATTTTACTGCCTCTGTATTTACTTTTACTATTTACCTTTGACTGCTCTTGTAACTTTATTTTAACTTTCACTCCGACTTTTACCTGATACACTTTAACCACTGATACTCTTTAACTGTTATGTTTTCAATGTCATTGTGAATTTTGATTTCACTTTTACCATTCACTATGAAAAATTCATCATTATGATCTCTCTCTGACTTGATTTTTTTCTTTCTTTGTATGCAAACTATTTGTTGAATGAAGATATTGAGTTAAAATCTAAGAATTTGGAGCAAACAATTTTTTCAACTAGTATTGAAATTGTTGGCCCAAATCCATATTCTGATAATAACCTGCAAAAATCAAACAATTTGTTAATGAAATCCAGGTCTGCAGGGAGGTGATTGAAGGCTTTTTTGAAAGACTTGTGAATGAGATCAGTCTGTGGAGGTTTAACTCTGTTTTTTAGGCATTTTGGGTAGCTACTGCAAGATTAGAGTGTTTGCAGGAGTTATTCACTTTAACAGAGATGAAACTAAGCAATTTAGGCTAAGGATGGCTTCTTTTGGGCTTTTTTGCTCAATTAGGTTTAATTGAAAACAGGGAATATCAAGGTAATTCAGAGGTTTTAGTTGTTCAGATCCTTGAATTTAATCTTTAAACTATGAAAATTGAGGAAATTGGCTTTAAAAAGGTTCACAGTCGAAAACAGGGCTTTCTAGGAAAATTGGTTAGGGAGGCTCAGCAATGGTGTCTATGAGTAGTTTCTGAAGGTTGAAGGCGCAAATGATATGCAAATAATAAAAACTAAGGTTGAAACCTTAAGTTTTATCAACACACATAACATTTATTACAGGTTGAAATTAATGGCGGGAGTGGTTTTTTTGTTTGAAAGAAAAAACAAGTGGTGGTTATCGCATTGCTTTCAAGCGGTAACTAGTTTTTAGCTTTGACAATGCGATCCAATGAAATTAGGACACGTAGCGGGCGGTGGTTTCATAAAATATCTCTTTTCCCAAAAATTTTGGGCAACTTCGCCCGATCACTTTAGAAATGCGATATGGGATCTGCACCGTCGGATTTGGTTGAGTGGAGTGAACGGCTAAGATGTGTCGGGAATCTGCGGGGAAATAAGGTGGGACCAGGTACTATGATCTATGTCGTTGATTTGGTAAGAAGAGATCGATGGTTTGAAATTAATCTGATAGGGAATGGTGGGGGCGGGGGAAGGATTTATCGGATTTAGTTTGGATCGTCGGATTAAAGGGATTAAGATGATCGGAGGGTCAAGAATGAATGCGAGGGGGTGGGACTCGGGTTCAATATTATCCATTGATTTTTATCGGGATGATCGGATGGTTGAGGTTAAACCCGATGGTGAGGAGGGGTTTAACAAGGTTTAAATTGGGGTTTAATATTTATACGAAACATCAGGTTTCACAAAGTATGAAAAAGTAAAGGTTTAACCTTGGGTTAGGGGTAATTGGGAGAGGGGAAATATTACAAAAGGATAAGTTTTGTGAATTTTAACTTAGATTAACTTCGTGATTTTTTTTTTAAACACATAAAATATGTTTAAAGATTTTCTTTGTATTTTATTATATTATATAGTTTTTAGACTATTTGAACTGTCCAAAACTATAAAGGAGCGGGATATTTGAATAATGATATTTTTATCCAAAGGGGGTTTATTGTGGGTTTTTATTAAAACATGTGGAGATAATAAAATTTGGCTAAAGTTATAAAAATGGGTTTTTGGAGCTATTTAATAAAGGGAATTATATTAATAGGAGAGGGTTATTTTCTAGGGAATTAATAAATAAGTTAAAGTTAATATGACAAGGGAAAAGTGGATAATAAAAATACATTAATATAACTAAGAGAAGTGAAGGTTAAAGTCAAGTTTGCATTATACTAACTTCATCACTTCAACTTAGGATAAAATGTCATTTTGAGGGTTTTATGCTTTCATGAGATGTGGGAAATTAATCAAATGAGGATTATAGCATCATTAAGTAAAAATGAGGTTTTTACTTATGATTTTTCCTGGTAAATGAATGCATGAATGGAAAATGATGTGATTTGTGGGATTAATATAGAAATTTAACATTTTCAACTAATCAGCCATAGAGCCTTGGGTCTGGTCACAATAGAAGTCAAGGAAATGCCTTGAGCCCTTCTGAATGATAGTTTAGAATGATAAATGGCTATGGGGAAGGGAATTTAGTTATTTGCAGCCCTGGTGAATAATATTTACAATGATGTTTCTCACCTTCTTCTACCTAGCCAATTTTAACTGCTAACATTTTTTCTTCTATTTTGATTAGGTGCATTTGAGATAGCAACCTTTACAACATTTATTCTTTCTGAAAACAATAAAACTATCTAATTCTACACTTATTTCATCCAAGAATCTAGATTAAATGGTTGGATTTACTTATTCTCTACCTAACTACTGAATTTTCATGATTAAACTATATGACAATTCTTTATTCTCTATCTACAACAAGTGAAATTGAAACATGACAAGTCAAGATTAAACTGTTTAACTCATCATAGTTTATGGCATTTATTGACACTCTGCCATAATCAACTGCAAAAGGTAAAAGTAGTGGCATTTAGACTTGCACACTTTCATGTTTTATTCATCTTTTTCTTTTGGGGTATATTATTTTTTCTAAGTCCTTTTATCTTTCTTTTAGGAATTTTTACCCTCTTTTTGATTTTTTGATTTTTTGATTTTTTACTAAATATGGGAATACGACCTGCAGAAGACAAAATATGTACATATTTACAATATTACCATCATTCAAGTCAAAATTATGAATCCTATATTTATAGGTCACTAACACCCACCCAAAAAATGGCTTTTAGATAATCTAGAAGTTCTTTTTTCTGGTTGGAATTCTGGGAATTCCACCTTGTGCATATGGTTGGGCCAAAAATTACCAATGCATGGCTCTCCAAAAACCTGTAGAACTCATTGTTTCCTACCTATAAAAAATATATTATCATTAATTTAAAAATAAAAATCATGATAAAATATGTTTTAGATAGAGTACATGAAATAGTCACAAATATTAAAACTTACCTGAGAGTTGTACGTGCTTTATAGGCACACCTTCGTCGTTCACCAACAACGTGCCATTAACGGTCGCTGTGGAGCTGACATGCGTAGCTCCAGGACACGCAATAATATAGTTTTCCATATCAGCCTCATCACTGCCAACACGTTCAGCGGTTGGCTGGGTGTCTTCTTGGGCAGGGTGCGTTTCTCGGCTACCACCTAAAGGTGTATAAGGTGTACGAGAGGGTGGCTCGGAAATCTCTTGCCCTTGTGTCCCACTACCACCAACACCAGGTGCAACAAGTGTCAGATAGCGCTAGATACAAAAGAATTTTTTTTTTAGTTTAGTTAATGTAAAAATTACAAATCAAACTATCACAATTCTTCTTATGCAGAACAAAAAAAATATCCTTTTGATTTTTTATTATTACCTTATATGTTTCTAGCTGGGTCATAAGTTGTGTTATCCTCATTGCTATTTCAGGTGTTTGAGGCGAAGCGTCTACCAAACACTCAAATTCCAACGTTGCTTTTCGCACCTTTTTTCGTAGCAACAACAATGGACATGGGGATGAAGAAAGCTCTTCCTCGTATAGGGAATCATCAGGCGTACCATGGCTAGGTGTCTGCATATTTGAACAAAATTAATATTATTTCAATTATGTAAATAAATAAAATACTGAAGCTAGTGCAATGCTAGCACTTTACATGTTCTTCCGCTGGCCCCTTTCCATGATCATCCTGTCTCAGGGTTGTTCCTGTACTGCCCTGATCAGTCTGCCACATTGCAATAAAATTTGAAATTTGAAAACATGAAAAAAATATCTAACTTGAAAAGACAAAATGAAAAATGATAAGTCTAATAATTTGTTGACTGAGATTGCCTGAGTTGTTGTACCTATGCACAATGATATTGCAGCGAGAATTACTATCACATGTTGACAACTGTAGGATCACTATGTTTTTTCACTGTAATTTGTATCATTGTGTCAATTCAATGCATACATGAGGTATGTTGTCAAATGGAAAGCACTCTAACCATTGACAAGGTCAATTCATATACGGTTTTTTTTATGACAAGAACAACACCTAATCTTTATATGAAACAAAGTCATTTCACAACACCAAGTTAGAGACTATTTCAAACTTATGTTCACACCTTTCTTGGTTTATTTCAGTTATGTTTATGCCAACTCTTAGCTTAATTACTTGACCTTAAAACTATAACAACTATGTAATCAAATAAAACCTTTGTCAAGGTCTTGTCAATATATAGTTCTAGAATAACCTTTGAAAAATATGCCTCCCTTTTAGTCTAGGCTAATGGTGTAATTACCTTAGTGATCCATTAGTTGATTCATATCCCTATTAATGTGATACATATAGAACAGTTACAACCACATACAGAGTCTCCTTGTTTCAGTTCTGTGAGGGCCAGAACTGCCTCTAGTTGCAATTTTTGTACAAAATTTTTCCTAGATAATTCTGTAGTGTTGCAAAAAAGCCACATTTCAACGTAATCTCACTGTCTACCAGCCAATTCTCCACTAAAATGTCCTGAAATTAAAACTGCCAAAAATTACCATTTTTACCTCCTCTTTCCAAATCACTTTTTCCAACGTTTCCAAACAACTGTCACTCTTCTAATAGGTACCTATGAACAATGAGATTGCAGCGAGAATTACTATCACATGTTGACAACTGTAGGATCATTATGTTTTTTCACTGTAATTTATATCATTGTGTCAATTCAACGCATACATGAGGTATGTTGTCAAATGGAAAGAACTGTAACCGTTGACAAGGTAAATTCATATAGGGTTTTTTTATGACAAGAACAACACCTAATCTTTATATGAAACAAAGTCATTTCACAACACCAAGCTAGAGACTATTTCAAACTTATGTTCGCACCTTTCTTGGTTTATTTCAGTTCTGTTTATGCCAACTCTTAGCTTAATTACTTGACCTTAAAACTATAACAATGTCTATGTAATCAAATAAAACCTTTGTCAAGGTCTTGTCAATATATAGTTCTAGAATCACCTTTGAAAAATATGCCCCCCTTTTAGTCTAGGCTAATGGTGTAATTACCTTAGTGATCCATTAGTTGATCCCTATTAATGTGATACATATAGAACAGTTACAACCACATACAGAGTCTCCCTGTTTCAGTTCTGTGAGGGAGAGAACTACCTCTAGTTGCAATTTTTGTACAAAACTTTCCCTAGATAATTCTGCAGTGTTCCAACAAAGCCACATTTCAACGTAATCTCACTGTCTACCAACCAATGCCCCACTAAAATGTCTTGAAATTAAAATTGCCAAAAATTACCATTTTTACCTCGTCTTTCCAAGTCACTTGTACAGTATCTAAGATGAGAAAAATTTATCATAGGCTAGTGTCCTACCAACGAAAGGGGAGATGGTTTCATGGGAACATGAGGAATGCCATTTTTTCACATCCGATGCTACCACATATTGAGTCTCAGAGGGAGTTTTCTATTGAACCCTCTTAGCATATATAGAAAAAGACATTACTGCTTATGGAAGTGCATGATTGATTGATAAATTACCTTCAAAGTGGATGGATTTAATGATAAGCATGTTGCCATATGGATGCTTTGCACTCTGGAAAGACAAGCTTAGGCTTGTGGTCTCCCTGAGTAAGATGGAGTAAGAACAATTAAGTATTTCTACAATAGATATGCTAGGATCATGGGAGTGCTAAGTGCTGCTAAAGATATCTACTCATAGGTCTATTGAGTAGAGCTATTGAGGTTTCCATTGACAATTCAGTCAGCAATATCATTAATTTTTAGAAAGAAGCTTGGTGACTTGTTCCTATTTTGGGATTTGTTGTCTCTTGAAATAACCCTTTACTAATACCATGGTTTGAAAAAGATACTTTATGATAAATTCCATCGCGTTTAATATTGAAAAGGAAGGCCACAAAATTAGAACATGAAAAATCATCATGATAGGATACAGAAACTAGATAAGATTGGGGCATAATATCATGATAAATCTAGCTCATGTCGAAATATTGTACAACATCACATTGAGACAAGCCTATATCACTACTAACCATCAAGGGAAATGGATCATGAGAAATTTAATCTTCTAAATTCCTTGATTTTCCAAAGACATAAATAGATACCTCAAATTTATTACAAGATCTATACGAAATCATCTCACCCCACAATGTTTTAGAAGTACTCAAAGAATGCACTATTCAAATCCAACTGTCGACAAGTAAGAATTTGAAGCAGTATCTAGAAACTTTTCACCCATGACCCTTCGATCCATAGTAGGAAACTTAATATGAATTACAATATTGAGTTTGGAAATGTAATTTGAGTCATGTAGATTTGTGCGTTTAAAGGCACATTCTGGATAATGTTTGTGACTGAATCAGACTGTGGTGTTTTTAGCAAGTCTGTGTGACATTATGTTGAACAAAGTGGTCATATTATAATGTGTGATAATTGACATAATGATTGAGTTGTTTTAATGATGCAGGCATTGGTAGTGTCCGAATATCAATCTAAAATCTTTGAGTGGCAGGGCTTGCTGTTCATTATACTTCAAGAGAACTTAATTCAAGTCTTTGATTCAATGAAGGAAATAAATCGAGACTCCTATCTCATTTTCCTTTTTATGCTCTAGCCTCTAAGTGACATCATCAGCACATTTATATACACAGCCTAAACTTCAGTGGAAATTGTTGATGTTCGGTGGCATCATTGTTATACTCCTAAGGTATAGACATCTTGATCACACCATCAAGCAGAGGGAGTAATTAATATTCTATATAAAATGTATAGAAAGGAATTAATCCTCCTTTAGTTTTGAAGGGGTAGTCTCCTTGAAACCTTTTATATCATAATTCATCCTTGAGACCTGTAACAGTATTATTGAATCATGCTAGCAGAGTTGTCATCCTTTGAAAGGGATCTAGAATAGATGATTAGATCCATCATTATTTAAGGCAATCTGGAGGAATTTTTTTTTTAAGAAGACAAAAGTCTAGAAAGAATATATGAGCAATTTTTGAAATTTTCTTCCTTTTTAAAGGACTGGTTTATGACCCTTTGGATAAGAATCTTTCAACAGTTCTTACAATCACAAAGAACAGAAGTACCCCACTAAGGAAGCATTGATGGAGTGCACTGAACAGTCTCTAATTTTGATTGATCATTGGGAAATTTGACTTTATGATCTTAAAAGTAAGTCTACAGAAGGAGCTGTTCTGTCCAATAATTATTATAAGGAAGATCATGTCAAAAGACTTGATAAAATAAAAGTCATGACTATTGATCTAATGACTCTAAAAATGATTCCATATATCTCTAGTTGCCTGAGAAGTTGCATGAAAACTTTAAGCAAAATAATATATGAAAGTTGGATCCGTAATTCAGAGAAGACCAAAGGCTCTTTTTTTTTCTTGAAGGAAGATCCAGATCACCTATCAAGAGACTCTTTCTTCAACCTCTTATCTATCACAGGAAGGTTGAAGTTATTGAGAAACTTTCTAATCATTTATGACGTGGTAAGGTTTCTCAAGCTTAACATGTTCTGATCTCATATTCAAATCAGGTATGGTTTTGCATTCATATTTTCTGTCTCTACATTAGAAGCCGAGTTTCGTATCTAAGAATTCACAGTCCTGGGCATCACTTAAGCGTACCAAATCCTAGGCCAGATCATATTTCAGAAGGTTCCATTTCCTCCATCAAATTCTGGGTATAATGATCACTGATTTATTCAGCAATTAAGCTCTAATTCTCTTATCATCCCATTTTGAATCATCCAAGAGCAATATCATCAAGAAAATACCTTTGAAATTTACAACGGAGAACTGAGGCTAGCATGGAGCAAGAAGGACAAGTTTCTCTCTATTTTAGGGTGCGTACTTCTTGCAGGACTAAGCCGCAAGTGTGAGGAGAGGTTAAGGGTACTTCTGTGTTTTTTTTATGGTAATTGTTCCTCTGTTCCGGACCGCAGTGAATAGTAGCTTGTGGAGGAAGGTTAGAGGGCATTGTAATCATAACAGTGAATTGTAATCATAACAGTGGGATATTACGCTCATTTATAAAGTATAATAGACACACAGAGTTTCTTCAAACATTTTGCATGCAACAAAAACACTACTATTAAAGAATGAAGAAACCACATTACCATTTTACCGTGTAGAAATTAAGTCAAGAGTTTCTTTAATGTCGCCTTAACATATTAATGTTTACTTTGACGTGGCCCTATCAGATTAATCCCTGCACTGATGCAACCCTTGCAAATCAATATAGCAACATAGAGCGAGGTATGGCTGCGGGGAAGGAGAATAGAGCAGGGTCTGCCTACGGGAAAGGAGATAGATGCAGGTCTAGCTTCCGGGGAAGGAGAATAGAGCGCGCGAGAAAGAAACTAAATTGTGAAATGTATGAGAAGTGTAATAATCAGTGCAGGGAAGACCGGCGGGCACCCTTGTGTAGTCAAAAATTTAAAATTCAATTTATTAAAGAATAAACATATCTACCCCCAAAATTAATTTTTCCTTAGTTTGGATTAAATTAACATTAAAATCATTATAATTAATGTTGGAGGATGATTAAAATTCTTGACTTTAATAGATCAACTCAATTGTGAACATATAGATTATTATAAAATTTGTATTGTTGCTTTCTTCCTTTTACCAAAGTGGGTGAAAGGACCATATCAATGTGGGTTAAAGGAACATATTACAATACTCTTGAAGGTACATGTATTAGGGACCACATTAATGTGACAGATTTGGTCCTGAGAAATTGAGGAATTTTGAAAATCTTGGGGGATTGCATGCTTGAAGACAACTCCACGTGGTCTTGAGCAATATGGCCATGCTAAGAGACCAAATCAGACCTTGATAAAAAAATGCGTGAATCATGAGAGAGAATGTTAGTTTAAGCAAAGGATTTTTATCTGAATTCGTTGCTACAACTAATTATTTTATTAATATGTCACCAAGTTCAATTTTTGGTGACATGAAACTAGAGGAAGTTAGAGTGGAAAGAAGCCCTCTCTTGCACATATTAGGTTTTTGAAGTGTGAAACATGCATGTATGTGGCTAAAGTGGACAAGATAAAACTTGACAACCTATCTTAAGAAAAGGATTTTGAGCTGAAGCAATTGTTGCAAATAATTATTTAATTAATATGTCACCAAGTTCAATTTTGGGTGACATATGACACTAGAGGAAGTCGAAGTGGAAAGAAGCCTTCTATTACATGTCTTAGGTTTCTAAAGTGTGAGGATTGCATGTATGTGGCTAAGGTGGATAAGATAAAACTTGACAACATACTGGTCAATTTCCTTGACCCTTTATTTGTTATTCAGAAGGAGTATGAATACACCAATGTTAATATCAAGGTAACCCCTAGCAGATCAAGGGCTACAAGTTGTAGTTTTCATCTGAACATCAACATACCACAACCATGCCAGACATGTAATATTTTTAGATAATGAGGATCGCAACATTGTCTTAATCTCCAGGCATTAGGGATTACAGAGGTTTTGTTCACACGCCTCCACCCTTCTGGATTCAGCCTTCAGACATATTCTGGGATTCCAGAGGAGATCTTCCTCTACCCAATAGGCATGAGGGATTCCAGAGGTTTTGGTTCCACACCTCCACCCTTGTATTTAACTAGGAACCCTAGATAACCAAGCAATAGTCATGCTTAATGAAAGGCGAAGGGCTCCAAGTCTTGCAGCTCTATCCCACTGTTGTCCGGGCTTAAGCTCTGCCATCAGCACACTTGATTTTTTCCCTCGATTTCTTCTCGCTTTTCAACATTCCTCCCTATGCTCTTTCCTAATATCCCCTCCATTCCCTCTGCATTCTCTCTACTTTTTCCCTTGGTTCATTGGAATGATACCCCTATAATCTTCGTTTATTGGAACAATCATTGGTTCATCAACAAGCATTGTTTCATCACTATGTGTTGTTTGGTATCATAATTTTATTTCAGTGGTGCGCTTCCTATGGTAGTGGAATTGCGCAATCCTTCATTGACTATGGTAAAACACCCAGTAAAGGGAAAGGTAAAGCACATGAATCTGTTCATTATGTTGTGGCACATTACAACATGTCTGCATATGTGCATACATGAACATATTTGACCCCTTTCGAAATCAATAGATATTTAATTTCAAGATGAGTTATGGAAGAAATCACTCAATTATGAGCGTGTGTATACCCTTTAGATGTTTAAAATGTCATGAGTACAAACATTTATATCACCATTATTTGTTGGTACGTAAATCAGATGAAGTCCCCTGAATCGGTGTCGGGTCAAGCAAACAATGGGTTTATAGTTGTTGAGCATAGTCATTGTAACCCTAAACAGGGCTTCTTACATGACCCGGCCTGACCCAATTCGCCCGAACGAGTTTCCTTGGGCGCCCTCATAGTACGGCACAACCCGAGCCGACCCGACCCAAACACGTTTCCTTGGGCAACATCACACAACTAGACCCGACCTGACCCACCCGAACGTCGAAGGCATGAGGGAGCAAACAGAAAATGGGTTGCATGAACGTGAAGTAAAAGGCACACATGCAGTCACAACATTTTTTTGACTAGTTATACTAAAGGATTGTTGGAGTAGAAAATTGTCATGGGTACCACATATTTTCGAGGTAGCTAGGAATCTGATATTTATAAGTCAAATGGATGATGCAATCATGCATATCATATTTAAGAAGGATTCATGTAAGATGATTCGTGGTGTGATGGTGTTGATAAGAGGTGTTCAGATTGGCATATTATACAAGTTGAAAGGGCATATTGACCAAAGTGGTTGCAATAGTGCAAATATTCATAAAACTTATGGGTCAACCCTCTTGTTTAGTCAACAAGACCAGGTTGTAGCATCAAAATATGTGACACAATGGAGAGAAAATAATTTGAGTTATGAAAAGAAAAGGTATGATTAAAGTTTTGTATAGTAACTCTCTAAAGTCGTTTTATGTGAATATTGTATTTATGGGAAACAAAATCATGTTAAATTCCCATTTGGTACTACAAGGGAAAAGAGAATTATGGAGTTAAATAATAGTAATGTATTTGGGATAGTACCAATGCAATGACTAGGTCTATCCATATATTATGTTTTCTTCATTGATAATTTCTCCAAGATGACATGGATATATTTCCTAAGGAAGAGGTCTAAGGTTTTCAATAAATTTCAAGATTTCAAATCTCTTATGGAGAACCAAATAGATAGAAAGGTAAAGGTTATGATAACCGATAACAAAAGTGAATTATATGGTAAATAATTTAAGAAAATATGCAAACAACATGTTATATAAGTTCCCCAAACAACTACTCCATACACTCTTTAGAAAAATAAATTCATTGAGAGAATGAATAAGATGTTGATGGAAAAGTGAAGGAGTGTGTCCAATAATGCAGAACTAGCATAAGAATTATACACAAAAACAATCAACATTGTGTGTTACCTAGTGAATAGGTCTTCATCATCAACATTGGTGACAATACTCCACACGAAGTATGTTTCTGTAAGAAACCATCACTCGCACATCTTAGATTATTTGGATTTGATGCATTTTTCCATGTTCCAATGGAAAAGTGGAAAAAATTGGATAACAAGTAAATCAAGTGTATTTTCATAGACTGTAAGGATGGAATGAAATGATAGAAGATATGGAATTGTGTGACAAGGAAGATAATTTATAGTCAAAAGTGATCTTTAGGGAAGTAAGGTGTAATTATAAAACATAATATACTTCAAAAAAGAAGGAAAATAGAATTTACTATTGGAGTTGGAGTTGGAGTAAAGTGACTTAGATGAGTCAACAGATTCAGCCAAACATTTGGAACATCAAACTTTGATTCTAAGGAGGTCTAGTCGAGTAAGGAAAGATCTTGAAAGGTATACCCAACATGCTTTTCGGTCTTCTTTTTGTTATCTGCCATTGAGGATGAACCTAGGACATTTGAGGAGAGAATCAACTTGATACATGGTTAACTTTGGTCAAGAGCTATGAATGAAGAAATGAATTCTTTGCATAAGAATAAGACATGGAAGATTTGGCCAAGTTACTTATTAGAAGGAAGAATGTTGGTTTCAAGTGGGTGTTAAAGGAAAAGTTGCATTCAATAGATCAGGTTAGGAAATAAAAGGCTTGACTTAGGGAAAAAGGATATTCCCATTCCCAAGTCAAGGGAGTCAAATTTAGTAAGATATTTTCCCCTATTGAAAAATTAAATTTCATTAAATTACTAATGTCTTTGGTTGCGGCTTTTTATCTCGAGATATGACAATTGGATATAAAGATAAAAATTCTACATGGTGACCTAGAGTAAGAATATACATGAAATGACCTAAAATTTTTGTAGTAAAGGGAAAGCCGAAGTTAGTATATAAGCTGAAAATTTTCATTTCTGGTTTGATGCAATCACTTAAGATATGGTACCATAATTTTGACATGTACATCCAGGGATTGGGATTTTTGAGAATCCAAGTTGATCACTATGTATATCTCAAGTTGAAAGGTAGGTATTTCATATATGTAGTGTTGTATTTTGATAGCATCTTACTAGTTGGAAACAACATGGGTGCGATCAAGAAAGTGAAGATGTAACTATCCTCCAAATTTGACATGAAGGATCTCAATATTGTAAGTTTCATTCTTGGAATGGATATCATCAAAAGACTACGTAGTGAAGAAACTATTGGTAAATCATAGAAAGTAAGTTGTGACAACCTTGAAGTGTTTCAACATGTATATTGTACTAAACCAGTGAAGGTACCAATTCATGTCAGGGAAATACTGATTGTTGATCAATTTCCAAAGACACAAGAAGAAAGAGAGGACATGGCTTATGTTTCATATGCATTTTTTGCAGCTATTCTAATTTATGCATTGGCCTGCACTTGACTGAATATTTCTCATACAGTGGGAGTATTAAGAATATACATGACAAAAACTAGTAAAGAACCTTAATTTGTTGTCAAAATATTATTAAAATATTTGTGTGGTACAAGTGATGTTCATATCTACTACAATCGAAGACCTGAGGATGACAATAAAAAAATTGTACAAATATTTTTAGATGACGATTGGATTGGATATCTAAACAAAATGTGTCAACTAACTAATATGTAATCAAGTTGTTCAATGGAGCTAAAATATGGATAAGTGGTAGTTGGTCGTGGCACCATCAATTATGAAAGTTGAATGCATAGTAGGAACTTATGCAAGCAAGGATGCAATTAGGTTGTAATAGTTGCGTTTAGAGATCAGGTTTTCTTGACAGCCCAGGGAAAATTCCCCTTCATTGTAATTATTTCATATATTTTGATTTATAATTAAAAATAATTGAGAATTTAGGACACGTATTCCAGATTTTTAGGAAGGAGGTTTCTTGGGATTTGAAGGAAGCTTGACTTGTTTCCCAATAGCCATTGAAGGTTGGAAAGTGTGCCATAAATGGATTGGTTTTACAAATTAATGGAGTGGGAAAGAAGAACACAAGAACCATTCCTGCCTTGGACAAATATATAAGGTAGAAATGACAAAATTAAATAGAGGAAGGGTTGCATTTTTAGTTGGGGGACAGAGAAGTAAACCAACAGGAAGTGGGGAGGAAGGAAGTGCTAACATGCAACATTTTCTCCATGGTCAAATTTGAAAGAACCATTATAGCGAAGAAGGAAGAGGGGCGACAAAAATGACTAACCCGCACAACCAAAGACAATTTCAATGACCTAGTGAAAATACAAACATCCTCGTGGAGGAGTCTACACACACGATATAATAAAGAGCATGCACACATAGAGCACTCTCACCCACGGAGAAGGATAAAATTCCAATTGAGATAAAGAAAAGAGAACACAACTAGACAAAACAAGAGAAGAAAAACGTTATGTTGTTATCATAAAGTGGGGAGTAGATCCATTCTTCAGTTGAGCATTAATAGGTGGAATATTTGACACTTCTTTCCAATATAGGAGAAGGGATAAAGGTAGCAGTTGCCTCTCAGTACATGTGCATACTATAGATATGGAACATGATATGAAAAATGTTTAAATCATTAAAAAAAGAGCATTTCATTGTATATAAGGAAGTCAACATAGAAGCCATGATGTTTGATATGATGTTAATATTATTCCTAAAGATTGGATCTTCAACCTTGATTCAAGTACAAGACATAGACCCGTATATATATGGAGGATATATCTGTGAATATATATCATAAACTTTGTGAAGTATATATCATTTTTTTAGTATACATGTTTCATTCGAGTTATCAAACTGTTTTTACTTGAAATTTTTGTCTTTCATAGAAAAAAATGGTTGATATTTCAAGTTGATTCTAATCGTGTTGATATCTGAAATAAGTATTATTCATATAAATATATGGTTAATAAATCAATCAATTTATCAATGTTACAAAACAACGTCAATAATAATATATTTGGATCAATTTTATAAACATACGAAATATCTACAAAACTAAGATTCTTCTTAATATCCTTTTCATATTTCGTTCGTTATAACAAAAAAAAAAATTATGAAGCTTATGATATACTATCAACATGAACACATAAATTTGACGTTAATGATCGGTTGAGGTGAAATAAAATTACACTTTTTATCTCGGGATTACGACGCTTTGGAAAACATGTCGGAAAAGCAATGTTTTTAAAATAAACGTTGGTCTTGCTTCAAAACGTCGATCTTGCTTCAAAACGTTGCAAGACTGACGTTTATTTGCGAAACGTCGCTTTTCTGACGTTTTCTCCAAAGCGTCATAATACCGATGAATGTGTAAGAGACGTCACAATTTCGACGTTTCGTCCCATAAATGTCGTAATACCGATGAAGAGTTTAAAACTTCACATTTCCGATGACAAACATAAATGTCACAAAAGCGACGATGTCCCTAAACATCGGTATAGGGACAATTTTTGGCGGGATTTGAAAAATTGATAGAATTGGGGAAATTTCCGACAATACGACAAAAGTGTCGGAACTAAAGTGTTGGAATTTCCGCCAAATGTACTAGTGACATTAGGAGATAGAGGAAGAACTTCCAACATTCTTTAAGGATACTCTCAAGAAGCCCAATATTTCCAAAGAAGATGCCATTGACCAAATCACTCATCATATCACAAGAATCATCTTGGAGGAGCACAAAGAAGCTCTGATTCACCCTACCACCCTCCTCGAGGTTGAATCTGTAGTTTTTCAACTGAAATATGGTAAGGTGCCCGGGCCAGATGGTTTCACTTCTAATTTATTCCACAAATTCCAAGACATGATAAAGCTAGAGATATGGGAAATTGTGGGGCAATCTCGCAATACTAAATGGATTCTCCTGTCTCTCAATGATACTTTCCTTTCTCTGGATCCTAAGCAACATACTACGTCCTCTCCAAGAAAGTATAGACCTATTGCCCTTTGAAATGTAGTAAACAAAATCATTTCAAAAATAATTTCTAATAGGCCCAGACCTCTTCTTCCCCTCCTTATCTCACCTAAGAAAACCGGCTATGTGGAAGGAAGAAAAATTTTGGATGGAATTCTCCTCACCCACAATATAATTCACTCTTTAAATATCACAAATAAACCAGGAATGCTCCTAAAGCTAGACTTATCTAAAGCCTTTGACAAGATTAGCTGGAAATATATTAGGAAGGTTCTTCGAGCTTTTGGCTTCAGAGAACCTTGGATAAGATGGACTATGTCTCTTATATCTTCCACCTTCTTCTCCATCCTATTTAATGGCTACCCTTCGGAAAATTTTATGTCCACTAGAGGCATTAGGCAAGGGGATCATTTATCCCCCTTCCTCTTTGTCATCATAGTGGAGGGTCTTGGTTGTTCTTTGAAAGCTAATGTGCATTATACTTCCCTCAAAGGTATTTCCTTACATAATTAAGAACCTCATACTCACCAAAAATTTGTGGATGATAATATTCTCATGGGATACCCTTCATTCTAAGAAGCTCCCTCTTTCAATTCTATTCTGGACATGTTCTCCCTTGCCCTGTTGGTAAATCCTAGATATTTTTTTCAACACACCGGATTTAACTTAAAGGAACATTACTAGTATTTTGGGTTTCTCTATTACCTCTCTTCCCTCCAAATATTTGGGAGCCCCCCTCGCTGATTCTGCCATCAAGAATTCTTTGTGGAAAGAACTTATTGACAAAATTGATCAACGGCTCAACTCCTGGACTTATTTCTCTTTAAATGTGGCTGGTCGTATTGTGCTAATAAAATATTTTTTGCAGTCGATGCCTCGCTATCTTTTCTCTATTCTAGCTACTCCGAAATGGGTCTTAAAATTTGTTAGCCTCCACAATGTCCCAAGGCTGAGAAAGGATATCGATGGAGGCAACCTCAAACCAAGCTTTTAGTTTGGTAGCTAGCCCTACCAAACCAGAGAGGGCTCTCTCTATGAAAATCACAGCCAAAGGGTTTGAATGGAGGAAGAATGTTTTTTATGCTAGATGGCTCAACTCTATGGTTTTGAAAGAGTTGGGGTCTTTTTTGCTGTATCAGGGGTGAAAACCAAGTAATTAGGTCAAAGTTTCAAAGGTCACAGCTACAAGAGATATGGAGGAGAAATATATCTATGCCTTTGCGATGGGCTTAGGTTTTTTTTCAATGTAGTGTAGGGTTTGAAAAAGAAAGAAGATCTTAATGATCATGTGACATAAATTCCTTAAACAGGAAGGAATATTACATAAAAAGACATTCCCAAACAAAACATATCTTTCATTAAATAATTCTGCTTATAAAACTTTTAGGAAAATCAATGAATAAGCAAGATATGGAAAAGAGACATGTATATAATGTATATAAAACTATAACAGAGAAAATACAACATCACAAACTCACAACACAATAATTCCTCAATAATAGCTTCAACTGGTCCTTCGATTTCCTGAATAAAAAGTTGAAGTACAAGCTACAAGAATCACCCTCTGATTTCCAGCCATCAAAATGACTAAGAAATCCATACATATAGACAAAAAAACATTTCCCCTCTCTCAGGGGTTGAATCCTAGAGTGGAGGAACAATTCACAAGATTTTCTCACCAAAAGCATAATGACTAGGGAGGTTAACAAAACTCTCCTCACAATAGAAAAACTGATACATTTGACCATGAAAGGCATTTACAAGCATGAATCCACCTAATTTTCACTTTCACTAACATAATTACACCTCAATGCATCATTACAACACCTAAAATGAAAAATTACATCAGGAAAAACTGAATTTGACTGATAAAATCGAGAAAACATGCTTCTAGGAAAAATCACAACAAATTGAAAGGAAAGTGTAGTGTGCGAGAAGAAAGTGCAGCGTGTGAGAAGAAAGTGCAGCGTGCTAGGTGTAAGTGACTCTTGGAGGCCTTCCCAAGGTCCAAATCAAGATCTGAAAGATGCTAGAGAAATATTTTCCTGTATACTGTATCATAGAATCTTTAAGCACTAAAAAATACTACTTTTATCCCTCTAAAAATCATTTCTCCCACAGCTACTCCAAAAATGTAGCGTGCCTCTGAAAAAAAAGGCAGAAAGGTGATTGTTTGGTAGTTATTTGACCTTTTCACACACCAAATTGTGCTAACATGGCTCTCCCAATAGTTGAAGTTGATGTACATGTCAAAATCAATCCAAGGATGTAAACAATTTGTTAATTTGATGCCACCATCAAAAGCGCAGCGCGAGGCTCGCTACCCTTTTGGAGCAAAAACTATGCAAAATTTCCAAAATCCCCAAAAACTTCTAATTTTTTAAGAAACAATAGGGATCAAAGGTAGGTCGATATCTCTCTAACCATAAAAAAATTTTCAAAACTGAAAGAGGTTTTTGTTCTTTGGCGTGATATGAATGAAATTTTCCTCCCATTTTCAAATATACTTTCCCATTTGGTCAGAATCCAAGTTTAAAGTTGATCGCTTACAAATTGGAAAAGCACAGGAAAAGCGCAATGCCATCTTGCGGGTCACTTCTGACGGCCTTCCTCAACTTGAAATCCATATCTCAAGGTACCATTAGAAATCTTAGGATTTCGGCTACACAATAGAGTCATCAATCACTACAAACACCTTCTCCAAACCCCTAAAAAATTGTCTTGAAGTCAAGTTGTCGAGAAGTGCATAAAACCTCCTGTAGCAATTCTATTTTGGGAATTTATCTCAAATCCTAACACCCGTGCATAAAATAAAGGAGGTTTTCATTTCTTGTTATATTATGGACAAAAACCTCTTTCACTTTTTTAAAATTCATCTCTATTTGGTCATAAGCATATTTTGAATCAAAATTGTCCATGTTTGCAATGTAAAACCTAGGTAGTCCATATCATGGAGAGGTGAAACTATGATTTCTTGAACTTTGGTGGGCTCATTCCTACTGTTCGGACCTCCCTTATGCCTCCTCTACTCAGTGTTTTCATAATCCATGGTAAATCCTAACTCAAAGGGAGGGGAAATTCAGTTTTAGTGTAGGGAAAAAACAAGGGATTTGGGAAGTTTTTGGGAATGAAGGGAGATGATGGGGTTAAAGGCCTCCTAAATTATGGGAAACTTTAAGGAGCATGGAGAGATGTTTGGGAATATGGGAAATTGAAATTTTAGGGAATGGGTAAGGGGAAGGGATCCAAAAAGGGAAAAAATAGTCCTAACCTAGAAATGTCTAGTCTAGGATAGGGTTTGTAGGAAAATATGGTAAATGAGGGATAGGAATGATGGGAAATGATTAGGAGAGTGTATAATAGGTGGGGGGCAATGATTTAGCTTCAAGCTTATGGTTTACTCAACAATTTTGTCAATGTGAACATGAAACCAATAAAATGCACTAAAAACCCTAGAAAAAAGGAATTTCTCTTTCCAAGCATGAAATGAATACATAATAGGTGATTTGGATGCCCACTTACTTGTCACTGATACATAGACCCTTCTGTTGATGAAGAATCTGTCTAAAATGACAATTTTTTCCAAAATGAAGAATGTGCAGTGAGTGCGCATCACAGAGGAGAGATGGCACTCTTGGGCACACAACTTGATGTTTAGAGGGTGCAAGTGGTATTTCAAGGTGGAGAGAAGTATCTTGAAGATTAAATGAGAAAATGAAAGCTATTTTTGGTCTTTTGTAGCTTGAAAATTGATTTTCTCCTTTGGTTGTTAACTGGCCCCCACCAAGTCCTTTTACCTTTTTATTTGAAACTGCAAGTTTAGAACCTTGTGAAACATATTACATCATGAAAGGAATGAAAGTACAAATTTGAAACCTTTATTGAACATTTTTCAATATTACTACTCCTTCAATGCTAAATTGGATGGCGAAATGACTAATTTTACGATTTTGACCCTAAGACCTAATGGTGACACTACATGAAATGAGTTGAATGATGACGATGGTGATGTGACTGAGATGGTGATGGATACATTTCAGTGGTGACTCATCATAATGAATGATGGTAAGACGAAAACATGGACTGAAAGGAGTAGTAACACACGTAGACACACTATCCAGTGACCAAATTTTTATTGGAAGACCTATTGAAACAATAAAAAAATTACCCAAGACCCTAACAAAACCTTGTAAGAGCATATTTGATCATTGGTGACTAGAAGGATTGGAAAACACTAACAAAAGCTATGAGGAATCTACAAATAAATTTCCTCTGGGGAGGTAACAGAGAAAAGATGAAATGGGTGTTAGTTAAATGAACTCATGTTTTCACTCTGAAATCTCAAGTAGGATTGGGGCTCAAGGATCTGGAAGTCAGCAACGAAATTATGAATGCTCGCCTTTGGTGGAATTGGGTATCTAATCATAAGTCACCTTGGGCTAAATCCTAGACCTCAAAGTATGTGGAGGACTAGAATCCTAATGATTTGATTCACTATGATCTAGACCCGTGGGGCTCACCTATTTGGAATTATGCTTGGAAACATAATAATCTCATACAACTTCATATTTTCTAGGAAATTCATATTCGGTAGTCGGCGATATTTTGGGAAGATTCTTGGCAACAATTGCCCAGTCTCGTGTCCCTCTTCAATTTTCCTTCTTGGATAAATGTGTTGCAGCAAAGAGCTCAGAATACTGTAAATCATTTCTGGGTTGAGACGCCCCCTCTAAATTACCAGAATTGGAGCTACCCTAGCTCCTGGATCTCAGACTAGGGTATCGAAAATCCTTCGGCCGCATGGGATGAACTAATGAAACGAAGAATAAAGTTTAAGGAGGATTCCAATATCACCAGATGGGGATACATGCCTAAAGGTTATTTCTCTACTGAAGAGGCCTATACTATCCTATTTATGTTGAATCAGGCAACTCCTAGTCTCATATGGCTTAATATCTAGAAGGCCAATCTTTGGCCCAGAGTAGCTTCCTTCCTATGGCTCCTCGGGAAAAAAAAACATTCTCACTTGGGACAATCTCATCAAGAGGGTATTCATAGGGCCCTCACGTTTCCCTCTCTATCAATCCATGCCAAAATCTATTGGCCATTTGTTAGATAATTTTTTTTTTTCTAGTTTTCTGTGGTATAGAGTCACTAGCCTATGCAGAATATCAGATCGTTCTCACGTGGACATTGTTGGTACAATTCAGAACTAGAAGGTTTACCCCTTCTCCAGCAAAATCATTAATAGCCTTTGGCAGATCATTCCAAGGTTTCTTTTCTAGGTCATTTGGAAGGAACAAAATCAAAGAATATTTAAGGATCATAGTAGCTCAGTGGAGGTGGTTTGGGTTAAATTTTGTAATCACATCCAAGAAACTTTAGCTCTTCTCCAATGGGCGAATTCTGATCTCCCAACCTCTGCTATTGAAAAGAAAATTTGGAAAAAATGGGATTTTAATATCAAGAAGTTTAATATGGCTCCTTCAGCGAGAAATTGAAATGTTGACAGCCCTGGCTCCTGGGAGGCACCTCCGTCTGGCATTATCAAACTCAATTTTTATGGGGCTTCAAAAGGAAACCCAGGGGAAGAAGGTTTTGGAAGGGTTTTTAGGGAATCTCATGGGAATATTCTCCATATTTATTTTGGTAAAATAGGTTGGGATAGAAAAAAACGTTGTGGAGCTCGAAGGTCTTCTTCATGGTATCCATATTGCCAAGGATCTTAATCTCTTTCCTCTCCAGGTGGAAGGAGACTCAAGGGTCATCATTAATATGTATAGTCTCATTATTCATGGCTCCAATCCATCCAAGGTTTCCACCAACTAGAGGCCTGGTGTCGGTCTTAGAATATTGGCTAACGAGTTAAGAGATATCAATGCTACGAATTTTCTTCATGTTCGCAGGAAGGCTAATGCTCTGGCAGATTACTTGGGCAATAAACGGGTAACCTCATATCTCAGTTTGGATCTCTTCCCTTATGAAAACATTAATGAAAATGACCTATATTATTCTTGCACTCAACTGGCTCATCAATACATGTAACCCCTAGATGCGGGTGTTTTAATGCATTAATAGAGTGTTGTGCGGATTAATCAATCTTGCAGAAAAGATCGATCTCCCTAGTACCAAAAGGTAATCTAGCAACAAATAGCCAAATAAACCTCTCTTTATCTAAACATATATGATTCATAAGAGAATACTATAAAGGTGTTTAAGAACTCACCGTAGATTTGATGCTTGTTCAAAGTAGTTATTGTCCCTCGTGCACTTGAAGGAGTTATCTTTGTAAACCTGCAGTCACAAACAAGAAAACATTAAATAGCCCCTGTATTGTAAACATCATAAATCATGCTTATCATGGTGATCAAGGAATCCATGAAATAAACAGTTAACTAACATATTATTGAGAAAAATGAATTCATTTGTATTAACTTTAAAAGAAGGAAAACCTTACAACCTTAGCCTTGATGTTGAACAGGCCTTCCCGGGGTCCGAAGCAGGAATCTCCTCTACTCTGATAAGCTTTTCACTCCTCCAACCGAGACAGATAGAGGTATGTGATCTCTCCTCACAAAAATCTCAGTTAAATGAGTCTGAATCCCAATAGCACTTAACCTCAAATAATTCTAAATCTTCCACTCCCTTTGAGGCTACCCAATGCCTCCTTTTATAGTGGAAAAGAGGAGGTTTCAATTCCAACTATGAAGGGATAGAATCCTCCTTCAAAGGGATAAGCTCCTCACATCAAGGGGTTAGCTCCATAAGGTAAGGGATACATGAACCTCAAAAAGGCGGTTCTGCCACCGCAAGATTCTTTCTAGAGGCTTCTAGAATTTACTGAAAGTGAGCTTTTTTGAGTTTACTTGTGCCTTTTTAATCTTTACAGGGGTCCAAACCCATAACATAGAGAAAGTGTGTTCAAGTACGCAAGAGTCATGAACATTAGGTGCAGGACCGCAGGAAAGATACAGAGAAAGTGCGATACCAGAGTTAAGGAGATTTTTAGGAATTTTTCTCTTATTTTCAAGGCTTGACATGAGGAACTGATGTGTTAGACTTTCAAAGGAGGAATTATGAGTGATAATGAGCTCATACACATAGCAGAATGTCAAGATGACAATTTTCAGTGCAACAGATTGTCCCCTAAATTGCAAAGTCTGGAATAGATGAAGCTGAAGTCCGTCATATATGAAGAGTGCAGTACTTTATCATTTCAAGGATCATCTTGTGGACACCCCAGTCGAAACCTGTAAAAGCATTCAATGCAAAATATATATATGTACATATCATCGCTGAGGTAGAAATTCCCATACTCAGATCAAAACTAACTAGAAACTGATTCAAACTATTCTGATACAAGAATGATTTTGAATACATCACAGTATAGACATGTGTAGAAACAGTATGGACGCAGCCATCTGTTTATGAATAGTCCAATGTATAAATGATAACAAAATTCCTCGTAGCCTGGATGGTAGAAACTAGATCCAGGGTCTTGATTTCTACATCTCAAACTAGTACGATTCTATCCATGTGAATGAATGTGTCGAAGTCGAACATGGTAGAAACCACTTGATTACGAGTCAATAATGTAAACTGTTAACAAGTGTGAGAGTAACCACCAGTAATGTCAATGGCTCTAAAAGTACCCAATACAATTCATGAAATGTGAATGAATGAGCTGGAGTCGAACATGTCACGGAATCATTCGATCGAAGGTTAATGATACAACCTGTCATCGAAG
The DNA here is from genome assembly GCA_034641835.2 of Pinus albicaulis. Taxonomy (NCBI): domain Eukaryota; kingdom Viridiplantae; phylum Streptophyta; class Pinopsida; order Pinales; family Pinaceae; genus Pinus; species Pinus albicaulis. Next base: position 828,154,766 of record CM076576.1, on the reverse strand, counting down.
GCAAGAAACCTGCCATTGAGGCATGCAGATTTCAAGGTACTGACGATTTCTAGATCAACTTCCTAGATAATGAGCTGTCGTCGATAGAAAGTGATCTGTCATAGGCAAGCCCACAACATGAAATCATAGATCAAGTTTTGAAGAAATATATTGGCAAGGACTGACTCAGGGATGGTCAAAATGGATGACAGATATTTTGTAGATGAATGGTTTATTTGAACTATCCTCTTGAACACATAATGACACTGCAGATGGCTTGGTGACAATTGACGCAAAGTTAATACCCAGAAACCGGATGAAGACTTTAAATGTGGTTTGATTAACTGTTTAGGCAAAGGATTTCCCAACCCAGGTGAACAAAAAGTGTCGTGTTCAAGAGTGGTTAACTGGATTTTCAAAAAATCAAAATACAACAAACAAGTCCATTTTTTTCTCTTTTTCCCCACCATTTCTGGCAAGTACCTCTTTATTTTTGACAAGCTTGAGGAGGATAACATTTGCTTGTTTATAAGCTCATCCTTCATATGAGTCCAACTTAGTTTAAGATTCGAACCCTAAGAAGGAGTGGTTTGTTCTTGTTTAGAATTGAACAGGTCCTTTACTGTTAAGTTTTAATGAGTCCAGTATAGGAGAAACTCGGTGTTTTTCAATTTTAAGGAGTCAGAAGAAAAAACTTAAGAAAACTCCATGGGTGTACTTTTTCGTAAATTTAGTCTCTCGAGCCCGAAAAAGGATAAAATAATGCGAGAGAGAACTCTATTGACCGTAATTAGTCAATGTATACCTTTTTCGTAAATAGTCCATTTCAGTCCGTAAAAGGGGTAAATTTATACTGAAAGGACGATCATTCATTTCTTTTAACGAGTTCGAATAATCAAGTGCTCGGAAATCTTTTCATGTTTAGAGAGTCTGAAAAGGGCTTAAAAGAGGACTTCAAGATTTCACTTTTTCGTAAATTTTTGAAAGAGTCTGAAAAAGTGATAAAAGTATGCTCTTTGTTGAAAACGATCAATTTTCCTGAAAAATCCAATTTCTGCACAAAAACTCGAAACATTACACATACCTGTTTGAGATAAATAAAAATTCTTTAAAAAATAACCTTTCTAAAGTGAAAAATAAACAAATTAAAAATTCATTTATTCGAAAAAACTTATAAAAAGGGCTTTTCTAACTTCATTTTTACCATTTGAGTTTAGAGTGAAAAGTAAAAGCTTTTGGGTAAAAAAGTTCCTGTGAAGATTCTGGAAAATCCGTTCGACAAAATCGAGAACCGTCTGCTCCAGGTAATCCACGACCTCTTAATCTTGCATTTCATCCATTTAGATTTCATTTTTAGGCTTTAGATTTCATTTTTAAGAGAAAAATATGTTTAAAAAAATCGCCCACGGGGGTCCGCAGGTGCAACACACGGGCCCTGCGGACCCTGACCTTTTTCTACATAGAAAAAAGTCATAGGTCCGCACTTGTCTCACAGTGCCCGTGCGTTCCTATGCATTGTGTATGAGAACAAAGTGCGGACCTGATCCAAAATCTTTTGTTTGAGATGTATAAAAGAATTAACATGTGAAAATTGTAGCTTTTAAAACAAGAAACTTTAAAGGCATAAGCGGAAAAAGAGAGAAGCAATTAACATCATGCACGAAGACACAAGAGTTGATATCGGAGTTCGTCCGGGAGGGACTACGTCTCCGGGCCCTGCTCTAATAGTGGGGAGGCCCTGCTTTCATTAAATGGCAAAATGAAAGTACAAGTACAAAATGAGGAATTACACCCTTATACCTGCCCAATCTGGAAATGGCCGAAAATTGCAGACCTCTGATGACGAAATGGGCAGCACCGTTGGATTTGTGGCGTCGAGTAGTGCTGAATCCATATAAAACTTGCCCCAATCGGACAAAGTGAAAATCTGGCCCCTCTGGAAAAATGGCTCAGATCATGGTTCCGCCCCCCTCTGCACACTGCTCAAGGTTCCACTGCCTCGTTTTCTGTGCCCGCTCCTGTCCGTCCTTCCTTTGGCACACAAATGAATGAAGGCTCATATAATAAAACTCGGGCGGATTCTTCAAAGCGCTCCGTAGCTGAATTGGTTGAGATCCGTATTGTGTGGGCGGAGGTCGGGTGGTCAAATCCCGACCCCGCCATAAAAAGCCCACTGTTCAAACTGCATTTCATTTTTTAAAAACCCGCGCTCCATTTTTAAATAGGCGTTGGACCGTTGTATATATTTAAAAATCATTTGATATGATGGGGGGGGGCCGGACCCATGTTGGGCGGCCCGCCCCATATGGTAAATGGGCCACGTATATGTATATACGGCCGTTGAAATGGTGACCGCGGGGGTGGCGGGGTTGACCACCCGCCCCCCAACACATTCCCTTTTTTAATATTAATGGATACGGCATGGGGTGCGGATGGGGTGGCGGGGTTGGTGGCCCGCCACCCATATTTATATTTTTTTTGTTTTATTTTGTTATAAAACAAATTATTGCTTTTTAAACCTTCGAATTTTTGACCGAAGGAGTGCTTTTAACGGTTCGACAAATTCGCCCGGAATCTGGCCAGGTTTGCCGGAATCCGGTGGCCGGGTTTCAGCAAAACTGTTGCCTCCTTAGTCTGCCACATCACCAAGTCAACCCCTGAACTTTGACTGCTCCTAACTCCTTCATTCGGACTCGAAATTGAGTGCCGTCTGCGCCGTTGGATTCAGAATTTCGAGATCTACAACTTGAACTTGGTTCGAAGGATTTTCGAACACTTTGATTTCTGAGCCTTGTACTTAAGCCATTTGTACCTGTACCTGTTTTAATCCACCTGGATCATTCCTCCCCACTAAAGAGCTTTTGGACCCCAAAAGCGTCATCAATCAACAGGCAAGTGAGGGAATTGCTCCCTCACCTTTTCCTTTTCAAGCCATTTGGCTTTACTTGGGTGCACCCCTTTGAACCCAACACAGAGATACTCCACATCTCCTCGTCGCGAAGTCCTGGTCCTTCGATCGAGAATGATGTCCTCTGGCAGTTCATCGAGATATTCTGGTGCAAAGTCATCCACTGTAGGAACTGATCCTACCTCCTCAGTGTCCATAATCAATGGGGGTTCATAAAGTTTTAGATTTTCAACATTCACAACCGAGTACATCTGCATGTATACCGGCAAGTCGAGTCGGAAAGCATTATTCCCAATCTTCTCCAATATGGTAAAGGGACCATACCGGATTGGTCGCAATTTCTTACCTTCTCCCTTCATTCGATCCTTGCTGATGTGGAACCACACTTTGTCGCCAACTTGAAATTGATGGTCGACTCGGTGCTTATCATGTCGGGCCTTATATCGGGCCTGACTCTTCTCCAACTGCTCTTGCACTACTTGGTGAATCGTCTGAATCCGTTGAATGAACCGCTGTGCTTTATCCCTGTCATCACGCCCACTGGAATCTTCATCCCTTCCATAGATCATATCGAAAGGGTCCTTTGGTAAGTAACCAAAGCATGTCTCAAAAGGTGAACACTGCGTAGAGGAATGCACTGCTCGGTTGTAAGCGTGCTGCACATATGGAAGGTGTTCATCCCACAACTTGGGATGTTTGCTACAATAGCCCCGCAACAAGTGTACCACGGTACGATTAACGACCTCTGTCTGTCCGTCGGTTTGTGGATGGAATGCCGTGCTTCTCTTCAACTTGGTATCCATCATGTGCCACAAGCTGGTCCAAAACTCTCCAAGGAAACGAGAGTCTCGATCTGACACAATCGACGTGGGCAACCCAAAGTGGACCCAAACATACTGAAAGAAAATACAAGCAGTCTGCTCAGCAGTGACCTGCTTTTTACAAGGCATCAATATGCACATTTTGCTAAAGCGGTCGACGACAACATACAAATAGTCGTGACCCTTTCTTGACAAAGGCAAACCTCCTACAAAATCCATCGACACACTTTCCCATGGACGACCCGGAATAGGGAGTGGTGTGTAGAGCCCAAGTTTTCTATTAGAGGGCTTTGAAACAGAACACATCACACATCCCTTTACAAAATGGGTTACAATGTTTTTCATATGGGGCCAAAAACAAAACCTTTGCAAATGACATAAGGTTTTTTCAACACCAAAGTGACCAGACACAAGAGAGGTATGCACCTCTCGAATTACATGTACCCTTTCTGCTGTGGGTATGCACAATTTACCAAGGTGATACAACAACTTCCCCTGCAAATGATAGTTGTCCACCTGTGAACCATGAGTTAGTTTTGCATAAACTTCTTTAAAGTCATCATCGTTAGTGTACTGTTCAACATAACTTTCAAAAGACAATGACGCATTATGCAAAATAATAGAAGCAACGATAGGAGGGCGAGAGAGCATGTCTGCTACTTTGTTACTAGTGCCCTTCTTATACTTTATTACCAGATGAAATTGCTGTAGGAACCCCATCCACCTGAAATGACGAGATTGTTGTAGCTTGGTCTGTGACTGAAGGTACTGCAAGGGCTGATGATCCGTATGGATGATGGTCTCCTTGCCAATCAGGTAGTGTTTCCACTTTTTCACACTTTGGACCAAGGCATACAATTCCTTGTCGTAAGTGGGGTAATTTATTATAGCCTGGGAGAACTTCTCCGAATGGTAACAAATCAGCTTCTTCTGCTGCAAAAGTACAGCTCCCATGGCGTATCCACTGGCATCGGTTTCGATCTCAAAAGGCTGCTGGAGATCGGGTAAAGCCAGGACTGGTGCGGTGCTGATTTTCTCTTTCAGTGCTTCGAAGGCCTTCTGCTGTTTTCCTCCCCACTGAAAGGTTTGTTAGATGCTTGTCAGAGTGTGTAAGGGTGATGCAATAATGGAGAAGTTGGCAATGAACCTCCTCCAGTACTGTACTGCACCTAAAAAACTACGGACCTCTGTTACATTGGTAGGCTTAGGCCAATTTACAATCACCTCGAATTTTGAGGGGTCTATTTTTAATTGACGATTACCGACAATATGACCAAGGTAAACCAAAGAGGTTTTCCCAAACTCACACTTTGACAACTTTACATACAATTGTTCTTTCTTTAAAACATCAAGCACTTTGATTACATGGCATACATGTTCCTCCCAAGTCCTACTAAATACAAGAATATCATCTAAATATACAAGGACAAACTCATCAATGAAAGGCCTAAAAAGATCATTCATGACCCTCATGAATGTGGCTGGAGCGTTGCAAAGTCCGAATGGCATCACCATCCATTCGAACAACCCTGTTTGGTCTTGAAGGCGGTTTTCCACACATCCTGCTCTGCAATTCTGACCTGGTGATAACCACTACGCAAATCCAATTTGGTGAAATAAACAGCATTTTTTAATTGATCTAATAAATCATCAATGCGAGGGAGAGGGTATCGATTTTTCACCGTGATTTTGTTTAGTGCCCGATAATCCACGCACATCCTCCATGTGCCATCTTTCTTGGGCACTAACACGATCGGCGAGCCACAAGGAGAAGTACTTGGCCGAATGACCCCTTGGTTCAACAGTTCCTGTACCTGCTTTTTGATTTCCTGCATTTCGATGGATGACATCCTGTACATACCAATGTTTGGTAATGGAGCATCATGTTGCAAATGGATCTCATGTTGGATCCCTCGTTTTGGAGGCAAACCTTTTGGTTCTTGAAACAGCTCATCATAGTTAGAAATAGCATCACATAATTCCTGTTTATGAGCCGGATCACATCCCCGGAAAGCATCAGATTTTTCTTCATCCTTTGCTCTCACAACCATGAGAAAACACCCCTTGCTGGAATTAACCAATCTCTTCATCTGTCCTGCACTTACAAGGCTGGCACTGACTTTGGTTTGATGAGCTCTTACAATGTATTCTACCCCATCTTTAGTGATTTGGTATTTATTTTCATGGCGAAAGAAAACTGCTTTCCTATCATAAAGATAGGGACTCCCCAACACAATGCCACATATATCCAATGGTATTACATCCAATTCTACTTCATCTACCAACTTAGAAGCAATAACAAATTTTACCTTACACTGCTTGGTTACATTTAGTTTTACTTTATCATGTATCCATCCAAGCGGATAAGGTTTTGGATGAGGCTTAACTTCTAAGCCTAACTTTTTAACCAAGGATTCTGAAATAAGGTTTGCTTGAGAGCCCGAATCAAATAGAGTTTCTACTTTTGCATGGTTTATAACAACTCTAATATGAAACAACTCAATTCTCTTACGTTCATTAGAAAGAGGCTCATTTGATGTACTAGTGCTTTCATGTGATTCAGAATCATGAAGAGAATGAGTACCTTTTTCCCCTGCTGCTGTGATCAATGCCTCATCGCCTGAGTTGGATCCAAGGTCCTGCTGTGCGGTTGCTACCGTCTTCTGCTTACCCTTTCCTCCAAATCTCTTCGGCTTCTTTTCTGGATAAAGTTTCCAACAGTGATCGTCGTCATGGCCTTCCTTTTTGCAGTGAGTGCAATAAGGCTTTTCTCCTTCATCCTTCTTTGTTGACGCCGTCTTCTTTTCCTTTCCCTTTCCTTTCCCTTTGAATTTTCCATTTGAAGGTTTGGAAGCTGGTTTCTTTGAATGATCGTCCTTATCATTTCTGCCCCTGTTCTCAAGATGAATGGCCTTCACACTGGCCGAGTCAATGGTAGTAGGTTCAAACATTAACAATGCATGTCTAATGTAACTATGCAATGAACCAATGTACTTAGTTACAACTTCAGGAGAATCTAAAGAGATGCCCAAACTTAATGCTTTTTTCGAAATTCTTCAGTAAAGGTTTGCACATTTTGTCCTTTACCTTGCCTTAGGTACTACCACTCCATTAAGGCTTTCTGCTTGTAACCTAAGGGATAGAATTGATTTTTAATTGCAGTAATAAAATCTGACCAGGAAGAAAGAAGGTTACCCAAGTTACTGCTGCTTCGAAGTTTGCTCTCCCACCAGATGAGAGCTGTGCCACTTAATCGAAGAGAAGCCAATTAGATTTTCGCCTCGTCCTCCATAATCTGCTGGATCCTGCAATAGAGTTCAAGCTGCCTAATCCAATTGTTAAGCTTCTCAGCATTACTTTCACCATTATATACTGGTAGATCAAACTTAACATCTAACTTAAAGAAAGGCTTGTTAGATGCATTTCCAGAATTTTTATTATGATGGTTAGAAGAGGAGGAAGGACTTTCATTTCCTGAAGGGGGTGGTTTTCCTCCACCATCTCCATGCGCTGAACCTTGCCCTTCTAAAGAATGATCTCCTGTTTTCTCTAACCTTTCAAGTATAGAGAATAGTCTCTCTACTCGATCTGCCATGGTATAGAAAGTTTTGCGGAAATTGAGCTCTTCTTCATTCCGATCTTCGTCTCCCATGTTCCTTCTCTGACGTGCACGTCCTGCTTCGGGATCAAAAGCCTGTAGCGTCCCTTCGCCTCTTCTTAGCCTGCTTCTTGTTAGCATACAAACATGTAATTCACATCTACAAACACCCGCTCCGATACCACTTGATCCAAAATCTTTTGTTTGAGATGTATAAAAGAATTAACATGTGAAAATTGTAGCTTTTAAAACAAGAAACTTTAAAGGCATAAGCGGAAAGAGAGAGAAGCAATTAACATCATGCACGAAGACACAAGAGTTGATATCGGAGTTCATCCAGGAGGGACTACGTCTCCGGGCCCTGCTCTAATAGTGGGGAGGCCCTGCTTTCATTAAATGGAAAAATGAAAGTACAATTACAAAATGAGGAATTACACCCTTATACCTGCCCAATCTGGAAATGGCTGAAAATTTCAGACCTCTGCTGACAAAATGGGTAGCACCGTTGGATTTGTGGTGTCGAGTAGTGCTGAATCCATATAAAACTTGCCGCAATCGGACAAAGTGAAAATCTGGCCCCTCTGGAAAAATGGCTCAGATCATGGTTCCGCCCCCTTCTGCACACTGCTCAAGGTTCCACTGCCTCGTTTTCCATGCCCGCTCCTATCCGTCCTTGGGCGCACAAATGAATGAAGTTTTATATAATAAAGTGTGGGCGGATTCTTCAAAGCGACCGTTGGACGAGTTGGTTGAGATGCACATTGTTTGGGCGGAGGTCGGGTGGTCAAATCCCGACCCCGCCATTAAAAGCCGACTGTTTGAACTGCATTACATATTTTAAAAAAACCGCACTGAACCGTGTTATATTTTTAAAATCCGTTTGACGTTGATGTGGATGTGGGGGGCCGGACCCATGTTGGGCGGCCCGCCCCACATATAAACTACGCCACATATGGTCGTTGGTACAATGGTGACCGCGGGGGTGGCGGGGTTGACCACCCGCCCCCCAAAAAAATTCATTTTTTAATATTGTATGGATACGGCATGGGGTGGCGGGGTTGGTGGCCCGCCACCCTTAATATGTATTTTTTTTGTTTTATTTGTTATTAAAACAATATGGTTTTTTTTTGAACCTTCGAATTTTGACCGAAGGAGTGCTTTTAACGGTCCCACAAATTCGCCCAGAATCTGGCCAGGTTGGTCAGAATCCGGTGGCTGGGTTTCAGCAAAATTGTTGCCTCCTTAGTCTGCCACATCACCAAGTCAACCTCTGAACTTTGACTGCTCCTAACTCCTTCATTCGGACTCGGAATTGAGTGCCGTCTGCGCCGTTGGATTCAGAATTTCGAGATCTACAACTTGAACTTGGTTCGAAGGATTTTCGAACACTTTGATTTCTGAGCCTTGTACTTAAGCCATTTGTACCTGTACCTGTTTTAATCCACCTGGATCAGGACCCCACGCAATTAAATTTCAAACATAAATTTCTTTAATGCCGCCCAAAATTTTTCAAATTAGATTGTTTTAATATATATTTTTATGTATTGTAGGATATACAAGATGATAATTTGGAGAGAACTTGAGCATGAAGACGTAGATGACACCACAATGCTCCATTTTCCTACAATGCATGCATTAAGAGCATGCGGTTTGTATAAATTCTGGGCCATTCAGGGCATGAGGGCACAGGTAGACCACCTAACATGGCTGGTGAATAGGTGGAATGTACAGGACCAGTGTTTCATTATTGGCAGCCACCGGCTTGAAATTGAGCTGGAGGATATCTATTTTTTGACTGGTTTGTGCAAGAGGGGCGAAAAAATTTCTCTGTTTGGGACTAGGCCAAGTGGCTAGACTGTTGCTAGTCTTCGACAAGAGTTCTGTAATGATCAGGCAGACCCCCGAGACAAACGGATTGACATAAAAACTATCATCCGTCCCAAGCTAAACGTTATTTCATTTACTGTCACCAGACTGTGTGGGAGTGCAGCGTTGCATGTGGCTACCAGTTCCCAAATGCGCATTGCTGTAGACTGTTTTGAGGCACCATTTTCAACTGGTGCGAAGCTGTGTTGGCCAATGTAAAAGGCCAACTAACCAGAGCAAAGAACGGAAAGCTAAATAAATTTGGATATGGATCCATTGTAGTCACCTTTGCTCTAGAGAGGATCCCCATGTTAGCTCCGCAAAACATTCCTGTTGATGTTGGTAGACCTCGAGAACATAGGATGGTTCGTTGGGTTGCATTGATGGCTCGTCATGCTGCTGAGGGCGTCGAGATTGTTCAATTTCATCCTTCATATTTTCGTTGGCTGGAACACCAACTTTTTTTTATAAAGTACTTTCCATACGCCGAGATAGATTTCCGCGGCGACCGAGAGATGGCTCTCCCAGGAGGGGAATAGTGGGATGAATCAGGTAAAATCATTTTCAACAATTTCTAAGTTCTAATTTTTTTTATTTTGATCTTGAAATTAATAACCAAAAGTTTTAAATGCAGATGTGGGCCCACGACGACCAACCCATCTCCAACCTTATGAGAGGAGGCATCCAACTGCCATAGTACCAGCCCCAGCGGGCCAATCAGCAGATATTTTTTCTGATTTAGAGCATCACCTAGAGCGCCTGACTCTAGAAATTCCAGAGACCGACATAGATGATATTCCGCTCATATTATAGAGATATGTGATTGGTGTCCCAAGACCTTTTAGGAGGTTCCTATGTAGGGTGGCTCGGGTAGTGGTATCTTATCGTGATCATCATCAGTGATAGGATGATCGTTTCGTAGACTCATATTTTTGACCTTTTGTATTACCTTTTTTTTCGATCATAAGGTGTTTCCAACCTATGATCGAAGACGATGTATATTTTTTGAAACGCTTCTATACTATGATATATCACTATTTACCGGCTATCTGTGTACATGTTATGAATGTTGTTTAATTTACTATTTTGATTATTGCAAATGTCGATTTATCACACTAGAAGCAACTACATCTGCTAATGTATTTAAATGTCTTAGAATATGATGATATTCAATGTAATCAAATTCACATTCCAAGAGACGAACTCTTAAAAATAACCTTAATAACACTGGATTTCTAATGGCATAAACCCTGTTAAGTTGTAATACAACAAGTTCAGAATCCAACCTAACAATCAAACTCCGAATTCCAAATGATATGGATTCATATAATAACTCAATCATTGCACTATACTCTGCAATGTTATTCGTTGTTTGACCAAGGCTTACCACATGCATAGATACTAACTCGTCAGGGGGTGAATAGATAACCCAAGCTACGAAAGAAATGTTCCATGTACTACGACAAGCACCATCAGAAAAACCAATGTAGGTTTGAAGAGACGTCGACATCTGAAATATCAAGAGTAAAACTCAGATAAACAGGAATAGTGATAAAAACACACTCTAAAATAGGCACACTTTTCTAATATAAGACACACCAGTAGTAAATAAATCTAATCTAATAAATCTCCACACCAAATTTAAGCATAATATCTCTTTAAATAAAGCCCATTTATGGGTTTATCTAAAGAGAAACCATCGAAATCTATCAGCTCATAGGCCCCTTTTTCCAGCTTTCGCTTAACAATGAAAGGACCATGCCACATAGGCACGAATTTTCCAGCTCCTAGCTTATCGTTGGCTTGATCATACACTAAGACTAGGTCTCCTTCTGAAAAATTACGAGGGGTAACACTTCTATCATACTGAGCTTTTATTCGTTTGACATGAGCCTCGTTTTCTATTGCAGTGTTTCGTCGATTCTCATCTAGCTGAGACAAGTACAAAAAATATTTCTCCTCTTCAGACATAGCTGGGAGTAACTCTATGGCTAATTTCAATGACGGAATTTTGCATTCAATCAGAAATATAGCTTCCAAAACATAAACCAGTTGAAAGGGAGTGAAACCAGTTGATGTTTTTACCGAGGTCCGATATGCCCAAAGCGCTAAAAATAACATGGAATGCCAATTCGACTTATGAATACAAATAATTCGTCTGATCATTGTGACTAAAACTTTATTGATAGCTTCAACCAGACCATTAGCCTGCGGATAATATGGAGTAGAACTATCGTGGCGCAGGCCAAGTTGATCTGTCAATTCAGTCATCATGATATTTCGAAAATGAATTCCATGATCTGTAATAATGGCTTAAGGAACACCGAATCTAGCAATTATGTGATTGAATACAAAAGTTGCAGCAATCTTGCCGTCTGCCGAAAATGTAGGCATCGCCTCAGCCCACTTAGTAAAATAATCTACCTCTAAGATAATATATGCATGCCCCCCAGCCGAGTGAGGGTTACATGTAATAAAGTTGATACCCCACTTTGCGAAAGGACCGATAGCAATTATGGGGTGAAGAGGAGCGAGAGGCACACGCATTTTACGATCAAAGACTTGACAATTGTGGCATTTCCAGACTGCATATATACATTCTTTGAATAACGACGGCCAGAAATAACCAGCACGCAATATATTTTGGGTTGTGGCATACCCAGACATATGATCACCACATGCTCCAGAATTGCAGTCATTTAAAACCTTCTCAGCTTCTTCATGAGTAAGACAGTGTCGAAAAACAGAATCCGCTCCACGAAGATAGAGTGTATCGCCAATAATATTGTATTGTTGGGATTGGAAACGTATTTTCCGTTGCTGAGATCGTGAGATTTCAGGCCGAAAAGATTGGGTTTGGAGATAAACGATAATATCCCCATACCATGGATCAAGAGTATTGATAAGAAACAAGGATTCGTCCGCAATGGGCTGCTCCGCCACAGTTTTGGTATCAATAGAGGGGAAATCACACATCAGTTTGGCAAAAACCAAATATTTCTTTCCCTTGGATTTTTCAAATTCCAAGTCAAATTCCTGCAGGATAACTATCCATTTGGAATACTTGCCCCCTAGCAATTGTTTGGTTAAAATGTACATCATAGGGTTACAGTCAGAAATTACTGTGATTTTGCGTAATAAGATGTAGTGTCTAAATATTTGGATAGCTTGAATAGCTGCCAAGGCCAATTTATCCACATGTGTGTATTTGATCTCAGTTAGATGCAAATTTTGACTAAGATAGTAAATCACATGTTCATTGTTGAATTCGTCTTCCTAAACTAAAAGCATCCCAATTGTGGAATGAGAGGCGGTGAGGTATAAAACGTAGTCCTGGTTGTAGTTGGGAGGATGTAATAACGATGCATGGGTCAACGCGTGTTTAAGTGCATCAAAAGATCGATCAGCGATCTCATCCCAAAAGAATGGAACGTTCTGTTTCAGCAACCGGGTAAAACCTTTCGTTAGCTCAGCGTAGTTAGGAATGAATCGACATAAAAAGTTTGTTTTCCCTTGCAAACTTTGGAGTTGGTGCAGAGTCGAAGGAGGAGGTAGATTGACAATAGCTTCGACCTTTGATGGATCAACGCGAATGCCTTCTTTTGAAACAATAAATCCCAGTAAGTGACCCGATTCTACATAGAAAACACATTTGTGTGGATTCAACCGAATTCGATAATGCCTACATCTCATAAATATTGCTCATAAATGAGTGAGATGGTCGGCCCTACGTGATGAATGAGCAGGTAAATCATCGAGATAAGGCTACACAATGTGCTTAATGTCATGAAATGCATAAGACATAGCCCTTTTAAAAGTTGCTCCAGTGTTCTTCAATCCAAAGGGTAGTTTGCAATAAGAAAATGTCCCCCACAGACAAATGAAAGTTGTTTTTGGTTGATCAGCAGGGAGTATGTTTATTTGATTGTAACCGGAAAAACCATCCATAAAGGAAAAAATTTGACTGCCGACACAATCATCAATTATTTGAACGATATAGGAGGTTGGATAATTGTCTTTAGGACAAGCTCGATTAATATCCCTATAGTTGATACATACTCGTATCGTTTCTTGTTTTTTGGTAACAAGAACAATATTCGATACCCAATCGGTTAAAGGAATTGGATAAATGAAACATGCACGAAGTAATTTTTCAACTTCGGCTTTGATAGCAGCAGCTTTTCTAGGATGTATTTGACGTAAACGTTGACGGACAGGTTTTGCATCTGGGTAAGTCTTGATTTCATGTACGAGAATTGACGGATCAATTCCTAGCATTTCTTCATATGACCAAGCAAACACATCACGAAATTCTTGAAATAGGGCTTTATAAGTTTGAATTTCATCTTCCGTATAGCAAGCACCTATATGATTGTTTTCAATTATTCCTGGCTTTACTGAAATGTCAATTGGAATCGTTCAAGAGATATTTTCCAAATTTAACTTGGAATCAGGATTTTGCAATGGATTCTGCAGTTCTTTGACATATTCAGTAGTAAAAATAGAAGCGAAATCATCTTCAAAATGATCCAAATCAGATAAAAATGAAGATCGGTGATGTAGATCTTCCCATGGTAAATCGTCAACAGACAAAAGTTCATGAATCTACTCATCAGTATGAACAAGATCAAGAAATGTCCTTGTGGCTGAACTAGATATAGAAAGTGATTCTTCATGGATCCCATTCATTGGATCAGTTTTGGTTGAAGAAGGGTTGGAAAGTGACTGTACACCCTGATATGCAATTTAAAATGGACTCAAAGGAATCATGCCATCAAATGAATCTAACTCGGAGTCAGAAGGTACGATCCAAGGATAATCAAACATAATAGTATCTGACGAAATCATATGAATAGTTGCAATAGAAGGCGATATGCTAGGAGGAGGAAAGGAAAAAGTTCCTAGTAAACCAGAATCTTTAATCAAACCTACTCCAACATCCTTGTAAGGGATCGTCATTTTATCAACGTGTTGGATTGTTTCTGTAGAGGCTAGATCAGAAGAAAAATAAGTTAACTGATCTATTGTAACGATCCTTCCTTGATGTGGAAATTTAATAAGCCGAAAGACCGAAGAAACAACAACAGTCATAGCATAAGACCAACTATGACCCAGGAGAAGGATGTAATCTAGAGGGGCATCAACCACTTCCACATCTAGATTTACGGTTTTATCTTCGACCCCTATGGGTAAATCCTGCAAAATACCAAAAGGGTGGAAACCTTGGCCATCAAAATCCTTTAGAATTTTCAGAGACTGATTGAGTGTAGGAGAACCAAGCGATTTCCAACACTGGATCGAAATAATACATGTTGAAGCTCCCTCATCCATCACAGTCCGAAAGATTGGTCTGTTTTTTACTAATACTAGAATTTGGAAAGCCATTTGGTGAGGTAGGCGAGGTGTACTATTCTCTAAATTGAATATTATAAGGTTTGAATCCTGAATATTGACAGCTCCTATGGCAGAAAAAAGTAATTTACGCTGTGCTGGGCATGATTGCAGCACTTCCAAAGCCGACATTACTGAAGGGGAAATAGCTAAGTCCTCAATAATGTTGTAATTCTGAGAAGCTCTCGCATGTGGATTGAAAGCTGATTTACGAAGAACACCTTTAGCAGGCGGTTTGATTATTAAGTCTGGATTTTGTTTCTCGATCTGTAGCGGACCAGAAATAGGAGGAGGTGTAGTTGATGTGTTTTCACTAGAAGATTCTGCTTCTTTACCATCAACAAGATTCTTACTACCATAATCTTGCGATCGCGTCGCAATCCTGACATGAGACATCATCAGAATAGGTTCTTCTGAGGCATTCGAGGTAGAGCCAATAATCTTACTATCTTGAGTGGGAAAAGAATCCTTCAAGACAGTAGGTTGCTGTGAACCCTTAACGAATTTCACAACCTCTGCTCAATGTGGGCATTCTTTAGTAAAATGATCCTCGTCACAAATGTAACAAGGATAGCGAGGCTTGGGTTTTTCGTCATTGGTTTCGTTTTTATCATTTTTCTCTTTTGAATTCTTTTTGTTTTTAATATTCCCTTTATTTTTACCGCTGGATTTAGATTTGGCCGTAGATGTCTCTACGACATGCATGTCGGCAGAAATTTCAGGGGAAGATTCTCTTTTCAGGGAATTAGGTAAAGTTATAATACGAGAAGAATTCTTTGAAGATTTCTTCTTTCTTTTAGTATTGACTGTACCAATCATACCATCAGTGGCATGAGACCTTGAAGGAGCTACAGTTATTTGACCTTGTTTTGGAAGATCGGGGATTTTTCATGTAAAGTACCTGACTGCGTACACACGAGGTCAAGGTACTGAGCTTGAGCAATTACTTGCTCGTCAGTAACAACTCCGACCATAGCTACATCTTTAGTAATTTTGTGTAACAATGATTTAACAAACCATTCTGGCAAAATTTGATCCGGAATGTAAACTTTCACCAAATTACTTCTACGTCGCCATTCATGAATATGATCATAAATATATGTGGACGTGGATTGCTTTAGTGAATTTAATAATTTTGTGCCATTGTCGTATCTGACAGGCAACTGAAAATGAGTCAAGAAGGCAGTTGCTAACTGACTGAAATTATTAAAAGAGCCTCATGGTAACTCAATGTACCATTTGGCAGCAAGACCAATAAGAGTTCTTTGGAAAAGACATAAGCGAATTGAATCATCAATTATTGAATTAGACGCACACCAGAGGTGATAAGTCATAACGTGATTTGATGGATCCTCTCCTGACTTACCTTCGAATTTTGGTATATCACTGGGAAACTTATGCGGCATTGGCGGACAATACGGATAATAGAAAATTGGATCATTCGTAAGGCACGTCAAATCAGGTAAATCCAAAGTTGCAATAAATGTTAACTGACGGTTAGGGTCACGAAAACCTTGAGTAGCCAAAGTAGTTCCGGGAGGTGGATACCTAGGATAACTGGGAATCGGATTTGCATTAGGAATTGTGTAACCTCCCGGGTAACCAGGATTAACCAGACCAAACTGGGGTTGTTGAGGCTGTTGATAAGTATAGCCAGGGTACGGTTGATACTGATAAGCTGGGTTTTGTGAAACAGGATCGAATTGAGGCTGTCCCTGGTATGGTTGATACATGAATTGTGAATGAATTGTGACAACCGTACTTGTACCAGCTTGTCCCACAGGCATTTGAACTGAAGTCTGAACTGAAGGTCCTGACTGGGGTACAAATACTTGAGGGATTTGCACAGATGCAGGGATAGAAGAACTAGGAGCTACAGATACTCTAGAAACATGTGTTATAGTTTGACCAGACGTTGCAGCAGTTGCAGCAGTTTGAGGCAGAGTCTGAGGTGTACTAGGCCCAAACTGTTGAACAGAACTAGGTGCAGGAGTTTGAATAGTAGGCTGAATAGGTTGCTGGGTTGGACCAGAAACCAAAGGCTGTCCAGGTTGAGAGGAAAACTGCACATTAGGCTGCATAGGCTATTCATATTGGGACAGATCCCACACCATATTCATTCCAGGGTATTGTCCCATAGAAGGTTGAATTTAAGGACCATAGCCTGGTTGAACGTAGGGTTGATAAGTAAGTGGTAAATTTCTAGCTCCTTGTACAGATGATTGACCAGAAGGCAGTTGGAAACCTTGAATTGGGTACTGACCTTGAGGTTGATAACCCTGAGGCGCATACTGAAGCTGGGGTTGGTAAGGACCCTGGGGAGCATATTGAGTTTGGGGTTGACCTTGGGGTATGTACTGTCCTGAAGGTTGATAAGCTTGAGGTATGTACTGTCCTTGAGGTTGTCCTCCAAAATATTATGATTCCACAGTTTGTCCTGGGAAAAAGATACCTTGAGTTTGCCCCCCAGGTGGTAATTGATTGCCTGAAGGTTGCCCCCTAGGTGGTAATTGACTACCCTGAGGTTGTCCCCCAGGTGGTAACTGATTTCCCTAAAATTTTCCTCCAGGTGGGAACTGACTACCTTGAGGTTGAGGATTCAGAATATTACCAGACATCATAAAGATTTGCTCTGCGTTCAACGTTTTAGTTTTAATTCCATTAAGACCAGATGATAATACATGTTCAATCGGTCGAGGAGCTGCTCCAGAGAAAGTACCAGACATAGCTTGATATCCCGAAGGAATAGAAGGACCATCGTGTAAAAATTATTCTGGTGTCTGGGAAAACATGGATGACTCTCCTACCATAATGGATGACGGATAGTAACCTCTGGGTGTAGGATGAAATGGAATTTGAGGTGGAGAAAAAGCAAGACTCGAGTTCTCTAAAAAGTTTGTCAAACATAGATACCAAGTGTCAGTTCGAATAGGGCTGTAGAAAATAGATTCACGCTTCCTAAGATTTAAAGACTGAGGGGATTCAGGAAGAGATAACTCTTCGTCTGGACTAGTAAGCTCTTCAATAGAAATGAGGATAGATGGAAGATCTTCAGTAACAATATTTCTTACCCTAGGTGAACCAAGATCGCTAGAAGTTGGTGTAATAAATCCTGAGGATGTTTCCAAAATAGAAGGTTCGGTTTCAGGCTCATAAATTTTAGGTTCGTCAGCTAGTTCACTGGAAGGAGAAATACTACCAGTAACTTCAGAAACTGAAATCAGTTTTTGAATGTGTTCTGTTGTGGCTATTTTATGATTAGGATGAACAACTATAAATGAAGTTCCAATCTCTGTTGATCTAATTCTACTGCTACTAGATGATACTAGAGCACACATCCCTTCAAGTTGACTTGGTGTATATTTAGGGGGCTTCCCCTGAAGTCTCCAGGATTGTCTAGGTAATTATACCACGATTAAATATTAACTAATCACACGCAAACAAAGAAAATTTCAATGAAAACACCTAAAGTCTCTAAAGAAACAAACAACTGAATCACACACTTAAAAATCTAAGAGTTCAAACCACACACAAACAGTAACTTCCCGTACTAAAAAACACTAGTTGGTGATGAAATCCAACTTAGTAGAAATTTAATACAGAAAGGGCAGTTGGAACAGTTACCCCAAAAACCTGCTTAATGAAACAGACTGGCACAAGTTTCTTCACAAAACCATCTCGTGTGAAGAGAACCCCCCAGAGAGTCCAAGTGAGTCTAGTCAACGTCTGCTCCAGGTACAGTGAGATCTTTCCTTCATCGTCACCTTAGGAAATAATCTTAAGCTTATGGACACTAAGGTTACCAACAGTAACAAATACAACTGGGAGAATAGTCTGCGATCCAATCCCACGCGCAAGGGAAAAGTAACAAAGCTCAATCCCTTTGAAGGCTCCTCGAAATGGTTAATATGAGGTTTACCGACAAGTGACCCCAGGCTCCTCGACAATGGTTAATCTGAGGTTTACCATTTGTAATGCGCGCAGATTCTTCTATCTTTCCCAATGAAATAGAATTGATTGTCTCAAAGGTTCGGATATGATATCGTGATTAACTCCTTTAAGAGAAGCTTCCTAGATTGTACCAATTACAATTTGATTTATTTCCTACCACAAGATTTATCTTGTTGTTTGTTTTTACTATCTTGGAGAGTTAATTACTCCCTACTCCAAGATACTAGCCTGAGCTATGTTGGTGATAAGAGCCCTAGAAATAAAAATATTACTAGATGAATTTTATTTAAGCATTACTTTTATGACTTGTTCTTTAAGTCAATAGGTACAGAAATGAAACTTTGATGGTGTGAAGACTCGACTTCCAAAAACACTAAAAATGCACCTAAAAATGATAATCAATTCGTTTTCTTTCAATGAAATTCTAGCTAAAGAAAGAGTTCGAGAATGCAATTCTTTTAAGAGACAAATCTTTATTTGAACGTAAAGAATAACTCGAAGAAAATCTTTTTGTTTTTTCAACAATAACTCCAAAACGAGACAAATTATCAATGCTCACACTAAAAATCCTTTCACTTCCAAAACTGAAACTACAAAAAACAATTTTCTTTCAAAAGAAATCTACAAATTTTATAAGCACTCAAAACTACAAAACTAATTTTGAGATCTATAAACTTTAAAAATCTAATTGAATAAAAGCTTTAATATTTTTTGAAGAATATTTTACTTAGTTGTTCAATAAATTAAGGATCTATTTGTCCAGAATAAAAAACAAATAAAAAACACTCAGATATGTTTTCTTTATAAAAATGAAATTCAAAACCTATAACAAAGTTTTTTCGAAGATTTGCAAAGAAACAAATAGATCTATTTCTCAATAAAGGATGGATTTCACAATCAGGTCAGACTCAGCAATAAGGCAAAAATACCAATGTAATCTGAGGTATTTCAAACTGCCAATGCTTTGAATCAATACAAAGACCAAGTGAAAAGCAATCCAAAATGCAAAACTTCTAGAAAATCATCAAAACACAAATACCGTTGGAACTCATTCACAAAGAGCTTTTGACAGAAACAACGTCAATCTGGGCAGATACTAAAAACTCTAAATCAAAATAAAGATAAACTGGAAAAAGAAATCTAGATTTTTTCAAAATTTTAACAGGGTCTGCAGACTTCCAAAAGTAACAGGTGCGATCCCGCACTGTTTACTTAAGGAAAGTGCGAAACTGCCCGCACTGTGTAAAAGAAAAAAGTGAGGTCCCTAGAAAAGTTCAAGAAAAACATAAAATATTTCAAAATTTTCAAAAATAGAGAAAACCTAAGCTACCCAGGCAAATATCTATCAATCAAAAACCAGGAAAAACTTTTCCTCAAGTCAAAATAAAAGAGAACCAAAAACAACAAGTTCTTTCCCCAGCAAAGTCACCAATTTGTTGTGCGGATTAATCAATCTTGTGGACAAGATCGATCTCCCTAGTACCAAAAGGTAATCTAGAAACAAACAGAAAAATAAACATATCTTTCTCTAAACATATATGATTCATAAAAAAATACTATAAAGGTGTTTAAGAACTCACCGTAGATTCGATGCTTGTTCGAAGTAGTTGTTGTCCCTCGTGCACTTGAAGGAGTTATCTTTGTAAACCTGCAGTCACAAACAAGAAAACATTAAATAGCACCTATATTTTAAACATCATAAATCATGCTTATCATGGTGATCAAGGAATCAATGAAATAAACAGTTAACTAATAGCTTATTGAGAAACATGAATTCATTTGTATTAACTTTAAAAGAAGGAAAACCTTACAACCTTAGCCTTGATGTTGAACAGGCCTTCCTGGGGTCTGGAGCAGGAATCTCCTCTACTCTGATAAGCTTTGCACTCCTCCAACCGAGACAGATAGAGGTATGTGATCTCTCTTCACTAAAATCTCAGTTAAATGAATCTGAATCCCAACAGCACTTAATCTCAAATAATTCTAAAGCTTCCACTCCCTTTGAGGCTACCCAATGCCTCTTATTATAGTGGAAAAGAGGAGGTTTCAGTTCCAACTATGAAGGGATAGAATCCTCCTTCAAAGGGATAAGATCCTCACATCAAGGGGTTAGCTCCATAAGGTAAGGGATACATGAACCTCAAAAGAGGAGTTCTGCCACCGCAAGATTCTTTCTAGAGGATTCTAGAATTTACTGAAAGTGAGCTCTTTTGAGTTTACTTGCGCCTTTTTAATCTTTACAAGGGTCTGCACCCATAACACAGAGAAAGTGCATTCAGTTACGCAAGAGTCATGAACATTAGGTGTGGGACCGCAGGAAAGATACAGAGAAAGTGTGATACCAGAGTTAAGGAGATTTTTAGGAATTTTTCTCTTATTGTCAAGGATTGACATGAGGAACTTATGTGTTAGACTTGCAAAGGAGGAAGTATGAGTGATAATGAGATCATACACATAGCAGAATTTCGGAATGACAATTTTTAGTCCAACATAGAGGGCTCTTAATTCCCTGGCCCTTCATGGTTTGGACAAGAGGGAACAAGAGGAGGCAGGTTGCACAGTTGTAGCCCTTATAGCATGTGTACTTCCTCTCCCATAATATTCCTTGGCACAATTGTTTTAACCCTCCTCATATTTAAAGGTACAAGCACTTATTTCTCACCACCCTCGTCATTATGAACATGCTTGTTCTCCATCGACATCTTCATTTGCATTGGATGTGTGTGAGAATTTGTATAGAGTTGGTTAGACAATGTCACTGGTATGAGTTTGTGCTACGTTGTGTTCTTTGGTTTAATTCCTCCATGTCAAGACAACATATGATTTCGAGGTGTGGCAGTGGTCGTGGTTCTATTGGCGGTTTTGATGGTCGTGGGAAGAAAGAAATTGAGATCTCGATGGAGAATTTTGTGGAGGGAATCCCATGCCATATCCGGGAGCTTACAGATGATGTGGAGGCTCAAGGTATTGACCAGGATATTTCTTTGAAGGGTCATTACTCGCATGCTAAAAACCTTCTAGCGCATGTGTTCCTTAATTCTCCATGCCAGTCACTCCTTGGTCCAATCAAGGCAAGACATTGACATTCTGGCCAGAAATACTGAAGTAGCCTTTCCAATTGGTAGTCATCTAGATTTTCTGAGCTCAGCTCTCCCTGCTAAGCTTCTCCCTCCCGCAGCGAAGCTGGATGAGCTTCTGTCTAAGTGTAAGAAGCTCAAGAGGAAATCTCTCAAGATCTTGGAAGCCCAGAAGACTGCTCGACCTATTCTAAAGCTTTAAATCCAAAAAGGTAAGGGTCTTCTAGTTATTTTTTCGTCCTCCTCTAGCGAACTAAGGAATCTCTTCAAGGCAATTTTCTGATCATTAATGGATAGTTAGGTTCAGGATTTTCATGTGGAAGTTTCTACCCAGAATTCCGATGGGAAAATTGACACGTCTAAGAAGTCGACCATCATAGCCATATGGCTCAATGCACCCTCCTCGTCAAAATTTGTTGTTTCCGATCTCCCGTACCTTAATGCTGGTGTGTAAGAACTCCCAAACCTGAATGAAATCTCGAATTCTGATCATATTTTCAAGCCATAAGCTCTTCTTCTTCATGTGTTTGTCATTTTATGCTATTTTTGTGAACAATATTTATATTTGCGTTTATAGGGATATTTTGATATGGCTTAGAGGCGTTTTTTTCTCTTCATTTCTGTCTATCAGTTGGTTTCCCAGTTTTGAGCAGCATTTACATGGATAGGTTATGATTTTAGGTTGTTTTTTTCCTCGTAGTGGGCAACAATCCAACAATATCCTTAGGATGGGATATTGAACAAGGATTGTCTAGTTCAATCTGAACTGTATTACAATTTTTGTACTATATGCCTTAACTATTAATAGAAGTATTCTTAATTACAAAAAAACAAGTTGTAGTATTGTAAGCCAAAGACAAAAGGTAGTTTCCATAAAAATTGAACTTACAGAGGCTAACCTTCATAACCTACTATAATACTGAAATACCCAGACCAGGATGGTTTCTTCCCTCATTGCTATGACATGTAAAATCTAAACTTTAAACTAAAACCAAACCAAGTTAGTTCCTATGCAAAACCAAGAGCAGGTAACCTAGGAACATTCCTGGGAGGTAAGCCACCTAAAGAAGAAAATAGGATAGACAACCTATGTGGAGGGAAAGCATAACCATAATACAACTATAAGAGAAGGAAACAAACACATCTACTCTTCAACATTCATACAAGAATTTATTTTCATAAAATTAACATTGACATAATAATAATTATGAATTACATTGAAGGAGAGAACTCCTATGAGTTTTGTGGAGAAAATTAGAGCCAAAACACTCAAACAGTAACTATATAATTTTAACAAGAAGTCAAACATAAAAGTCTCCCTTACATTCCATCAATACAACATAACTAGAACTCGAAGGGTTCTATTAATTTAACTGAAATACTGCAACATAGACCGGGGGTAATATATTAACCCCTCGAGGTGGAACCTCTTAAGACTGGAATAACATTAACCCTGGGTAGATACCCAGCCACAAAACCAATATTCTTTTCGTGGGGAGAAAAAACCTTGTCACTAAAATGCGAAAGAGCAATGTACCTATTAGAAATATTGTGAAAAACCTATGATAAAGTTAGTTACCTCTTCTTTTCCACTAAGAGCAGGCAAAGAAAAACACCGTTGAACATTTAGCTATGTGAACCCTACTCTAGAAAAGGGGTAGCTTTAGTTAGAATTTGCAGTAATGAAAAATGTTGAAACCATTTGCATCATTTGCTTAAACAAATCTCGATAAAGAATTTACCTGGGCGTGGTTGTAGGCTTGAAATCCATCCCTTTGTCGAAGGCTACCACTGAAATTTTTTACAGAAGGAAACCCGTCACTATAAAAACTATTAGGTCCCTAACGAGGGAGGAAGACCATACATCTCCATATTCAATCCAACATGTAGCAAAGACTTGATTGAAGGGAAAACCTAAAACCTCACTATGATGTTCATGTATCACAATGTGATTGGGGTCTTAGATGTTAGCATTAGTGACAATGGCATGCAAAATGGAAGGAGATGCAAACCAAAACAACTCAAAGTAACTGGAAGGCTCGCTGCAGAGTAGCCAAGTCGAATGAGTGTCAAACTCCAAAACTAAAGGCAGGGAGGAAATCTTATATTTTCGAAACCAACAATCACATTTGGATAAAACCGTACCAGATCCATGGTAAGGGATGCACCATGTGGCTCAAGGCTCAAAACTTCTAGAGAGGCCAAATATGTTTTGGGACAACTGGTGCCCACTCGATGCCAACATAGGAAAATGGTGAAATATGTTTTTTCGCATATAAAAAAGTTAATACATCTAAATCATTAACCATAGCTCTCATAGTATTGTGTGTGTGTGTCTATATATATATATATATAATATAGACTCTTGGCACTTTGGAGAATTGTTGCATAAGTCCCATATATTTGATTGGCTAGGTGCACAACCATGTTAATAACAATTTTTAACTAGGGAAATAAACCTTGCTAGATGAATACTTGTAAATGTTTGCACTGTGCATGGTAAAACTTAAATTTTAATTTATATGGTTAAATTTAAGTTTTGATAGATGGATGTTACAGGTGGTATCATAGCCACGTTGCAACATTGTGGCCTCCTTGGGCAACTAACGTAATGATTTTATGTAAATATGTGCACATAAGGGATAAGGAAGAAGCAATATGAGTAGGGGAAGATGAGGTCTACCACTTTGGCACCTAGGAGTTTCGGGAGAAAACCCTGATGTATGGGTTCAACTAGGAGACGAGTGACAAGATCCAATGGCAGTACTGCTGGAAACTATCCAAAAACTAAAAGATGAAATGACACACGTAAGGAGTGACAATGAGAGGTTAATGAGGGATCAAGAATTGATTCTAAAGAGTCTGTCGGATCGACATATCAACCTAGTCCTGAAGATGAAATCAGGAATGAAGGACCTGAACGAGGAAATGGTGGTATGATCGAGAGAAGACTTACTCACATAACCAAAAATACCAAGGAAGATAATGAAGAATAGTCTGAAAATAATTCTGACCATAGAAGATTTAAAAAACCGAAATCTAAATTGCAAGGTGAATTCAGAAAAATTAAATCACCAACTTTTGATGGCAATATAGAGGAGGATGTTGAGGCCTGGATTATTAATATTAATAAATATTATCAAATTTATGATTATGATGATAATATTAAAGCTAGGTTGGCCATTTATCATCTTTAGAGAAAAGGCACCCTATGGTGGGAAGAGATAAAGTCAGTGCAGGGAATTGAGGAAACTGGAGTAACTTGGGAAGAATTCTAGAAACACTTCATAAATAAGTATTTAACAGAAACCCATTATAGACGATGGACCAATGTAATGAACCATAATTTTTTCAATTATTTTTACAGTGTATTTTTGAAGATACAAAATTATGATTTCACTAAATCATAACGACCTTCAAAAATTGTTTGCACCCGTTTTATTACAAAATTAATTAAAATTAGTAAATATTTATGAAATTCCATAAAAGTTATATTTCGTAAAAGTAGATTGAATTCTGAAAATGCTTGTCTTGGTTTCGACGGTTAATTTAGAATGTTTCATGGAATTTAATCAGTCCAAAGTTGAAGATATGTATTCAGAGCTTGGCTCTGCATAATTGCAGACGTGTTAGTTCGGTCGAACTCTTAAAAAAAGTTCGGCCCAATTGTTTTTTGCACCGACGGCCCATCAAGTCTAACGATATAAAAGTTCGGCCAAACGTTTACCTAACTTTCCATCAGCCGAAAAATACAACGAAACCCTTCCAAAAAAACATTTCGCGGCAATATAAATTGACGTAAAGGCATCCATTATTTTCACATAATTTCGCACATTTGGTCTGATTTTGCAAAGGTCTTGGTCTAAATTTGCAAAGAATTGTTTTGGGTTTAAGCAATTTTTTTAGAGATACATTCAAAGGATATTTTTGCAAAGGATTGTTCTGGGTTTAAGGAATTTTCTTGGTGGTACATTCAAAGGACATTTTTGCAAATGATTGTTTTGGGTTTAAGGACTTTTCTTGGAGGTACATTCAAAGGACATTTCTTGGAGGTATGTGATACATTTTTTGGATATTTTTTGGGCTTCATTCTTTTTGAAGGTACTTGTTTTTAGAGGATTTGGGCTCAATTTTCATTGTTTTTAGAGGTTTTGGGCTTAATTTTGAAAGGACTCTTTTTAGGCTTAATTTCGAAAGAACTCTTTTTAGGCTTAATATTCAAATGACATTTTTTGGAGGTATTTTTTAAAGTGATATCTTTTAAGAGGCTTTTTTGAAGTATTTTTTAAAGTGGCATTTTTTAAGAAGTTGGAATTAATTTTCGATGGATATTTTTTGGAGGTATTTTTTGAAGTGACATTTTTTTTGAGGACGTGTTTTGGGTTGAAGTAAATCTTTTATAATGATTTTTTAAAATGAGTTTTGTCTAACTTTTTAAATGAATTTTTTTTGCAGGACTTGGAAGGAAATGTTTTGAGCTTTGTTTCATTTTTATAAGACATTTTTTTCTCGGATTTTTTAAAGTAAGTGTTTTGGATTGAAGTACGTATTTTTTGCAAAATTTTCAAAATGAGTTTTTTTTAAATTAAATCTTTTGTGATGTTTTTTTTAATTGAGTTTTTGTCTAAATTTTTGAAGGAAATTTTTTTAACCTCATACTCTATTATCATGGGAAATCGAAGGAATTGCGTGAGAAAATATGTTCGAAAAAGAGACCCTAAGGAATGTAGAGAAGAGATGAGAGAATCTTGCAAAATAAAGAGAGAAGCACTCTCAAATATTGAAAGGGAAAAACAACCTCAACTAGAAGTTGAAGCAGGTATGTAAATGTAAATATTATGAATTTGATATTTAAAATTTTCCTAATGTAAAATGTGAATCTTAATTTTTATTTGATGAAATAATTTGAAAAATATTTTGCAACGTAAACAGAGAGAGATATTCCTCAAAAAATTGATGATGAGATACAAAATTTTGAAAGAGAAAGTGAAAGATATATTGAACCAATGATTGAAGATGGTGAAAATGTTGAAAGAAATTCAAGTGAAGAAATTGACTCACAAGGTGTATATATATATATATATATATATATATATATATATTTGAACACATGCACATATTATTGAAATTATACATATTTATTAATTTAGTTATTTATTGAATATGTACTATTCATTCGAATATGTACAGATGAAATCAATGTTGATGATGAGATGTTAGGAGATGTTGACACTCACTCATATGGAGATAAAAGAGCTTACCATGTTATACGATATTGTGTTAAACGCATTTTTGATATGTACTTCATAAAGGAAAATGTGACAGTTCAAGCCCAAATGTTGAAAGTTATCCTATCATTAAGTAAATTAAAAGAAGCTACGAATTTATTGGGTATTCAAAAATAAAAAAAAAGATAAAAAAATGAAGGAAAATGTGATACAAAATATAAATAGTGCTATAAATTCAATTAGAAGATCTAGACAGAAAATTGTTTTAGTTGTACGTAGAGCAATACATATGGCAGTGGTTTCATCAAGTACTAAAGAGAATTGCTTGGTAAAATCTATGGCACGAGCATTAGGAACCTCAAGAAAAAAATTTCACAAACATCAGAAATTTTGGTTGCAAATAGATGTAAATGATGAACTCGCTTGTTGGAGAGCTATTTGTAGGCAACCATACAAAGATAGACTTGGAGAAAATGTTTAAAATATAATATATGAATATTGGATGAAAAATTCATGTGTTTCACCAAATTCAAGGGATGTGATGCGAAGAAAAATAGCACGAAATCAGTACAAAGAACATGAAAAAAATTTCTTGGAAACCACTCAGATAGATTTGTTCAACAAGTTCAATGAAGAGAATCGTGAAATTCATGTCTCAATCAGTGCTTTTGTTCAACAGAAACCATGGTATGTAAAACCTATCACCGTACGCGACACTTGTTGTTGTTGTTATCATGTGGAATTTGAGTTATATTATGACACATTCCTTAATTTTGGTAGAAAAGTTTGGAAAGATTCACCTCCTCCTTCCACTATCCGTGATTTCATATCTCAAATTCTATGTGAAAGAGAAAACGATGAATTATTTTACGATAAGAAATGTGTTGATGGTAAAAGATGCGATGATTGTGGAAATTTGACTAAATTTCAAAAAAAATATCATACTGATATAAATGATCAATCTTTGTCCAACATGAAAGTGAAATGGAAGAGATATGAACATATCCATACATCGATTCAAGGTTCAAATAGTGCTAAAAGAATTGAATTACAAGAAGAAGAAATTTTTGTGATAGATTTTTGGAGAAAGTTTGAGGCAAAAATTTATATATACACCAAGCATTCCCATAGAGCTCGATGGAAAGACTCGCAATTCAAAAAATCTTGTGAATTTTTTCCACCAGGGACCATTTTGTCAGTAATTGATTTTGCAGAAAACTACACATTTATTCCACAAAAAGAAATTCAGAGTGAATACTATCATTCTGACCAAGTATCCATGCTTGTCCATATTCTATATAGACATGTTGAACAAAACGTCAATCATATAGAAAGCACCAATGAAAATCGACATGTTATTAAAGAATATCACTTTTATATTAGTGATGATCATACACATTATATATATTTTGTACAACATTGTTTTGGAAATATTTATGACTCCTTGAAAAGTCGTGGAATAAAATTCAATGAACATTGGATATGGTCAGATGGATGCGCAAATAAATTCAAATCTTCACGATCATTCTTGGTTGTGTTTTCTTCATAATAAAACCTGCATTAAACGTTGTTGGAATTTCTTTGAGACTGACCATGGAAAAGGAGAACATGACAGTGCAGGGGCATGCATAAAATTATCACTTCGAAGATATCAAATGAACCCCTCTGCAAACCGACCTGTGGACGCTAAAGAAGTTGTTCAATGGTGCATCGCTGCTCTAAGCCATGAGAATAATCGATCAAGGGAAGTGCGAAGGTACATTGAATTTAATTTTTATTAGATATCTAATTCTAAACAGTGTACATTTATCACAATGATTATCTTTGATGGTATTTTGATATCATATTTACATTCTTCTTTGAATTTTCCATATATAGGTTTTTTTGGCATATTGCTATCGAAGATATAGATAGATCAATTGGAAATGATGTTGAAACAATAAAAGGGACTCAAAAATTGCATTCAATTAAAACAAAGTTGTCCATAAATGTGTTTGCATTGGATAAAAGAAAATATTCTTGTTTTTTTCATGTTTGCATAGACAACATAGAATCCAATGACGTTTGTGAAAACAAAATGTATGTAAAAGATTGGAAACATACAGAGCTAAATACAAAGGGGAAAATCTCCGTTGCAATCTTTGGAGAAATGCAATCAGAGGAGATTACAATATCATCTGATGGTAATCGAGTTTCTGATCTTGTTAGAGAATGTAACATTTGAATTGCTTTCAAATGATAGAGATCTAGAAATAAATTTAAATACATAAGTTTGTTAAGTTTTTTTTATTGTACAGGAGATGTTTTTGCTATAATTGCACCTACTGAAAATGATGAAAATTTGAAGTATTATTTGGTGCGTTGCACTGAACAAAAATTGAAAATATTATAAAACTATAATGAGCATGGGTTTCCATATGAAAGAGGATCTATTATACTGAAAGGTTATTTTTTCAGACAAACTAATGAAAGTGGGGATTTTATTTACTTTGAAGACCATGAACCTGATGTCATAAGTTTTCAATATAGTCACTTGGTGTATGCAGCACGCATAAAGTAGATAGAGGTTCAATCAAAGAAAGAAACGAAAATTAAGAAATTGAAAATGTCAAAATCCGATCATGAATGAATCATTGAAGATGGTAGTCCATTGGAATTTTTTTGATTGAACTACCCAAAAATTTCTTCTCTTTGGATTCATATTTTAGAACTTCCAGAAATCAACTAAAAATTGAGCTACCTTTTTATGTTATATGTGCAAGTGTTTGCACATGTACATTGTTTTGGTACATGCACACTAGTTTCAACTGAAAGTAGCTTTTCTATACATGCATTAATGAAAAATGTTTCATGTATTGGATATATATATATATATATATATATATATATATATCCTAGAATGCAATTCATTGGAAGTAGCTTTTCTATGTGCATTGATGAAAAATGTTTCACGTACCTAATATATATGTTCTAGAATGCAATTAACTGTTTAAGTAGCTTTTCTATGTGCATTGATGAAAAATGTTGCACATACAGGATATATATGTTCTAGAATGGAATTAACTGAAAGTAGCTTTTCTATACATGCATTGATGAAAAATGTGGCACGTACTGGATATATATACATTATAGAATGCATTTTTAAAATTTTATGATTGTTTGACACATCTAACAAGACCTAGAATCTTATGATTGTTTATATAGATATATGTGTGTGTGTGTGTGTGTGTGTGTGTTCTAGAATGCAGTTAAAAATGAAAGTAGCTTTTCTATGTGCATTAATGAAAAATGTTGCAAATGCTGGATATGTATGTTCTCGAATGCAATTAATTGAAAGTAGCTTTTCTATGTGCATTGATGAAAAATGTTGCACATACTGGATATATACATGTTCTAGGCAATTAACTAAAAGTAGCTTTTCTATGTGCATTGATGAAAAATGTTGCGCGTATTGGATATATATATGTAATAGAATGAAATTAATTGTTCAAGTAGTTTTACTATGTGCATTGATGAAAAATGTTTCACGTACCTAATATATATGTTTTAGAATGAAATTAACTAAAAGTAGCTAAATTCTATTGGAATTGATGAAAAATGTTGAATTTCTGGATATATATGTTCTAGAATGAAATTAATTGTTCAAGTAGCTTTTCTATGTGCATTGATGAAAAATGTTGCACGTACAGGATATATATGTTCTAGAATGGAATGAACTGAAAGTAGCTTTTCTATACATGCACTAATGAAAAATGTTGCACAT
Source organism: Pinus albicaulis (assembly GCA_034641835.2). NCBI lineage: Eukaryota > Viridiplantae > Streptophyta > Pinopsida > Pinales > Pinaceae > Pinus > Pinus albicaulis. Next base: position 828,124,184 of record CM076576.1, on the reverse strand, counting down.
ACTGGATATATATACATTATAGAATGCATTTTTAAAATTTTATGATTGTTTGACACATCTAACAAGACCTAGAATCTTATGATTGTTTATATATATATATATATATATATATATATATATATGTATATATTGTACTTCAATCGTTTTAACATATATATTCAAACATGTGTAAAATCATTTGTACATTTACATATATTCATGTGATTTTTTTGTTTTTTTGGAAAACAACAACTTGAATTTTAAAAACAAAACATAATATCATAATCACATGGCAAATGTAGTTCAACCATCCAAAACTTGAGTTTTAAAATTTTTTTGATTATATCACAACATTAATTCATATGCCATGCCAATTGTAGTTCAGGTATCCAATAAAAACATTTAACATTACATCACATGCCAAATTTACATCAACCATCCAAAACTTAAGTTTTAATTTAACAAAACATTATAGATCACAACATTACTTCACATGCCAAATGTAGTTCAGCCATCCAAAACTTCAGTTTTAAAAACAAAACAAATTATAACACAACATTACTTCACATGCCAAATGTAGTTCAAAAGCAAAACATTAATATACATCACAACATTACTTCACATGCCAAATCTAGTTCAACCATCCAAAACTTAAGTTTTAAAAACAAAACATATTATAACACAATATTACTTCACATGGCAAATGTAGTTCAACCATCCAAAACTTGAGTTTTTCAAAAGAAAAACATTAATATAGATCACAACATTTCTTCACATGCCAAATGTAGTTCAACCATCCAAAACTTAAGTTTTAAAAACAAAATAAATTATAACACAACATTACTTCACATGGCAAATGTAGTTCAACCATCCAAAACTTGAGTTTTAAAAACAAAACATTATAGATCACAAGTATCAAAACCTGAGTTTTAAAAAAAAAACATTATAGATCACAAGTATCAAGTATCAAGTATCAAGTAACATTACTTCACATGCCAAATGTAGTTCAACCATAACACTTTAAAAACAAAACAAATTATTTAACACAACATTACTTCACATCATATGCCAAATGTATTTTAACCATCCAAAACTTGAGTTTTAAAAACAAAAAAAATTATATATAACATTGTAACATTACTTCACATGCCAAATATAGTTCAACCATCCAAAGCTTAAAATTTAAAAGCATTATATATCACATTCACATGTACCAAATGTAGTTCACATAAAATATGTCCAAATTTTTTAGATCTCACAAGTATCAAGTATCAAGTTATATCTGACTGCATCTAGATAAGACTATATATAAAAAAGTAAATTTAAGACTAAATCTATTGAAAATATAATGTTGCACATGCGCATGTGCATCATCCATCAAATACAGATGGATGTAGTGTCTTTCCCAGTAAAGTCACAATCCTCAAGCTATCCTATGAAGCATGGGGAACCTGTACACAATGTGTACAAACATTAAAATTTGATGTTTTAAAATTGAGTGAGAATATATAGAACTTCATGTAAAAAACAAAATGTAAAAAAAAATCATGCAATACCTCATGAGGTTCCCTCTCCACTACAACTTCCCCCACAGGAACATCTCCAACAGTAAACTGTACAATATATATATATATATATATATATATATATATTAAAAATTTTCAAATGAAAATGCATATATAAACTTATTTTCAATAATATTAAAAAAAAAGTTAGACAACTTGTTCAAATGGTTGAAATGGTATGGATGTTCCTATATCCATCACTAGAGTCCGTGGAGAAACAGAATCCTCTATAGAAACCTAAAATTTAAAAAAATTTAAAAGTATAAAATAACTCTAGATCAAGATCTCAGTTTATAATAAAACTTTTAAACTTCAATTTATAAATTATAACTTAAAAACATATATTTAAGTGAAAAATTGAATACTTGTGCTGGTGGATTTGGCACATCTCCTAAGAGAGGCTCCAAAATAAAATCTCCAAAAACTTAAAATTCAAAAAATTTAAAATAACTCAAAATATCTAGATCTCAATTTATAATAAAACCTTTAAACTTCAATTATAACTTATAACTTAAAAATATATATATATATTTATATATAAGTGAAAAATTGAATACTTGTGCTGGTGGATTTGGCACATCTTCTAAGAGTAATTCAGAAAGAAAATCTCCAAAAACCTAAAATTCAAAAAATTTAAAATAACTCAAGATATAGATATATCTCATTTTTTAAAGAAACTTTTTGAGGTGGAATATATATCTTAAAAACATAAATTTTAAAAGTGAAAATTGTCCATACTTGTGACTGTGTATTTGGCACATATCCTAAGGAAGTAGAAGGTACATCTCCCAAAGAAGAAGAAGGTACTTCCATCCCAAAAACATCAGACGGAATCAAAATCTGTTAAAACATTTTATTATATATATGTACATGTACATGTGTGCACAATTATTTATTTTAAAAATATCTCATCATGTTTTGATATATATATAATAATAGATAAAAAATAATTGTACATGATCATGTTCAACTAAAAAACACTAACATTTGCCAACATATCTTGATGGTGAGAACCATATTGATTATATGATTGATGGTTAAACCCATCTTGATTGTTTGAACCAGAGGCTCTGACCGCGATTCTAACATTTTCTTCATTCATCAAGCGCGACAACTACAAATGGTGTTAACATATAATGATGCATTTTTTTTAGATTAATGTATACAAACAAATGTATGTATATATGTATTTATTACAAATTGTACATGTGTTAAAATAATTGAACCCTAACCATTAACACATATCGTTCCCATGCCCTCTTCCTCATGAACAATTAGGTCTTGCCAACCATTGCAACAATTATTTGCATATGTTTTGAGATATTCAACACTCATGTTGTCAATATCTTCATATTTATAATACACAAAATTAGCGTGTGCATTCTCATGTTCTCTTTGTCGATTCAAACAAACATCGATTCCACCCAATCCACTGTGAACATTGTCAATGATGGCATCCCTTGCTTCTCGACTAATTTTAGAAGTGGCTTCCATCTCTAACCAAAAATTTTCAACACAAAAAGGTCAACTAACCAATGGTGGCTCAGGGCGAGGCAACTCAACATCATGCCTAGCACCCCTACAGTCACATAATCGACTTTTCCCAGGACCAAAAAATTCAGAGGGAGGTCATTGTAATTGGGTTTCATTTGCAAAAATAATTCTTCATAAAATAATTTTTCAAAATAAAGCGGAACCTCGTCATTCCATGGAGTCTTCCATAGGTCGCAAGGTGTCTATCGTATAAATATTGAGCTATATTAGGGTGCTTGAAATATTGCACCTTCAACATCTTTATTTTTTGTCCCTTCTTTGAAATTAAACATAGACTTGGCTATCTCTGTTGTAACTCTTTGTTTAACAATCTCCCATTTATCGGCACACATCACTGTTTCCTTTATTTTTCTGATGACTTTTATAAAGTATCAGTGGTTGGCCCGAGCTTTCAATACACATCTACTAGTTCGCCTAAAGAGTGTGTAACAATTTTCAAGCTTTCTTGACTCTCAGCAGGTAGAGTCAAAGCCATGAGATCCCTCTGAAATTTTGCATGAAGATTTTGACACCTTCCTAAGGTGCGTTACTGCATGTTTTTTTCCCAAATCATATCAAAAATTTCAGCTAGGTAAGTCGTGGTTGGTGGAGAACCTTCTTCTTGAATGATGCATTCTACCCTATGTCTTTTTTGAGCAAAATTTGGAGCAAAATTTTCATCTTCTACATCAATATATAAAATTTTGTATATTAAAAAAGAACATGTAAAAAAATTTGTACAAATTGAATGAAAAAAAAATCAAATTGATGGCCACCTCGATGTGGTTGGCTAGCATCTTGCCCACCCTGAGACTGTTGAGAACCAGAATGACCCTGCTGAGAACCAACACAACCATAGATTGGTTGATAACCAACATGACCATCCGTTGATTGGCCTCTAGGAGAATACATATCATCACCTTCATGCAACCCACCAACACTTATTGATGGCCCTCTAAGGGAATCTGAACCACCACCAACCTCACGAGACGATAGAGAAGTTTCATAAACAAATATGAATTTATAATAAATTCAAAAATACATTCATATGTATGAATACATGTACATATTCATTTATTAAATTGTGTGAACCATACCACGATTGCGTGAAGCATGGGCATGCTCCATTGATGGAGTAGACACCCTTCTCCTCTTGGCTCCTAAAAAATAAAAAATGACACTTATTAACAACTAATTTAACTCACAAAATTGATAAAGAATCAATCCCATATGTACACACATGTATGTATATGTATGGAGATTGGAGATTATATTTATATACCATGAACACCCCTCGGTCCCTGATCCCCCTCTCTCATAGAGATATGGGATTCTGTTGATCTTCGTTGTTCATCCTCCATGATATATATATCTACAGTGGACATTTACAATTATTTTTTTAAAGTACTATTTAAAATAGATTCAAAATAAATTTCAGAAAATTAATGTAATTTAGTGTACACAAATTATGTAAAACACAACTTTCAAAGCAATAATTGATGTGTGAAACTCAATTTAAGCAAAAAAAAATATAAAAATGTTAAGTTAAATAAATTGTGCTTTACATGGTTGGAGCACACTTGGTATAAAATTGAAAAAAATAAATGGTCATTCAAAAAGAAGCGTGAAACTCCATTTAAGCAAAACATTGTTGAAGTCCTCGCATTTTAATTTTATAAAAGTGTGAATTTAACCACTTGTTGCAAATGTGAAGTTCACCAAGTTGTGCTTTACTTGGTGTGGTGGGAGCACGCTTGGTATATAATTGAAAAAAAATACATGGTCATTAAAAAAAACGCATTTATAAGTACAAAACACACACATATCCAAGATATGTTACAATTTCCATCAATAAATTTTGAAGGAGGGCATCTCAACACTAGTTCATCTATGAGAGATGAATCTTGAATTTTTGAAGAAGAGCGTCTCAAAACTAATTAATATTTGAGAGATGAATATTAAATTTTTGAAGGAGAGCATCTCAAAACTAAGTCATCTTTGAGGGATGAATCTTGCATTGGCATTGCCCCATTTAATTCTAATTCATCTGTTAATTCATCTTTGACAGATGAATCTTGAATTGGCATTTCCCCATGCAATAGATTAGCAGACATCTTATTCACATTTGTACAATGTCTTATACTAAAAAGTTGAAATTGGATAACAATATTGTTTTCTATTCCATGTAGTTCTTTTAGCCTCTCCTTCTTAACTTGGTACACACCATTCATCTGATTGCACACAAGTTCATAATTGGTGAAAGCTACAATTCCATTTGATACGTACTCCATAGATTTTCCCAAGCCTTCTATCAATGCAATATAATATGCCTCGTTGTTTTTTTTTCCTTCCTGGTATATTCATTTTCCTTTGGACAAATTTTCTAGTGGAAATATTGGAAAGCACATATGTAATCACTGCCTTCCCTATATTGGAATAGCAAGAAACATCTATGTATAATTTCCATTTTTCAACCATATTTAGTGGGTTTTTTTATCCCTGAAAAAAAAAAATTGAATAAAAAAAATATTAAATTGACATATATTACAAATGCATGGGAGAAATGACACATGTGCATGAGATAAATGACATGTGCATGTTTTATCTTAAATTTTGACTTAAAGTTTATGGTAGAAATGAGATGCATTAAAGATTGCATTGCCTAGAGTTTAAGGGATATTTATGACACATATACATGGTTCATGCATGATTTGCATGAAATTTTGCCTTAAAATTGATGGCATAAATCACATCTAGAAATAACATGCCTTAAGAAAGGATGGGACCCAAAGGCTAACTAACCCTTTACAGACTACTTTAGAACTTGTAGAAGTTAAGACTCAACCAAAAAACTAAAATCCTATGGAAGTTCAGCCACTTTAGGTTCAGTTTTTAGGCCTTAAATTTTGCCTTGAATTAATGGGGGAAAGCCTTGAGTTTGGGGGATACTATATTATGATAGTTCAGTCACTTTAGGTTCAGTTTTTAGGCCTTAAAGTTTTCCTTGAATTAATGGGAGGAAGGCTTTATTTTTTGGGAGAAATGACATTTACATGGCTTGAAAATTTATTTTATGCACTTACAAAAACAACGTTCATTTTTAAGGCCTTAAAGTTTTCCTTGAATTAATGGGGTGAAGCCTTGAGTTTGGGGGATACTGTCCTATGAGAGTTTAGCCACTTTAGGTTCAATTTTTAGGCTTTAAATTTTTCCTTGAATTAATGGGGAAAGCCTTGAGTTTAGGGGATACTATCCTATTAGAGTTTAGCCACTTGAGGTTCAGTTTTTAGGCCATAAAGTTTTCCTTGAATTAATGGGAGGACACCTTTAGTTTGTGGAAGAAATGAAATTTACATGGTTTGCAAAATTATTTTATGCACTTAATAAAACAAATACTTATGTCAAAATTCACACCTTTACAATTCTATGGGAGAAATGAAATAGAAATGACACATGCCTTAAATTTTTCCTAAAATTTTATGCGAGAAGGGAGCAATGACACATGTACAAGGGTTTCCTTAGAGTGGTAGAGGTTTATTGATATTAAAATGAAGAACTTCTATTTATTTTCTAGAGATTGACTATAGAGGAATTTACTGGATATGTCACCTTTGAGAAAATATGAGATCTAGACACTACCTTCCCCTTTAGAGACTTTTCCCTTAGAACATGTAGAAGCTAACACTCAATAGATAGACTAAAATCCTATGGAAGTTAAAAATCCTATGAGAGTTCATCGACTTTAGGTTCAATTTTTAGGCTTTAAAGTTTTCCCTAAATTAATGAGAGAAAGCATTTAGTTTGTGGGAGAAATGACATTTACATGGTTTGAAAAAATATTTTATGAACTTACTAAAAACATCCTTTAAAGTTAATGCTAGAAAGCCAACATGACACATGCTTTAAAATTTTTTACTAAGAATTTATAGCATAAATGGCACATGTATAGGAGAAATTACACATGTACATAGTTTTCCTTAAAGTGGTTGTGGTTTATGGATATTAAGATTAAGAACATCTATTTAGATCTGTTCCAGAGATTGACTGTAGGGGAATTTACTGAATACGTGACCATCTAGAAAAGATGAGATCCAGAGGCTACTTGGCCCTTTACAGACTTAGCCTTTGAAAATTATATAAGTTAACACTTCCTGGCCCTTTATAGACTTTGCCTATAGAACCTTCTAGAAGTTAACACTGAACAGACAGATTAAAATCCTATGGAAGTTCAGCCACTTTAGGTTCAATTTTTAGGCTTTAAAGTTTGCCTTTAATTAATGGCAGAAAGCCTTTAGTTTTATGCTAACCTTATAAAATTATTTAATGTGAAGATAGTACTTTACCTACAAAACAATGGAATTGAAGACTGTGCTTATATATTAGAGTTCTATTATGACAAATTAGTTATGTCCTTTATAAGAAGTATGATTTATCACTTATCAAATTGTTTAATAATTTATAATAATGTCATTTTTGTCTTCTATTATCATTTATCCTTGATATGTACAAGAATTTTACAACTTCAACATCAACCTACACTATCATCAAAAGTTAGTTATGTTATTAATAAGAAGTATGATTTGGCACTTATCAATTTTTTTAATAATTTATAATAATTGATATATACAAGAATTTTACAACTTCAACATCAACCTACACTATCACCATATCACTCCATCCATGTCAATATATATTATTTATATCCATTAAATAATAAAACACTCCACTTTTAACATTTTAAAAGAATAAAGCATCATGGAAGCACATGTGTGTGTGTGTGTACGATGGTCGAAAAATTAATATACTAATAAAAAAATGATCTTCTCATTTTTGGTTTCTCAAGTAAATTATATGTTAATGCATGTGTTTTACATTGAATAATTTTCATTTATTAAGAATATGTTGGAAAGCAAATTAACTATATAAGGTTAAAACATATGTTTTGTATCAAATTACTTTTGGTTTCAATGGGAAACTTTTATGGCTAATGTGTTTTTCTCAAAGGAAATGTGATAGACCCCATTAAAATGGGAGATATATAAAATGATTCCTATGGTGTAATAAAATAGTTGAGTAGTTTAAAGATATAGATGCATAAATTCAATGGGAATGATTTTGAGATATATAAGTCCAAAATGGAATATTTGTTGGTGAACAAATATCGGTGGATCACTATGGATATATCTTCTTCATTAAAACATATTTTCTTAGAAGGATGGACTAAGTTGGAAAGAAGGAAAAATACCACAATTATATGTTAATGCATGTGTTTTACATTGAATAATTTTAATTTTATTAAGAATCTATTTGAAACAAGTAACTATATAAGGTTAAAACCTATGTTTTGTATCAAATTACTTATGGTTTCAATGGGAAACTTTTATGGCTAATGTGTTTTTCTCTAAATGTGATAGACCCCATTAAAATGGGAGATATAAAGAAATGATTCCTATGGTGTAATAAAATAGTTGAGTAGTTTAAAGATATAGATGCATAAATTCAATGAGCATAATTTTGAGATATATAAGTCCAAAACGGAATATTTGTTGGTGAAAAAATACCAGTGGATCGCTATGGATATATCTGCTTCATTAAAAGGGATTTTTATAGAAAGATGGACTAAGTTGGAAAGAAGGGAAAATATCACAATTATATGTTAATTCATGTGTTTTACATTGAATATTTTTCATTTTTTAAGGAGAATCTAGTTGAAACAATTAACTATATAAGGTTAAATATATGTTTTTGTATCAAATTACTTTTGGTTTTCAATGGGAAACTTTTATGGCTAATTTTTTTTTCTCGAAATGTGATAGACCCCATTAAAATTGGTGATATATTTAAATGATTCCTATGGTGTAATAAAATATTTGAGTAGTTTAAAGATATAGATGCATAAATTCAATGAGAATAGTTTTGAGATAAATAAGTCCAAAATGGAATAGTTTTTGGTGAAAAAACATCAGTGGATCACTATGGATATATCTGCTTCATTAAAAGGTATTTTTCTATAAGGTTGGACTAAGTTGGAAAGAAGGGAAAATATCACAATTATTGTTAATGTGCATGTGTTTTACATTGAATAATTTTCATTTTATTAAGAATCTATTTTAAAAAATTAACTATATAAGGTTAAAACCTATGTTTTGTATCAAATTAATTTTGGTTTCAATGGGAAAATTTTATGGCTAATGTGTTTTTCTTGAAATGTGATAGACCCCATTAAAATGGGAGATATATTGAAATGAATCCTATGGTGTAATAAAATATGGTTGATTAGTTTAAAGATATAGATGCATAAATTCAATGAGCATAGTTTTGAGATATATAAGTCCAAAATGGAATAGTTGTTCGTGAAAAAATATCGGTGGATCACTATGGATATATACTGCTTCATTAAAAGGGATTTTCTGAAGGATGGACTAACTTGGAAAAATGGAAAATATCACAATTATGTTAATGCATGTGTTTTACCTTGAATATTTTTAATTTTATTAAGAATCTATTTGAAACAATTAACTATATAAGGTTAAAACATCCATATCTACTTCATTAAAAGGGATTTTTCTAGAAGGATGGACTAAGTTGGAAAGAAGGGAAAATATCACAATTATATGTTAATGCATGTGTTTTACATTGAATATTTTTCATTTTATTAAGAATCTATTTGAAATAATTAACTATATAAGGTTAAAACCTATGTTTTGTATCAAATCACTTTTGGTTTCAATGGGAAACTTTTATGGCTAATGTGTTTTTCTCGAAATGTGATAGACCCCATTAAAATGGGAGATATATCGAAATGATTCATATGGTGTAATAAAATAGTTGAGTAGTTTAAAGATATAGATGCATAAATTCAATCCAGAATAGTTTTGAGACATATAAGTCCAAGATGGAATAGTTGTTGGTGAACAAATATTAGTGGATCACTAAGGATATATACGCCCATCTCTTCCGGATTTTTCTAGAATGATGGACTAAGTTGGAAAGAAGGGAAAATATCCATGATTATATGTTAATGCATGTGTTTTACATTGAATATTTTTCATTTTAGTAAGAATCTATTTGAAACAATTAACTATATAAGGTTAAAACCTATGTTTTGTATCAAATTACTTTTGGTTTCAATGGGAAACTTTTATGGCTAATGTGTTTTTCTCGAAATTTGATAGACCCCATTAAAATGGGAGATATATTGAATTGATTCCTATGGTGAAATAAAATAGTTGAGTAGTTTAAAGATATATATGCATAAATTCAATGAGCATAGTTTTGAGATATATAAGTCCAAAATGGAATATTTGTTGGTGAAAAAATATCAGTGGATCACTTTGATATATTTGCTTCATTAAAAGGGATTTTTCTAGAAGGCTAGACTAAGTTGGAAAGAAGGGAAAATATCACAATACAATTGTGTATCTTAGATGTTGAAGAATGTAGCTAGGTTGAGCCTTCATTATTAATATATTTGTCAAAAAGAATTTATAATTATTGTTTCCTAACAATAATCTATAACTATTATCAAAACAAAAAAAATTGTTAGGAAACAATAAAAGGCTAGACAAGCGAAAAATGGTTATACTAATGATGAAAGAGTGAGACCTTCAATTTAAGAAGGTTGTATAGTATGTCTCTTCCGATGGACTGCAACTTTTAAGTGGACTAATATTAAATTTAGAAATAATAGTAATAATAATAATAAATTTTCTAAATTAAAAAAAGATAATAATAATAATAAAGGCCAATTAACGGGTTGCTGGTATTTTGTAATTGAAATAAGTTAACTCAAGAAAAATTTACTCAGATGGAGGCGAACTGATGGTATGTGGAGGAGAGAATAGGTACATATTGTAATGCAAAGTATTCAACCGGTGATGAAAAGGAACCATATGGAGGTGCAACTGGCCATGGAAAATTTCAGTGGAAGAAATGAAAATAGATATCTAAATAGTCATTTCTCAATTTGTATTTGACAGGAAGATATTTTTTCTCTGCTTGCAAAAGTATGTTTTTCATAGGAATAAATGACAACACTGGTTAGCCATTTCTGAGGGAAATGGATGTAGGTCACCTAATTCTAATGTATGAACAAAAATTATAATTCAAACCAAATTCAAATGCCGAACCAATTCTTAGGGCCCACAATAGACATGCTATACAAATCGTAAGGGCTCATAACATCCATGCTATACAAACCTACAACCTCCAAAGGGCCACAAGGCGTGAACCCTCCAAGCCAAATTGACACATCACACAGTTCAACAAACAATGAAACATAAAACTTATATACGTCAAGAATTGTAATGTGAAAATTTTTGACATAGATTCAATTCTAGCATGTCACAAACTCTCAGACATGCACGTGATAGTTCAAACTCCACAGTGCATGAGACCCTCACTAATATCTATTTTAGTCACTAGGTTTTGTGTATATTATAAGTTCTATGTATATTATAAGGATCAGAGTAGGCCATAGATCTTGTAATCACCTAGGGAAGGTTACAAACCAAATTGGAATATTTGAATCTCTTATCTGTATTAGAAATTATTCTTGCAAATGGAATCAATTTGAAATTTGATAGATCCATTCCCAAGATGATGAAACAAATCCTTTGTCAAAAAAATGTTGCCAATAAAAACATAAAAATCAAAGTTGCATGAGAAAAGGAAGGTTGAGGCCTGAAAGAACCATCATTTTTCATTTTTCAACATCATAAAAACAGAAACAACATCATTTTTCACTTTCCTTTGCAAATTATAATAGGTTAAGGCCTGAAATCACCTAACAGTAACATGCATTTGGAGAGCGTTAACATAGTGACAACGACAACCTAGTATCAGTCATTTGGAGAGAATTAACATAGTGATAGTGACAACAAAATATCAAGTGTTTGGAGAGCATTAACATAGTGACAATGAAAACCTAATATCAGGAATTAGAGTTTACTATGTACTATAAATCTGATTTCAATGACAGAGGAGAAGGATAACATACCTAGAAATTCGCAGACGACAAGAGGATGAAGCCGCAATGAGAAGACAAGCCGGTAGATCACTGAAGACGTCGTGGAGGACGTAGACCAAATTCCCTATGAACAAAAAAAATAAAATTAAAATCAAACAAAAAAAAATCAACAAGAAAAAATAAAAATAAAAACTGAGAAACACCTCACCTCGTCATCGCGGCGCAACAGAGAAACACCTCACCTCACAGAGCAACACCTCACAAACACACACGATATGGACAGACGCAAGATGGACAGATGGACGTGATATGGATAGACAGACGTGAGATAGACAAACAGACGTGAGATGGTAATACGCCTGAAACCTGTTAAGGTTTGCGGGCGGATATATTTATAAGAACAAGTTTGGCCGAACTAATAGTTTGGTCGTACTATTAGTTCAGCCGAAATTTTATTGCCGATTTTCCCATCTCCGGCCAAAAATCTATTTGCCCACGGCGTCAGTACGTCATTAATGTAAACGGAAAAAATTGTTTGGCCGAACTAATTTCGAAATTTGGGCCGAACTCTCGAACAGTTTGGTTGAACGTTTATAAAAGTTCAGCCAAATTGTTGAGAAAACAAATTTTCCACCCCTGATTCTCACAAAGGTGTAACCCAACTTCTCATTTTTACCCGGTTCTATCATGAAAAGGCTAAATAATTTCATGAATTGAGACTGGGACAATTAACTATGGACGAGTATGTAAAAAAAATTACATATTTATTAAGGTATGTACCATACATACGTGAGGAAACAACTAAAGTACAAAGTTTTGTTAGCAGTCTGTCGATATGTATGAAAGAGAGGTTACAATTTGATAATCTAAATACCATGGATGAAGAAATCTGGAAAGCCCAAATTTATACTTGCAGATGAAGAATAAATGAGACGGTGGCAAAGGTTGGCCTCCAAAAAAGGGGAAAAAGATCTATCAGGGTAACAAACGTATCAAATATGTTTTTTTTTAAAGTGGGAAGAGAACTCAGCCAAACTGATAATTTGGAAAAAATCAGCAGAAAGCTAAATGGTTCATGGAATCTAAACAGACAGAAGCATCAAGAAATTAGGAACCCATTCAAGTGAAAAAATCTTCACTACAATGTCGGGGCTGCACAAAACCCCATTACTACAATAACTGTCCCCATTGTGGTAGGCCTGAACATGCTGCCAATGTACAATAGGCTTCCATAGTCAGATAAGTAGCGAGGAGCATGCTCAGGATAAAATTTTCGTTAGAAGACTACCAAGAATACTATCAACCCACCATGATAGAGTTATAAGGTAAATTGTTTGATCAAAAAGTGTCTATTTTAGTAGACCTGGGGGCCAGCCTAAGCTATGTCAGTCCTAAAATTGTAGAAAAATGCAATCTCTAGACCCAAAAATTTAAGCATCCCTGTCTAGTGCAACTAGACACTAGGACTAAGAGAAGAGTGATCGCTAAGGTATAAAATTGTCTTGTGGATATAAATAATCAAAAAATTAAAATTAATTTAAATATTTTACCTTTAGGATCCTCTAACATGTTAATCGGGATGGACTGGCTAGAAGGACACTAGTCCTTAGTAGACTGTAAGGAGAAGTATATTATCTATCTTAGTGAAGATGGTTTCAGACAAGAACTTCAGGGGGTTAAAAAGTCAATCAATTTGTGTTTCATTAACGCCTCTCAGCTGGGAAAATGTGTAAGGAAAGGGCGTTTAATTTATGTTGTGCAAGTGGGATATACCAATTCGAAGGAAAAAACAACCACATTAGAGAAAATACTAGTGATTCGAGATTTTGTGGATGTATTTCCCGAGACCATCCTATGATTGCCCCAAAGGCGGAAGATTTATTTTAAAATTGAGTTGGTTCTTAGGGCAGCCTGTGTATCGAGAGCTCCCTCTCGCATGAGCGTACCCAATTTGACAGAACTCAAGATGTAGTTGCAGGAGCTGCTCGAAAAAGGATACATTTGTCCTAGTGTGTCACTATGGGGAGCCCCGGTAACATTTGTAAGGAAAAAGGATGGAACTCTGAGACTCTTTATTCATTATAGACAACTTAACAAATTGACTATTAAAAATAAGTACCTGCTGTGCCAAATTGAAGATCTTTTGATCAATTCAAGGGCACTAAAATTTTCTCCAAGATCAAATTTATGATCTGGTTATCATCAGATTAGGATCAAATATGAAGATGTTTGTACGAAAACTTTTAGGACGCGTTATGGACATTATGAGTTTTTCGTGTTTCCTTATGCATGGTATTTTTCATCCATATTTGGATAAGTTTGTTTTAATAGTTATAGATGAAATTTTTATTTATTCCAAAAATTTTAAATATCATGAAGAACATATACAAATATAAGTGCTTCAATTTTTGCGAGAATATCAACTATATGATAAATTTAGCAATTGCAACTTTTATAAATATCAAATCTAGCAGTTGCAACGGAAATTGTAGATCTCAACTTCTTTGTATGTCATCTTGAAATTGATTGTTATAATCTCTAAGCACATGTGTGTACCTTTTGCCCATTTCCTACTAGGAGTTTCAAGTGACTCCGGCATTGTTACTCTAGCTAAATATACAACTAACCTAGTAAGGTGAGAAGATACACTTTAGCTTGCCATGATAAAACTTTAGCTTTTGTTTGTAGTATATGTTTTTTCAATTAATTTTATTGTTGGAATGATATATCAAGATTTACAAAAGCACAAATTTAGGCATATTTGGTTTCATTCTATAGTCTCTTTTGAGTATGAAGATAACATGCACCAATTTTGAAACAACTTACTTGACCACAATAAATTTTGATAATATATTTAGAATCTTCAAAGTTTGTAATTTTAATAACACAAAAGACAAAAAAAAAAAAATTATTAGAGTGTTGAGTCTACATAAGTACTATTTTCATTTTAAAAACATTTATCACACCATCAATATTTATAATGTGCTAATATTGGAGAAGAGGATGAATTGCAACCAAGGGTGTTATATGATATTATTTCTGGGATTAAGGAAATATATTACTAGGAAGCACATGATCCAATTAGAGGTACCCTCAATGATGACAAGGGATACAATTTTTCTTGTAGATACTACCTAGGATGAAACCACCTTTTCTATTGCAATAATACTTAAAAATGCATTTCATTGGCTAAGAGATTATCTTCCTCATATGTCGTTCCAACGGTAATCCCCCGATCTATATGAGACCCCCAATTTGATATCTTTACCCTGGACAGACCGGCATTAAAACACATTAACAACTTAGAAGCATCTAGTAGGAGTGAAAATATTACTCCTTATGAACCACTAGGTCATACTATTTTAGATAGTGTGTTGTTCCTTGGATAATAGTGACAATTTAGTGCACATTAGTGGATAACAGCCAATGCTGGCTTACCTCATATTTGAAAAATTCAAAAATGAAGTTAATGATATTATTACCAAATAAAACCAACATTACTCAATAAATGGTAACCACCTCATCCTCATAAACCGGTCGTTATTACTAAAATAAAAATCCAAAATAATAAGGCACAAAATAATCCCATCGGGCAATTCAATTAGTGATTTTCATGTTATGAAGTATTATGTAAACCATGAGATTCAATGTTCCAATCCTTCATGGGTCAAGCCAAAAAAAAATTAAAGCATAAAATAAAAACATATTTTATAAAATCAAAATTACACAATATATTGGTTTATTTGTTCAACTTAATGATCATTTCAGTATGACAATTTAAAACAAATCATAGATGAAAGATTATATATATAAACAAGGCTACATGCTACTAAAGTCCTCGTCATTAAATGAAACCATTTAAGAATTTGAATACCGATGTTAATGGTTATTTTTTCTTACAAATATGCTTATAAAATTCGGCAACGTGACAAAAAATGATTCCAGTGCAACAAAGGTGAGAATGTAAAACATCAAGCTATAAACGACAATGAAATCACATTGACATGTGTTTTTCTTGAGTTTCCTGCATTTTATAGCAAGGGGAAAAAGAACTAAATGATTATTTGTGTGACTTAAAATAAAGTATCAATGTTGTACACTACAAGGAAAAGACCCTCTAGCGGAGGTTATAAAAGAGGTTTTTAGTGTTATAAAATTGGCCAAAATTGTCAAAAAAACATTTTCTACAACATCCGTTTATGGTTACGAAGGTTTTGCCAGACCTTTTAATGGAATTTCAACACAACTAAAAAAATGCAGTGATCGGAGGTTATTACGGATGTTTTTTTTCATTGGTGCCCTGCTAAGGTGTCAACGCACTGGTGCGTGTCATCTAGAAGGTGGCCCAGGGCATTCGAAGGTGCATGCACCAGACCATCAAGGTATATAGCCACGCTGGGGTGCAGTGTTGGTGATACAACGCCCAGGGCCATTCTAATTGGTCTTAGAATTTGTGCGGTGCCCATACGTCGTCTAAACACACTGGTACGTCGAGTTATAGAAACACACTGGTGCATAGTATCTGACAAAAGCATTGTTTGTTGTAATTCGTATTGGTATTTGTGCGGTGCCCATAGGTCATACAAATGCCCCAGTGTGTAGACTCACATAAACACACCGATGCGCAGTATCTCACAAATGCACCGAGGTTTATAATTGGTATTGGTATTTGTGCAATGCCTATAGGTCGTAGAAACGCACCGGTGTGTTGTATCATACAAACACACCGGTGTACAGTAACTAACACACACCATTGTTCATTTTGTATTTTTAAGAAACATCGACCTGTGGCAGTGCAATTGTTGTGATTTTTTAAAATTCATTATTCATCAAAAGTCAACACATCTTATAACAATATTCATATTAATTAATTTTTTATTAATGTATTTGAATGTGATGTTTAGATTAATTTGTTATATCATATCATATTTATTGTGAATTTTTTAAATTCATTATTCACCAAAAAGACGACACATATCTTATAACAGTATTCATATGAATTAAACTTTTATTAGTGCATTTGAATGTGATGTTTGGATTAATTTGTTATATCATATCATCAAATTTCACATTTCTTCATTATAATATTTAATCATCCATAAATTTAATCAGTGGTGTTACATTTCACAACGACAATGGAGAACGCAATAGAATAAATTAAAACATATTGTATTATATATATCTATATATATATAGACAATCTTTGTCATACAAAATGGGACAATTATTGGTATCTCTTTGTCTTTCAATTGGGACACTATGTCCATTACATTAAGCAAAATGTCTGATTTCATAGACAAATATTTCAAAAAATACAATGCCTTTATTTGATATCCAAACATAGTGATCATCATTCTTCGCTTGAACTGTTGTCACTACTAGAGCTACTTCCATGACTTGGGTTATTTTCATGATTTTTTTGTTCACGGTGTTGATTGTTTTCTTCGTCTTCACCTTCCATCTACAAACATAAAAAAAATTTGTAATGAGTGTATATAGATTGGTGAGAATAATAAAAATTTCAATATTAAATAATATGCATCAATGTAAATCGAAAATAAATGACGTACCATAGGAACAATTGACTCATGAACTATACACATTCTTTCAAAACCATGTAGTATGCCATCTTTCAAGATTTCATCTGTTGGCACAGTTCCATACTTTGTTTCCTACAAATTTTATACCCCATAACAAATCATATATTTAATATAAAATATTTTTTGTTCTATTAATTATAGATGGAGCTAAGTAAAACAAGATCGATAGATGCTTACAAATTCCACAATTAATTTCTGATATGCCAACATATACTCACAACCCATATTTAACCCAATGCCAATCAATTCGTCTTATTGTTCTTCTTTGTATGTTAGCACCTGTTTGAATACATTCAATGATAATTTTCATTAACCTCCAACACCACTCCAGATGAGCTAAGGAGCAATTCATTTTCATTTGCGTGTTCCTTTTCTTTTCTTTTCTTAGAACAAAATTCCTTTTCTGAGTTGTTGGTCCCTGTAGAAAATTAAACAGATCTGAATTAATATATTGTTTGACACATGTTATCTAATAATTTTAAGTATATTATTAATGAAAATTAAAAAAAGAAACTCATATTGGATCGATAGTATTTTTTCATTCACCTCATTCATCCTTTTGCAATTTTTCCATCAAGCTTTTACACTCTTTTGGTCCTAGATCAGAAATAATCTTATCGATCTTCATCATTTTGTGGCTGTGCATGATACACAGTAAACAATACATATTAGTTAAACTTACATATAGTTCAAAAATAATATTTTTTGTAAAGAATTTATACAGAACTTGCGATTTTTGCTTTTCTTGATGTGTTATCAGTAATTTTTGTTACTTGATCACTTGTCAGCTATTTATTTATCAATATGAAACCTGTACCATATTATTCATTAATATATTTTATAAATAAATTGTCAACTTTTCAAGTAAAAAAAAATCGCAAGAAATTGATGCGCCATTCATGATGTACGCACCGACATCGGTGCGTAGAGGTCTTATAAACGCACCACCAAAACAGTATAACCCGCCATACAATGCTATGTGTCAACAAGGAGCACCGGTGCATTACATGTTAACCACCTAACCAATTTACACAGACAAAATATTAAAAATCGTCTAGTGTTAGTTTTTATAGCATAAACGCCACACGCAAACAAGGGACCACCATACGGTGCTCTCTATGAATTAGGAGACCCATTGCAGTGCCTTATATGTTACATGGTGCACTGATTAACACAATAAAGAAATTTTTTTGAAACAGCACAAGCGCGATGCCTCGTAGTTAAATAGCGCACCGGTGCCATATTTTACATATGGCGCACTGATTAAAAAAATATTTGTTTTTAAATTTTTTATCACACAGTACTTTCATGGTACGCTGGGATAATACAACGCACCGGTGTACTAGGTTATGTAGGGCGCACCGATAAAAAAAAGAAAAAAAAATCAAAACTTCACGCAAGGGCTGACATGGATTGGGATCCAGCTATGCAAGTCGTCCAGTGGTTTGGATGTCTTAGGCCTATATATAGCAATAAAAAAACCCGATAAATCTAAAATGAAAATCCCTAATTTGGAATCACGGAAACAGGGAGAAGAAAGGGAAGAAACAAAAAGAAAGTAGGGTCTAGGGTAAAAATGGATTTTTTTTTTTTTTTTGTTTCTAAAAATGAAAAAGTAATTGAAATTTTTTCTTACTGCGTAAAAAAACTACAGAAAAAGTAAAAAAAACAATAAACTTAAATCACGAGATATTTTGAAATCCTATGCTACAGGGTTTGAATCACTAGAAGTTTGGAATTCAGATTGTCTGAATACTTCTGTTCAAACGTATTTCGTGGCTCCATAGTGCTCTCGTGCTCTGTTGCTCCAGGTATGTCTCCTGCAAATATCTGGCTGAAATTTTTTGCAAAATAGTGAAATAATGAAAAGTATTTAGTATTTAAATAATTTTTTTATGAAATTAGATTTTTGAAAATATTTTACCGGCCATTTTTCAATTTACCGCTTTTTTTTTTCACTTAAAGAAAATAGAGTTGCGTTTTTTTTATTTGTGGTTATTCGTCACTGGTGCGTCACTTAATAGCACCGCACCAGTGCATCCGTTTATATCATGGCACCGGTGTGCTGTAACAAAAACACACTGGTGCGGTGATATGTACATTAGTACCGATATCAAGAAGTCCATTTTTAAGGCACCGAAATTACTTTTAGGTGTGTGCACCAAAATTTATTGTTGATTTTTTCTCAAATTTAGGGAGAAAATATCATAATGATCAAGGTGATCATGAGAACCAAGAGTGATATGGTACATGTGTTATTTTATCAACAATATTTATACTTTTTAAGATGGGTTTTTCGAAACATTATAATACATATTTTGAATCAATTGGTAATTTGCATTGTGTTAATGTTAAAATCAATATTTCACTTGATAATTTGCAATTATGTTGATCTCAAAAACAATGGCGTACTGTATAAAGTTATTTTTTTTGTATGTAAGATCATAATAAAATACAATTACAATTACAATTTTAATTAGAATTAGTTTAGAATTACAATTACAATTTTACAATTTCACATACAATTACAATTACAATTTTAGAATTTTACATACAACTACAATTACAATTACAATTTTACAATTACAATCATTTCACAGTAATACAATTAAAATTTTACAAATATTTTACATAGAATTACAATTACAATTACAATTTTACAATTTCACGTACAATTACAATTACAATTTTATAATTTTACATATATACAATTACAATTTTACAAATTTAAAATTTACAATTAGTACAATTACAATTTTATAATTTTACATATAATTAGAATTAAAATTACGTCAATTTTACAAGTTTACATATATACAATTACAATTAAAATTACAATTACAATCATTTCACAATAAATTAAATATTAGAATTACAATTAAAATTTTACAAATATTTTACATATAACAATTACAATTAAAATAACAATTAATACAAATACAATTACAATTTTAGAATTTTACATACAATTAGAATTACAAATATTACAATTTTACAGTATCATGATCATTTAATATTAAATTAATTAATAAACATCACAATCATAATAACCAACGTACAAACATTTACAAATATTTTACATAAAACAATTACAATTAAAATAACAATTAATACAAATACAAATACAATTTTAGAATTTTACATACAATTAGAATTACAAATATTACAATTTTAGAGTATCATGATCATTTAATATTAAATTAATTAATAAACATCACGATCATGATGACCAACGTACAAACATCATATTTGACTAAAAAACACATTCAAATTCACTAACATCATCGTGATCATGATCATCTATCAAAACACAATTAGCATTATATAACATCTTCACAACACAAACATCAAATATACATCTCATGTGAAATAACTGCTATCACATACACATCTATCTGCAAGCTGCACATTAAATGAACATATCTAACATGACCTAACAATATACACATCATGATGATCACCAACATGTAAATTAAGTACAATTGCAACATGAACATAAAATACATGGACCATATATATATATATATATATATATATATATATATATATATATATATATATATATATATATATAATTGAATAATGCCAAAAATATACAACTGTAATATAAATGTCATCTATTAGGTGGTGGTACATCATCAATAGCAGTACTAGTAGAGGCCTACTCAGTCAATGGTGCAGCCTCGACAAGTTGATTAGTTGATACATGCTAATCAAGATCAACTGTCGGTTGCTCATCATGATGACTAGACATGATCAATGGTCTAGCCTGCTTATGATCACCGTGATGACTGGACATGGTCGATGGTCCAGCCTGCTCTCCATGATGACTACTGCTCGATGCTAGTGGAGGTTTAACGATGATCAATCCCCTGATTGTGATCATCAAATGATGCGTCAACACTGCTTGTGGACTGTCGATCACGTGTTGTGTCTCGACCATGCCTATAACGTGCAAGGGTCCCCCTTAGTCGCGTAACTAAGGTCGTAGCTCCTACGACATGCGGTATCAGGTTGTACATGTCACGCGGCATGCCCCTCCACATATGTGTCAACCTACCATCGGGCTGTATGTCTCTCATAGTAGCGGGCTTGACTCTCACCTCAATAATCAATGCACAGATTTGGTCGCCCAACTCCATCCTCAATTTGCTATCAAGCCTACTGCGTCTAGGAAAAGGCAGTACCGGCGCACCAATAGGAGCAAGTCTCTCTGTACCAGCCTCCTGATAATCCTCGACATCTGGCATATGATGATCATCATCAAGATCCACACCTAGATCATGTGGTGGTGTTGGCATGTCCTCGCCATCAAAAGACCCAACGTCTGCAAAATATATACAAGTACAGAACAATATTTAGACAATTTCATTACACAATTTAATAAAAGCAAGTTAAAGAACATATTAGAATAAATTTAAATAAAAGAGTAATATTACCTCTATCATCCGGTGGCTCATCATCTGTGAAGAGGATGTTGGCACACCCTCGCCAATCCAAACTAGCATAAGGACAGGGGACCATAATGAAGGGATGCTTATCAACACTGGCTAGCAACTCCAGTGCATCATGTGATATCCTCACTGAAAACTTAGTCTCGCCCCTCTTGGGCATCATATGTCCCCACATGTGCATCCGTGCCTCCAACATTGACCTACAAGGCTTCCGAACAAAAGTACACCTCGTCTCTGGAAACCTCTTAAAAAATAAACAAAAAATCTCTGAAGCAAAACGAAAGTTGACCCTCCCTTGTGCATAAACATGACATCTATCTAAGGTTTTACAGAACTGCTGCAAAAAAATGGCAGACCACCTGACAAGTCGTGGCTCTTGTACTAAAGAATCAACATATTATAGAAGCGAGAATCTAATGTGTTGCCTGTCACTGGTGATGTGTGAAATGGCTGAAATCAGAAGTCAGAGGTATCTCACCTCCTGACTACCAAATGAACCAATATGTAGCTGACCTCCGGAGACCTGAAAATCTGAAGGAGACAATATATTTGCGTTAATGTATCTCTGGGAGTACACCAACTGAATCCCTGCTGCATAGCCAACTGGAACCTCTGGGAATGAGGGAAAATCCACCCTTCTCCTCGATAGCCCTGTAATGAAATATATGTCCTCCTTAATGGGCACGTACCACTGGTTAGGACCAACCCGGAAAGCCTTCCGGTGGGCATTCCACTTGCGGATAAGACGTCTCAAAAACACAACATGACCCTTTAGGGAAGTAGCCTCCTCATAGAACGTGAGGAGGCCTACCTACCTTAGGAGCCCCTCGGTAGCTGCTGTAATAGGGCAAGAGTACGAATCTCTCTCTGTCTCTTCTGTCTCCCACAGGAAAACCATGTTATACTGGTCCGCTTGTTGTTGTTGTTGTTCCCCCTCTTCTCTCCTTTCACGTCTCTGAATGATTGAAATATTAAATACAATTTTTTTATTAAATGAAACATGTATTTAGGAATATACATATATAATTTTTTTTGGAAAAAAAAAAACAGTCGGTGTGCCATAAAAAAATGCATACACCGGTACCAGTGCGTCTTTTTCTGTCGCGCACCGGAGGCAGTGCACCATAAAATATGCAGCGCACCGGAGGCAGTGCACCATAAAATATGCAGCGCACCGGTGGCAGTGCACCTGGAAATCTTCAGTGCACCGTTGACTATGTACGGTGTCAAGAATGTGGTGTGCTGACTAAACTCTTTGCCTTGGGGCGTATAGTTCGGTAAGTGCACCAACATCCTGACATCATTACATAGTCAATGATGCGGTCTTTTACCAAGCCGCACTGTTGACCCTGTCGAAATCCGAAATGCGATGCGCTGACAAAAATACCTACCCCAGGGCAGATATTTAAGTCAACGTACCACATTGCATTGCACATGGTGAACAGTGTGGCTTGGTAACTGATTGCACCGCACTTTTTTTTAAATAAAAAATAACACGGTGCACCTTTCGGTACCGCCCCAGAACCGATGCGGATACGGTTAGCACCGGTTGCGGTGTGGCCTGTAAATTTACAAGCAGCATCGTGAACCAGTGTGATCCGAATGGCTCGAGTGCATTGCGCGACAAATTTCTTTTTTTTTTCTTTTAAATGGTTAATTTTAAGGTAATTTTAAATTCTAATATACTAAAAGGCTTAAATATGGAAAAACAAGAAAAATACCTATACATTTGGCCGTCGATGAGGCATATTGGCTGTAGAATTTGCAAAATAAAATTTTCCCACCGTTTTGTAAAATTCAAGCTAGAGATTGGTGGGCAATGCACAACAGCAGTGCGTGCAATGGGTGCAATGGGAGCACCAATGTCAGGGCAGCTCAGGAAAGGATAAATTGCACCGATGCTTGAGAGCTCTAGAGCACTGAGAAAAGTGAAAAATGTGGTTTTTTGGCCGTAATTTCTTTTTATTTAACCTTGTTTCGGTGCGCGGGGTTTTATAGGTGCACCGGTGCGGTTTCTTAAGACCGCACCAGGTGGTTTCCGTTTTGGCGTGGGTTTTATGGCGCACCAGTGCAAAATCTTTGTAAAACACTGGTGTACTATAGTAATAAGTCGCACCGGGCGGGTTTGTACGGAGCGCACAGTGTCTGGTGTGCCAATGTTTTGTGTGCACTGGTGCTTTTTCTTGTTGAATGCACCGGTGCGGTTTAGGTCGATAAGTGCACCGAACAAAAAAACATTTGCAAAAACCTCCGCCCGCCAACCTCCTCTAGTAACCTCCGCTAGAAACAGATGTCTGAGGTATTTTTATAAGGGTTTCCTCAAAAACATTCACTAGAAGGTCTTTTCTTTGTAGTGGTATGAAAAAAAGAGGAAGTCCATATATCTACTTTGGTTTAGCCAATCAACCTTTCTTTGCATAATTGAAAACAATCAACATGTAGCATGAAAAATATGGGCTCATAACATAGCTTTCAGACTCTACAGAACAAGAAAAAGTCTACATTTCATAACCATTGTAGATCCACAAGGAATAAATATTAATCACTCTATAAGATTATAATGATGGAGGAGTTATATAATTAATACTATATCATATGAATTATTTGGCATATAGTCACACACATAGTATGCCTGTAACCTTCATATAGAAAATACACTAATATAATTGTAGCTACATGTTAATAAAATTTGTTAAAAAATATATAACCAAAAATGAAGTTAGAAGTGCCATATAGTTAACAACGTCATTTTAGAAAGATAAGATAAGCTAACAGTGTCTTTCAATTTAGAAAGATAAACTAAACATTCGAGGACTTCTTCTTCTTTTTTCATTAAAAAAAAACAAACCATAGATAAACCACATAAGACTTAGACAATTCCATAAGGATATTTGTCTTTTATTCTAATAATTTTAACTTTTCTATTCATTGCATGACTAAAAATATTTTTAACTTTTCTCTTCATTGCATGACTAAAAATATAATCTTATATAATCTTAGGATAGTAGAAAATTTCAAATAACCACCTTATATTTTTGTATAACACAGTGTATTGTAATTATTTTGACAAATTAGTGTTTGAATTTTAAGTAGTTTGTATTTTTTTGAAAAGAATTTATCTAAAAAATTTAAAATATATTTTTATTTTTCAATTGGTTAATGTATACATGAGATTTAGAATAGGGCATACTAATTTTGATGTTTAATTTGTTCCGAGACACCTTTGTTTGTAGGTATATACAGAGTGATATCTCTGTGTTCACACACCTCGCAGTTGTGAAAGAAGGAAGGTAGGGCAAGTCGTCATTTGCGTTTGCGGTATAGTCAAGGAACTGACCATAACATTAAATATGGGTCACACGCAAACCTTCACCTTGTTAATGTGCTCGTAGAAAGGAGCGATAGCAACAGCCTTGGATTCCCCCCTCAACCCATGCTGAAATCCGACATTAATTGCATGCAATCTAGGCAATATAT
Source organism: Pinus albicaulis (assembly GCA_034641835.2). Taxonomy (NCBI): domain Eukaryota; kingdom Viridiplantae; phylum Streptophyta; class Pinopsida; order Pinales; family Pinaceae; genus Pinus; species Pinus albicaulis. The sequence continues at coordinate 828,098,608 of CM076576.1, read as the reverse complement.
AAATGCATTTTCTTGAGTATCGGATCTTAAAGTTGATCATTTTCAACTAAATTGATGATCCAGGACAAGCCGCAAAGAACTCCAAGTCGAGCAAGTTCACTTTCCTTTAAATCTTAGCATAAGTCGTGACATATTTGAGAAAGATTGGTGTAATTTTAAATAATATTTAATATTACTTCATGATGTTAAGTAGCTTCTTGACTTTGTCTTAGATCTCACTATTATTTTATTTCATTAAAATGTTGTTATAATTAAATTTCAAAAATATCGTGATGGGAATTAATTTTTTTAACCAGTGGGGAATCATCATCACTCACTTTTATTCATAATTAAGGATAACCAACCCTTTATCAGCCGTGTTATTATTAAATTATTAAATTTGCAATGTGATTATTATACACGTTTATGACACACTGTATTGTACTCACTTTGTCTTGTTTTTTTCTGCTGGTTTGTCTTTTATTTTTAAACTCTTTTTTTTATTATATAATTTAATTCTATTTCTTACCGGAAAACAGATTATATCACAAAATCTCTACTATCTCTCTGCATTCAAAGACAAAGACTAGGGTGAATTATGGTTTTTTTTTTTTTCACTTTTTTTTATCCTGCGGAACAATTTGTTATAACTAAGGCTAAATTTGATTGCCCATTTTCTTGAGGGATTTCTATCGTTACTGGACCAACCAAGTTTGACATGTCTTTCTCACCATCGTACTTCGCTGGTTCATGATTTCGATTTGGCCCACAAGATGTTGCATTATTTGTTTTTTTCTTTTTCTTCTCAGATCTAGTCTGCTTTTGATCCAAAAAATTCTTGGCACCTGACACTTTTGTTGGATCTCTCCAACCACGATTATTTCTCTTCTTCTCTTGTCACGTCAACAATAACTTTTAGAAAGGGACACACATGCTAAAGGTGCACAGGCTATTGCTAGGTTATACACTTGAGCACAATGTTTTCATGTCCAAACGTTGGGAATACTCCTTCTATCCCCACTAGAGGACAATTTTGTTGGGAAAACCTTTACTAAGGTCCACTTACACATAGATGTAGATGAAACTTATGAAGCCCTTTGACAATATTTCACCATCTACCTTGATAAAGCAACCTATGTGATCTCCGATTTCATCTAAGTTTTCTGGCCAGATACATTGAAGGGCCGAGTTTTGGGGCCTAACTGAAACAAGAACGGAAAAGGAGTTCATGGTGAGCAGATTGAACTCCGGAAACCATGGGTGTATTGAGGGACCCTCTCTGCCTCAAAACTAGAGACCCTGATCTGAAACCCTCTTTCGAGCTTCAAGATCTTTAAAGAAAGCTACAAAAAAACTTTTCGAACAAAATAACAAATTAATATTATGGTACTACTTTTGATGAACCCAGTCCCACAAACCAAGTGAAGAGGGCCAAAATCCATTAAAATGACATAATCTCCCAACTTTCAAAATATATTGTTCATTTCTTATTAATGATTTCATTTACCTATAACATTCAGTTTTTTGAAGAATTTTCCACCACAAATTCTTGCCATGAAATCTCCTTGGAAGTCTAAGGACTTGGATGAAATCTCCTTGGAAGTCTAAGGACTTGGATTTGGCTTCAGTGCTTCTTTATTTGACATGGTCCTGATAGAGGAAGATGCCCTACTTCTCTTGGCATCTCCTTGTAGGCTAACCATTAGGGAGATAGTGGCATCCTTTTTAATGCCATATTATTTTAATCACTTTTCATATTCAATGACCTCCATTCATAAAGAAGCCTAATTCTCCCACCAAAATACCTGCAATATGATGGGTGTTGTTAGGTACCGAACATACCGTGTCCACCTCTTTTACCTTGAGGCATAAAGAATGACTAGATAGGAGCCTAATAAAAATGCGAAAACTTTGAAGAAATATATCCCCAAAACCTTGCTTAGTCTAATCTAAGCCATTAGTGAAATCCAACTAATAATATCATCTAATGGTTTTGTCAAACATTTTGCAGTGATAACTCCCACTCACGCATGTGTCATGCCTCGGGGTTGACCTGGGAACAGAGTCTAATTTAGGATTTTTGTCATACAATTTGCTAAAATTTCCCCACCAAGCAAGAAGAGATGAGTCATAAATGTCGCGAAGCATAATCAAACGAAAGAGTGCCCAGGACAGTCAAATCAATGTTGTCTCCCAAGAAAAATTGTCCAAGGGATAGCAATGACACATCCCTTCCCCCATTCGAACCATTTGACAGAATAACACTGTCGCGCACTTGCTTCCCAACTAACCCAAATTGCAAGGAGCTAAGCATGGGCTAGGCCAAAACAATGGTGAAGAGCATAGGCCATCGCCATATCTCGACCGTGAGACCACTTGATAAATTACAGTGGAAGGGAATTCTTGCTTCAGAATATTGAGGCCACTTGTGTTCGATGCCAAAGAGGGCTAAGTGTATTTAAACTTCTATCTCATATCCTCCTCCTGTGTGAAATGCAGTGACAAGGCCTATTGCGACAATGTTCCCCAAAGATCTGGTTAAACCCAAAAACCCTAGCACTTTGTACAGGCTCCATCGCTGTATATTGTACTTACTCTGTCAAACTAGTTTTTGACTTTAATTACTTTGGAAAATTTTGAAAATAATTTATAAAGCTTACTGAAGTTTTTATAAATTTTAACTATTAAATTTAATATATTAAAAATTCCTTTTTTTAATTAATTGATATACAAGATGTGACTAATTGTTAGAAATAAAAATTATTTAAAAATAAAAAAAATTATTTAAAAATAAAAAAAATTAAAAAACTTTTAATTTCTTTGAATTTTTTTACAAAACTTAAACATTAAATTAAATATATTCAAAATAAAAAATTGTCGTGGTTAGTTGATATACAAGGTATGACTACATTTATATACTTTTAAAAAAAATCGTCAGAAATAAAAATTGTTAAAAAAGACATAGATAAAAAATTAAATTAAATTAAAAAATAGAAAGTGTCCTAACAATTAATTCCCTAATTAAATAACATTGACATGTCATGACTTTTCACCCAGCAAAACGTCCTTAACGTCATTATCGTCGTTCTTTTTAATTAGAGGCATGGGATTTGGAATAGGGTGCGCCAATTTTGATGTTCACTTCATACACATGGGATATGCTATGTCTACATATTGAGCACATCCTCGAACATGTTCCTCGTGTATTTGACACATAGGCCCAACTTGCTTTGACATGTTATACATCTCTGGCACCAAAAAATTACTCAGGTTTGTTTTAAGCCCCGAATCTCAATTTCTGATTTTATTTATGAAATCGTTTCACTCTTTTTTTTCCTCAAAGGGATTTGTAGATAAAAATAAAACCATATTTTGTTGAGATGCATGTGATATTGGTGTATCTAATTAGAAATTGTCTCTCTCCATCTGAAAGAAATAATGGATAAATCATTGAGAACAGTTCCACTGAATTGATATCAACTCACTTGGAGCGTAATAAATTTTAATGACACTAACGCTGAGAACATTTAGACATTGGATGTATAAGTAATCTTATATAGCTTGAGAATCAATTATGTGGCAGCGAAATGAATTTACCCCATTTAATAGTCGAACAAATGTACAATATTTTATTGCTAAGTCACATCCTATTGACTTCTTAATGAAAATAATTAAATAGGTACAATGCCATCGTCACTATTTCCTTGTTTAACTCTACAAATTCCACCCATCAATAATAATAAAAGTTTTCAAATATGCTGATTTATGGTTCTTATCATTCCAAAGTTTCAAACAAGATTCTTATATAGTAAATTGGAGATTGGAGATTTTAAAGCATTTTATGTTGAAATATGTAATTTCTATTTATCTGTGGTTGTAACTCTCTATATAAGGACGTTGTTTCTACATTATAGGAGGTAGCTAGAACTATATAAATTCCTATTTTAGTGTGTGGTTGAGATATTCTCTCAACCACATTATTGTGCGTCCAAGATAGTTTTCCTATCTTGAAACTAATTCATGCATAAATGTGTGTAATCTCTTTGATTAATGATATAGTTTGTATATTGAATTTTTATCTTTTCAATGTTTTAGAATCAGATTTTGATCTCCATCTTTGCACCACTTCAAAAACTTGAGAATGAAAGAGTGGACAATATTAATTAATTATTATTAACAGCTTGTAATAGAGTATGTTGTAATTTCATGAATATTATATATTAAATTAAATATTTTGAAAAGTAAAATTAGTTTTTGGTTTTTATAAAAGTAACTATTTATTTATTGATAATGTCTTTGATAAGGTTATTTTTATTAGTTTTAAATATAACTATTAAAAGTATAAAATATAATTATAAAATTATAAAATATAATTATAAAAAAATTATATTCATTACATTGAAAAGTTTCATTCATTAAATTGATAGTGTCAAAACAAATTGTACGTTGATTTAGATCTTGCACTAGTTACTAATGGTTTTGTCATGGGATTTACTTTTCCAACAATGATCCCTATTAATATGTTGAAGGTGTTGTGTTTAGGGAATGCTTCTCTCTATCATTGTCTATCAAGTCCATCTATAGATAACCACTTACTTACAACTATTTTTCCTTATAACCCCATCAAATATGACGTACTATTATTAATTGAATCATTAATATGGATGTTGATGTACTTCTTTCTACTCTCTGCAAACTAGGAATATGTTGACGGTGTTGGAAATTAGTCAACCAAGGGAGTCTCCCAAATGAAAAGTACCAATAAAAATTCACATCGTTTGGTGTGGGATCCCCTCGAGAAATAAGGCTTGACTGCCAAATATTCTTAGAGATTTTTCTTGGCTACAATTGTCAGCACAGGAGAGAAATGCACATGTACTTTCGAATGAACAAGTGAGTATGCCTTGTGGAATGTTAAACTACAGAATATATCAAGTTTATTCTACCAAAAGGGAGAGAAAAGTGGGCCTTTAAAAGAAAAATAATAGTACTATTCTAGTAAAGATTCATGGGCATATACATATAAATGAATCGTTGATCAACTAGGGAAATAGTTCACATAGGAGAAACAATTTTTAAATCACGTACAACCCACCTTTAACAAGATAAGCACATAAGCCACTGAAATTGTTCAATTTCCTTAGTACAAATGAAAACAACATACATTGCAAACATTCAAAGAATATTCTTACAATATTTATGACATACACATGAAAATGTGATGCCTCAATGAGCTACGAAGTTAAGAAAAATTTCAAAGACACATCAATATAGTGAACACCACTAGCTCTAATAGTGGAGCATTAGAGCAACTACTTTCTCCTCGAAAAGAACTATTTTCCTATCTAATTCCTAGTAGGAGGAGCCAAGGTGAAAATTCCTTTGCATGATCTATGAGGGTGTATATATAACAAATGGCATGACCATTCACCTTCCTTGTAACTCTTGGACTACCCACATGATTGTTTGACTTCTCTATGACCTTTTGTCTCCTTCATGACTTTTCAAATTATATAGATGACTCTTACAATTCCACTTTACATTAAATTTCTCACATATTGAAAATTACATAATCCACAAATGATGTGGAAAATAATGGATTATTTTAATAACTAATTTGAAAAAATCAAAACCAAGACTACTTTTTGTTTTCTTTAGCATAATCCATAATATTTGATGATAATGTTTCTAGAGTCCAACTAATTATTACACAATTAAAATCATTACATGAGGAATCCAAATTCCTCAAAAAATAATAATAAATAATAAAGTTATAAAAGTTTGGTGATTCTCCTACATCAGACTCCCGAAGAACAAAATATTCCTGGACTCTTGTCCAGGAGATATTTAACTCTTTGTTGTAACTTCTCTTCCGCTGAAATTTTTCATGATGATTTAAATTTCCTCCAACATCCCAAGGTTCTCCATTAAACAAATAAAGTCTATTTTTGTATGGACTTGGAAACTTAGCTCTCTCAATTCTTCTCACTAATTCCTTTAGGAACTTCTTTGGAAGGACCTGAATCTATACAATTGAAACAATATTTCCTGCATATGAAACAAACTTGTCAGAATTACTTTGAAATTTTTCTTTATGGTTCCCACGGTACTTTCTTTGTTAACCGCTTCCATTTCCTATCCAAAATATTCTTCATTATGATTGTCTTCATCTGGAATTTGGAGTTTTTCACACATTAACTTCTCATTGGTTTTCAAAGTAGCCTTCTCCTTGACATTATTTTGATGTTCAATTATTAAAATATCTTCATTCATAACCATTTCTGTGATGGATACTCTCAGATGATATCTATTTTATACCATAAACATTTCATTGATTATCGTATTCTCATATTCATTGAACAGATCCTGTTTTTCTAGAAACAAGTGATTTACCTCAATTACTGGTTCATATTCTTTTCATTTTGCTTCATCCTTCAAAAATTCTTTGTTATCCAACATTAACATTTGAGTACTGCTTACATCCTTTATTGATATAAGTGTATGTAATTTCCCATCTCTCTCAAATTTGTAAGTGTTTTAGTTCCCATTATGTGTTACGTCCATGTTGTATTGCCAAGGCCTTCCTAGTAGAATATGGCACACGTCCAATGGCAAGACATCACACACAATTTCATATTTATAACTTCCAATTTGAAATTCTAACTTACATTTCTCATTAAAAAAAACTTGATGACCCTTTTGTAACCAAGAGACATTATAAGGTGTAAGATGTGGTTTCTTCTTTAAGCTTAACTTTTCTACCATTTCAAAAGAGACTAGATTATTTGTGCTACCACTCTGAATCACAAGTTTGCAGCACTTACCTTTGGACTCACACATATTTCTAAACATAATCCTCCTTTGAGATGGTTCTTTGGTCCCTTTTAATGCTTGGATCAACATGCTTTTTAATAGAAAAAATTTACCTTTCTCAGGAGAATTTACGACTACAACTAGATCTCCATCCTCCCCCTTTTCCTTTTCCATAGGAGCACCATGTTGGCTTCCTGATATATGTGCATGACATTCCCAAGACATGTGTCCTAATTGTCCACAATTTAAACATCTAGGTTGATAATCCCTTCCTTAACCTCTCCCTCTCGAAAATGATATCCTCCCTCTAAAATCACTTTCTCTTGGTGTTTGACTACTAGAACTTCCTTCTTCTTCCTTTGGAGACTGAACTCCTTGTATGTTGGTTTTTCTTTATCCTTTATAGGACTTCTTCCTCTACTCCTCAATTTTTGTTTCCAAGAAATATTCTCTTCTGCTGTCAAAAATGCCTAATATGTGTCTTCCACATTTTTTAAATACAACAAGCTAATTTCATCTTGAATTTCAAACCTTAAACCAATAATGTACCTTGCAATTTTTTCATCATTCTCTTCAACATGTCCAACCCTAATATTTATTTTTTTAAATTCCTCGGTACATTCTTTAACAATCATGTTCCTTTGTTTAAGGTTATGTAAATTCTTAAAAATATTAATGCAATAATCCTTATGTAAAAATTTACCTTTAAGTTTCACTCTCATCCTGTCCGAATCTTTAATTTTTTCTTTTCCTTTCCTCCTTCGTTCATCTTGTACCCCGTCCCAACATAGGGTTGCATTTCCTTTAAGTCTAGTCACTACATAATTGACTTGGTTATCCTTGTCAACAACCTCATAATCAAAGTATTTATCTAATGCATGTATCCAATCCTTCAACTCATCAACATTCAAGTTACCTTCATATAATGGTACTTCCATTTTTGTCCTGGAAGACTTCTCGATGAACATATTCAACATTTTCTCCTCTGGTGTCTCTTCTACTTGTTCCTCACTAGAAGCCTCTTCTTCAACATCACTGAAATCTCCCATGTCAGCTCCTCTTTTTTGTGCATCCTCCATGGCTACCATCCTCTTATAAAGTCTTTGCAATTCTACTTGCAATAACACAGTTGTGGTAAGCCTGCTTGCTCGTGATCCCCGAGCTTCCCCTCTTATTGCTCCTCTTTGATCTTCCATAACTATTGTTGTTTCTTTGATACCAAGAATGATGCAAGTTGCAAATTCCTGGAAATTCTAATCCACAAATTTAAAAACCCACACAACAATTTCACTCAAAACTGAGATATAATTCATTAAATATCAAAATATTTACATTATAAAATTGGTGTAAGTGTCGTTGGCCATTGAACATAAAAAACGTTTCTTGGAATATTCATCAAAGCAACAGGTACATTTTCTATACATCCATTTACAATAATCCACCAAAAACCAAAATAATATCATATCTTGATAAAATATATTACATCAAGATAGCTTTTCCTTCCATGAATCAAGAGAGGATTCATAATGGAAATAATTAGCTTTCTACTCCTCTTACACTCATACTTCCAATCCTTCTTTAGTTCTCTATACTTACTAATTTATAAAAAATAATTCTAAATCTAAAATAGGATCAAGATCCATAATAAGTGGATAAGACCCATTATTTTAGTAACCACTCTGGAAAAATCAAAACCAAGACTGCCTTTTTTTTTCTTTTTTTCTTTGTCTCTAGCCTAATCCATAATATGTGATGATAATTTTTCTAGACTCCAACTAATTATTACAAAATTAAAATCATTACTTGAAGAATCCAAATTCCTTAAAAAAATAATAATATCTAATCAATTTTATAAACGTTTTTTGATGTGCATCATTTTCTCACTAGCCAGACCCCAACCACCAGTGGTCCCAACTTAAAAAGTACCAACTAACTAGTAGGTCAAATCCTCTAAGGATGACCCTTTTACAATAACTAACTACATATCACTTACTTATTGGTCCTCATTCAAAAAAGATGTTCATGTGTATTAACTAAATAACTACCACACACCATAAAGTAGAGAAGTCAGGGTAAAACCCTGAAAGTATGATAGCCTTAAACAATATTTTTTAGGATCTTTAACTCAAGTGGTAGCCACTTAATACATTGACCTTAAAGGTGATTTTTATACTACCCTTTCTTCTTTGACTATGAGTTTCTCAAATATTTTTAGTTACTTATTATACATGAGATCGGGATTGAGTTTTTTTTTGTTAATACTAGAAGATGACTCATCTCCACATCATGAAGCACATCCACAACTGATGATGTAGTTGGAGTTTGAATAAAATCTTCTTAACTGATAAGCTTTTGTCAAAGTGGTTTGTTAAGTCTATTATTCCTTAAATCTCTAAGGATATTATTGTGCATTGACCCAAGAGTGATGAAGAAATTATCTTTAAGGATACTCTAAATAGAATCACCTATCTACCATCAATCCTATTATATGGGTCTGACGGTAACCCCAAATCTAATTGAGCTTTATTGTATGCAAATGATTGTATTTCTTTCATCATGAATATAATAGTACAATAGTTATAAGTAAAATATCTTCATTAAAATCTATCTATATATCTAGTTTGTACCCCATCTTCCAAGTCTTTCCTTTAATGTATAAGATATTTTTGCATCTTGCAAAATAGCTTCTTAGTCTTACTAAAAAACTATTAGAACTTTAAACTAATCTTTATTTAGATATTCCTCCATTAAAGAGCTTCTATGTTTATGCTTTACATGTATACTATGCCCTCATAAATCAATTTTATAATTTTCTTTTTGATTTTAGTGCCACTCTTCCTTCCCTTAGTTTCCCTTTTTGATAAAAAAAATTTTAAATTTCCAATACATCTTTTCTCCAGAAAATTTTTCCTTTTCTTCGTTTCAAATTTTTAACTTTATTTATATATATATATATATTTTTTAATATACTTCTTTACTATTTAAAAAATCTTTATCATTCCAAAATATCTTATCCTTTCACTTCACTTTTTCTTCCATAAAAACTTGTTTAACTTGTATCCTTACATTTTTTAATTTATGAGTTTGTTTAGATTTAGAAATTTATTTATATCAAAATTTTAATGTACTTTTTTTATTGTTTAAAAAGTCTTTATCATTTCAAAATATCTTTTCATTTTACTTGGTTCTTTCTTTCATATAAATTTGTATTTTTATAAATTTTAATTTATTAGTTTGTTGAAGTCCATGACAGACGGCCAATTGATAATTGAGTTGATATAAAGTATTATATAAAACATGAAATTTAATGTTCATATAAATTTGTATTTTTATAAATTTTAATTTATTAGTTTGTTGAAGTTGATGAGAGACGGTCGGCAAAAAAATAAATCATGAATTTGTTTTATTTGTTTATGTCTATTCTTTTAAGTTTCTCTGATATGAAATATTATATAAAACATGAAACTTAATATTCAAATTCATTTTGGTCAAACCAAAAGAAATCATGAATTTGTTTTATTTGTTGGGTGTATTCTTGTAAGTTTCTGCCCTATGAAGTATTATATTTCATATCAAACGTAAAATTTAATATTCATATTCATGAGGGTCAAACCCAAAAAATATCATGAATTGAATTTGTTTTATTTGTAGTGTATTCTTGTAAGTTTGTTTAAGTTGTTTTCATATATCGTATGCTCTAGGCATTAGGGCTTTTTTTCTTCCATTCCTTTCTGTTACGGCATTCACTTGAATTTGAACTAATATTATATTCCTTTCCATCACGTGATTCACCTCGATTAATTATATTTCCTTTAATCGGATAAATCTCGATCTTCAACGGTATAAGATAGGTGGATTCGTGGACTGCTACGAAATTTAATGTGAAAACACAGGGAGACACAAATTCCTCTAGGATAGAAATTGAATATATGAAGGAACACAACAATCATGTTTTTATACTTAGCCCAACATGATTTTTTAACCTTATGTAAAAGCACATTCCACGCATGTTTGCATAGGAAAATGTTAAACTCTTAAAGTTTATATAAATTTGGTAATTTCATTTTATATGATTTTTGAGAAAATATTGAAAAAATATAATTTATGTGTATTTGGTTTTTAAATTATTAAAATAAACATGATTATCAAATTACAATTTAATCATTTTTATTTAATTTGAAAATATTATTTATAATTTTATAATTAAAAAATAAAATATGTATTTATTTAAAATATTATTTTTTAATATTTATAGCTAATAATATAATTGCAAAAATATTAACAAACCCTTCTTTATCCAAATAATAAAAAATTCAATCCCTCAAACATGTATCACTAATTATATCGATATACTCATTAAAAAAGTTAATCTCTCAAAATAGACAAAGAAGCCTCGTAATTGAGCTAGATATTCACTTTAGCAATATTGCCCTTACGATATATACAAGTAAGTCAAATCAATCCTATTGAAGATGTCAAGAGAAGCCTAAAATTCTTTGTATCACTCAGTACTTTCGATGTGATACCACATACATAAATTACTTTTATTTAAAATTAATATATATATATATATATATTTAAATAATATAAATGCTTATATTAAAAATTATTTAAAATTATAGTTTATTTTTATATAAATTAAAAATGTATAATAATAATGTTGATTAGAAAAATGTAATGAATTATAAGATGGTTTTTTAAATAGATTTAATTTATATTCTTAAAAATTGATAATTTTAACAGATCAAAAATAAATAAATAAATTATAGTAATTTTCATCGATTAAAATGTTAGGAAAACCGATATGGTGAGAAATATTTTGAAATTCAAATTTAAAGTAGGTTTATAAAAGGTATTTAAAAATATATATATATTATTTTTAATTTTAATCTTTTAATATCATAAATATGACAATTTTTTATTTATTTATGGTGTTTTTGGGAATTGTCTAATGTCTTATTTGACTAGGAATCTGGTAAGACTTTGTTATCATTTTAGTAATGCTTATTTTATTTTTTCCACTAATTGGAATAGAGAAATATTTTTGATCTTTTAAATGCGGGACAATTTGGCTCAAAGTTGTATTGATTTTTAAAGATAGTATGTAAGCACCATTGGATTAGTTTCCCTCCATGGGGACTACTTACATTTTCATTGTAGGTGGTAAGATCACCCTAGTTACTTTGTACATCTAACCAATGTGGGGTATAGAGGAGATTTAAATCCCCTTCCCTTCTATCTCTATTCATTCCACAATCTTCGTAGAGGTTATTACCACCAACATTTGTTCAAGACTCATCTTCCCTGGTGTATTTCCCTATAATTAATGCTCATCTTATCTAGTATGGGAACTTGTGTTGGATTTGGGTTAATTGACAAATGAGTAGATAATACTCAATGGATTTGAAATGCAACATGATCCATAGGAGTCACAATGTGGAGAAGGAGACACATGCTTGAGAATATTGGGTCTCTAGCATACTCTAGTTTGAGAGTGTTTTTTCTAGTTCCCTTCCATACCTTAAGAAAATAAAAGAATAATGTCTCATTTTTGTTGCTGCCTCTACTATATTGAGAAATGCAATGAGGAGGCGAAGGGCTTAACCGCTTCTTTGATTATGTAATAGGAGACATGGAAGATAGCTATGCCTCATAAGAACACAAAGAAAAACAAGAATAAAATCCAAAACGTTTTGGAGATGGAAAGGCATATGCTTAGTTAAGGCACTAGGAAAGAAAGTGTTATGCAACTTTCATCCTCCTAGAAGGAAGGAAAATGAAGTTAAAATTTTTGGATGCCAATGTAAATATGTGATTTTTGTCCTCCTAGAAGGAAGGAAAATGAAGTTCTTAATCTCTTTGGATGCCATAGTAAACCTCATCATTCAAATCTACAAGTACATCCACCTACATTTTGCAAACTCCCTATTGGAAGATTCAAGTGACCAACATTGCTACTATGGCTAAGGATGCAACCAACTAAGTAAAGTGTGAGGAAACAACCTAAAAACCCGTGAACATTGCTACTATTGTTCTCTCCAAGTTTTAGTTTTTTCTTTTAGTGTATGTTTTATCTAGTAATTTTATTTTTGAAACAATATATCAAGCTTTACACAAACACAATTTTAGGCCAATTTACTTTAATTATTTAATGGACACACTTCTTTTGAATATGCACATAACATGCATAAATTTTGAAACAACTATGTTGGCTTGTAAGGTTTATAATTCCAAACTAATAGACGAACGAATTTTTTTTTCTTATAAAACTTTTTCCTATTGTTAAGCTTACATAAGCATTAGATTTCATTTTAAAAACTTTTAGTTCACTATTGATATCTTTAATATGCAAAGAGGTTAATCTGCAACTAATGTTAGTTTATGCTCTCATGTATGAGATTAAGGCTTGATCTTTTACTAAAAAGAACATGACCAAAGTGAAGATATCCTTGGCCATAGCCACTAGGGATGTTTGATTTCCTGCACATACTATCTAGGTTGAAACCACCCTTAGTAAGAAAGCTCATCTCATTGGCCAAAAAATTATTTTTCTTGGATATAAACAAAAAAGTTAGAGACTAAAACTAAGAGTATTTACATAGTAAAAATAAATTAATTTGCATTAATAAATAGATAAAAATAGCACTCTTCACTTTCTTAACAATAAATAAAAAAGTAAAACAAAAACAAAACAAAATTAATCAATATATAATAAAGAATAGTACCACCACCAACATCTTCATAAACCAACCATTAACCATTATTATGAAAAACCCTATCTACAATATTTATAGAATACAAGATTAAAAACATTTTTTTAAATAAAAATTATAAAATATCATTGAAGGTATATTCAAATTTCAATATGAATAATTTATCACGATAATATTTACCTTATTTTCAAAGACAAGTCACGAGTGCTCACATTACATTTGGAAATATGGGGATGATAGTTGAGTATGGGCCAAATTAACCTCAGCCGGTAAGGCGCGGTAAGTCTGTTGAGTGGTCGTTAATTTTTTTTTTGCTTAATCTTAAGCTTACCCGAATATAATGTTGAGGACCTGTTGTGGCTAACAACAACTCCCCTTTTTTTGTTAGTAATAATACTAAATAAAAATGGGACCCTTAGTTAAAAATCCAAAAAACAATTAGGATTTGTTTGCCTTTCAAATAAAAATTTCTATCATAAACTTGTAGAAATCCCTTAGAAAGAATATTGCAAAAATCTTAAGTTTATGATAGATTTTAATAAAACTGCTCTTTAAACAAGATAGCGCATCCATAAACAAAATGATATATATCTTTGATAAAACGCATTGGTCGCAGATCGCACAGCGCAGAAAACAGAAATGATTAAAGAAAATCTTTTGCACTCTTTTCAAATATGCGCTTTTGCGATTTTGCGTTATGCGCTCTTTTCAAATATGCGACCATGCGATTTCGCGATATGCACTTTTGTGATTTTTGCGATATGCGCTTTGCACTATTGCGCAATTCCCGTTTTTGCGCTATTTTTATGACTGTAATGATTTCATTTTGCGATATTGCGATATTGCGATATTGCGCAGCAAATCGCAAATCGCAATGTCGCAGATTCATGTAGGTGCGCTATCCCGAGGCAATCTTCCCATATGTCAAATCCGTTATGCGCTTTAATGATTATATTAAATGATTGGATTGATTATTAATGTGAAATGAGATTGTGTTTAGAGTGAAAGTCGTTTCACAATTAAAATATTATATTTCATCCGCGTTCATATTCAAAACAGTCTCATCACCTTTCTAATATCATTACTCTCATTTATTCGTAAAACGCAGGCACGAAGGAGCGAATTACTATACAAAGCTTCCGATATACACTATGGGTAAGAAGGAGAAGAGCTCAAGTTCTGAGAACAAAGAAATGGCTTCGCTATACGCAGACACCGCCTGTAACAAGGACGCCGGTATATCCACTTGGGAGGGAATGTACAATCTGTTAGAAGATGAAAACCCTGTGGTGATAAAAGTTGTAGCTACAGCAGGTTCCAAGGATTCGTCTGAAGCAACTCTTAGAGACTTGGCTTGCTCATTTCTGCATATAATAGCAGCAAGGCCAAGGATTCTCCCATACACAGACATGGTGAGATGGGTCCTGGACAGTGCTGATATTCCAGACAGGCAATTCAAGACTCCATCTGAAGAGCTAATTGGGTCATGTATAAGCTACCAGAACCACAGGCGACTTACAACAAAAAAATCATGGAAGATTTTGCCAGAGAACACGCGAATTTGGCCGAATGCACAAAGGAGTGTACTAAAAGAAGTGAACCATTGAAGAAGAATAAACAAGGTATGTACAGCACGGGTTCGCTTACCTCTTCTTACTGTTTTACTGCTGCCATGTTATGCAGGCTTTTTCGAAAGCTTGACATAAATATGATCTTACCCGAATGCCTTCCCTTGTTGAATGCGGCTATTAATTCTACAATTGTAGACTGGGCCAAAATCCTATCTGATAATCTCACTACTGCTATTTTTCAATACCGGTCTAAACGAAATGTTTCCCAGCGGGTTTATCCGCCTTTTTATTTATCTGCTTATGTCATGGACGCCATCTGCTATGTCTCTAAATTCCCTGTAATGGGCTGGAAATGGACTATCCACGACCCTTTGCCCATTCATGTGTACCATAAAGAACTGTGGGAGTCTAAGTTTGTCCCCCATTTTTACCAAATTTGTCATGGAATAATGTTGCCATTGTACATAACATTGTATAATAAGGATGCCCCAAGGTTATCCTCAGAAACAGAGGTTGATATTCTCCCCGTCGCGAGATGATTTAGAGAAGAATTGTTCACTTATATTAGGGTTTTTGGAAGTTATGCTTCTCCCCATGTATTACCCCTATATGTTCCAGATAGGCTTGTAGCTCGGGAAATTGCTTATCAGACTTGTGGCCAGGGAGGTATGACAAAAGATTTAAAAGAGAAGAAAAAGGGAATTTGGCCACAATTTCCCATAAAATGTGGAACATTTTCACTGTTTGATATTGGTCATGCATTTCAAGAGATAGGTAACGTTACATGCCTACAGCTTTTCAAATTCTCAAGAAGGTTATTTGACCAAAATGATATTGTTAAGAATTTTACCAATGCAATCAAAGTAAGGGAATTTGTCGGGGAACAGGATCTTTTTGATGATATGTTCCAGGTAAGAAATTCATTCAAAGAGGTTTTGAATTCAGCTAAAGAGCAGCTATCTCTAGAGGATTTTCAGGAATTCAAGTTGTACAGAGAAAGGAGACTAATTCCTATTCCTTTGGATAATCTACGCTTAGAGCCCGCAAGGGAGCAAACTCCTAGTGTTAGTCTTAACGGCAGTTCAAGTACAAGTAAATCCAAATCAAAATATGACAGAGATTCTGAACACTCCAATAAGTCTAAATAAAAGGAAGATAAAATGGAAGAATCCATTAAATATTCTGCACAATCTAAAGAACCTGCTCAACAGCATATTTTGACTCCTCAACAAACAAATCCTCCTCCAACCAATGTACAACAACAGCCAGTCACCATTGAGTTAGATAAAGAATGGGAAACCTTTAATCAATTGATTAATATAGAAGGACAGAATGTACAGACCCCTGTCCAGATAACCAAAGTTTTGAATACAGGAACAAGCAGCACAGCCACAGTGACATAGCACATACCAATCACACCCTCCTCTGAAATTATACTCAATGTAGAGGACATTCCTCCTCTAGATGTATTCTACAGCCCAAAATACAAAGCAGTAGTGAAGAGACAGAGAAAAAGGAGAAAAATAGAAAGCGCAATTGCTACAGAACCAGAACAAGTAGATATTTTGTGGAAAGATCCCGCTACAAAGCCTACTCGTAATCTCACTAAGCTAACTCGGATGACAAGAGCTTATGATTCTGCAACAATTGATAAAGCAGTTGAGATACAAATTTTGTTGGATGAAAAAGAAGAACAGATAAAGGCTCTGCAACAGCAATTGCAACAGGTACAGGCCAATAAGGAAGCACAATTAAAACTTGAATAATTACAACAACAACTTCAAGAAATCCAAGAACATCATAAGGATGATCCTAAGCTTCCAGAATTCATTTCAGAAACCATCTCTTTGAACAATCAACTACTGCAACAAGAGGAAGTTTTCTGCCAAAAAATATTGCAATGGAATTCTTTGTGCCAAGAAAGCGATAAAATCACAAATCATGTCATAGATTTACGAAATGATTATGATTTTATTAATGAAAAGATCAATGATTATCTAGCATGGCAAAAGACAGAAGAAGGCAGAAAAGCTGGTGCACCCATCATTAACGAGAACCATAAAGAAATACTGTTTAATAATTGGGATGCACAAATCAGAAGGGCAGAAAAGGCAGCAGAGGAGGCGGCTATAGCGGCAAACACTCTCACTGATTGTATAAATGACAATTTACATAAAGCCAATTTGATCCCAGAAATTGTTCCAGGTTATCTCCCACAGACAAATCAATTGCAAGAAGAATGGAGGCAAAAGGCAGAAGAAAGAGCAAAATCCATCCAAGGGTTGACAAGATTGAATTGGGACTCATACTAGATGTACTTGGTGAAGCCACACAGTCAGCACAGTGCACTCAATTGTATCATCAATGCTACAGAGAAGATTTCTCCTACGCTTGCCGACTCTGTCTTTTTAGGACAGCTGAATTCTGAAGTCGGTCAACCGCATCTTCTCAAAACTATGCTAGATGCCTGCAAGAGCAAAGATCAAGTTCATAGTTAGATAGATTTAGTTTTAATTTCACTGTATTTTAGCCTAGGAAAAGGACGGTCATTGAACTGAATCCTTAATTTTTGTAATAAACTATTTTTAGAGTTAGTTAATTAGTATTTAAACCCCTCTCATGCATTTAGAGAGGGGTCCTGGATCTTAATATTTTTGGACTTGGAGATTGCATTTCTGTACTCCATTGTCTTATATATTTTTTGAAAAGGATCACATCTGGTGATTTTCATGCGAAATTATCTTTGGAGTGTTTCATTTCTGTACCTTTGGAATTTGATTTTGCATTATAAGTTACTGGATAGAGTATCAGATTGCATTTGAAGTTATCAAGATGAGCAAGGTATTTCTATCTGTTTACTGTTGATCTCTTTTGTTTTATGATATTCGTCTTAAAATTGCTATCATTTATATGTATTTGTTTTCACAACGCTTCCTTTTATATATCATTTCTGAGTATAACTGAAACGTTATTTTTTCATAGTTACATGTAAATGGTATACAATGATGAATGCAATATGTTTATATAACTCTGTTTAATTTCTTAAACAGAGTTATCTTTATTTGTTTCTGCACATTTCAATTTGATTAATAATACATTTTCATGGTTATTGTTGAATTGAAACAATCTTAAGTTGTATTCACATATAGCTACCCGGGTTAGTATTAGAGTTTCTTTATCAGTATTTAGCTTAAAGTAGATAGTTTTATTTCAGTTAGTTTAGTCCCATTTCCACCCATCCAATCCAATCCATTTAGTTACAAGGAAACTGGTTCTTTAAATCCAGTCGGAGCCACCATTCCAAATGGAAAAGGAGCTGTCTTAAGGTCCCGACCGGGTGGTTTTCCCCGATGTTTGAAGCAGATATTTTCTAGGCTTCAACATTTTTGGCGCTAGAAGGAGGGCCTGAGCTATGAATGGCAAGTAAATCTTTATCCACAAGCCATTATGAGAGCAAAACACCCTCATTAACTTCTTCAATTTCTTCTGAAATTCAAAATCCTAGAGAAGAAATTGCAGAAAATATTCAAACACCCACTACCAAAATCTCAAAACATTCAGACAAACAACATCCTGAGTCTCCTGAAGTTCAAGATCTAATTCATAAATTGAAAGGATTCTTATTATCTTTAGAAGAGTCTGAAATATCTGAAGGTAGTGTAAGCTCAAAATTTATTCCTTCAAAACCTCTTACTAGATTGCAAAGTGAAAAACTTGGTATTCCTCCGAAAGAATTTCCTTTACCTAGTAAGGGCAAAACAAAAAGAATTCAATCAGAAACAGAAAGCGATACAAGTTCATCATCTCATATTTAATCACCTGTTTCCAAAAGCACAACTCAACAATGTGCAGTTGTTTCATCATCATCTCTTCAATCATCATCTCCACAAACATCTTCTCCTCAATCCTCATCAATATCAACATCATCTATTCCAACAACTTCTATTCAAACACCACCAGTTTCTACTATCCCTCCAATAGCCATCCCAACAATGGCACAGAGACCATGGTCTACTCCAGGAGCAGTCAATATGGCTGCACCTTTACACGATTTACCAGACAATCCTAGAAAATGGCTTCCAAAATTTAGCCCAAATCTTAACATTCAAGCTGAAGAACATATAAATAATTTTATGCTGGCTATTAATTTGAATGGAGTCATACATGAAGATGTTGTAGTTAGATTATTCCCATATACTCTTCAGGGAGTAGCAGGATCATGGTATTTTTCATTACCATCAGGATCCATAACAAGTTGGGACATTTTTGCAGATCATTTTCTGACCAAATTTGGAGATGACCGATCAATTGCAACTTTACTCAATGATCTCTCAAATTTAAAGATAGAACCCAAGGAACCTATTAAAGAATTCAAAGCTAGATTCAACAAACTCTTGAACAAAATTCACGTAGATTCACAGCCCAGTGAACAGGTCAGAATTGAATGGTACATAACAGCCTTACCCTCAAACATAGCAATTTTCGTGGACAGAGCTGCAAAACCTACATTAGCTGAGAATATGAAAGAAGCTATTGCAGTGGAAAAACGTATCACTTCCCTGGAAAAGAAAAATGCTCTTGAAGAAAGGAAATCAAAGAAGGTCAGCTTCAGAGATGATTCAAATAAAAAGGCCAAAGATCCATATGACATGGAAGGTTTACAGAAAGTTCTTAAAACCATGTCAAATGAAATGGTTGAAATTAAAAAACAAGTGGCTGAAACTTCTACCAAGAAACCATTCCGAAATTTCAGAAGAAACCAAGTTGAATCTAAACCTCCTAATGCAATTTCTAATGCAGAATCAGAAGAAGAGGAAGAACAAGAAGATACATCTATTGTATCAGATGAGGAAAACAAAAATGAAGAAATAGCCGAATTAAATGGAATGTGGGATTTTATTCTCCCTAATTCTGATAGTGAAGAAGCTATGCCTGTAAGTACTAGGAGTAAATATACAGCAGAACCAGTGCAAACAGTTCCAAAAAAGAAAATTACAACTCCAAGTACCAAAGACAAACCCACTGTGAAGAAAACTTCTCCATCACCTACTCAAAATCAGCCATTTGCTTCTAATCCTCTCACATCAACAGCGAAAACTTTAGTAGTGTCAAAACCCATGGAATACAACATTGTCGAAGACATGAAAAAGATCAAAGCCAACATTTCCTTACATGAACTCAGCAAACTAAAACACCAGCAAAAGTTGTTATTAAAAGAACTTAACGCTACACCAATTGCTCCTATACCAAGCGGTGTAGTTGCAAAAGTAGCGAGAGGAACTGGTAAGCCACCAGATAAAATAGATGCTACTGATACTGTGCTCATTGGGGAAAAGTAAAATTCTCAAACTCATCCTTTTCTTTTGACTTATGAGATGTACAATAAAAATCTGCACAATTGTTTGATTGATTCTGGAGCTTCCTCCAATATAATGCCTACTTCTGTCTGTGCTAAATTAAATATCGAACCACAGAAATCAGCAGTTCATATCGTTCAGTTGGATCGCTCTAAAGTCCAAGTGGTAGGAGAAATCAATTCAGTTACTATCAGATTAGCCTCAGATCCTAGGATTGTCCAAAGAATTGATATTCTAATTGCTAATATTCCTGAATTCTATGGATTAATCTTGAGCAGGGACTGGTCTGCGAAACTTAACGGTTATATCTCAACCGATTATTCAGACATGTGGCTTCCCTACAAAGGGAAACCAAATCAAATCAAAATTGAACGACAAAAACATATGATGCACACTGTCACTGAATTTGAACAACCTAATGAACCTGTAGCATTCAACAACAATATTCTTGGAGGTTATTCTGCTGAATCATTTCTTGGAAATTTTAAAGCTCCTCAATCACCTTTTTCTGTAAATACTTTTGTTTCTCAGATAGAAAATTTTTCACAATCTGATTCTTCCAGAATTGTAAATATTTCTGATGTAATTATAGATAAGCCAATAGACAAATCTTTATTTTGGTCGTTATATTTTGATGGATCGAAGTCTAGTGATGGAGCTGGAGCTGGATGCATTTTAATTGATCCAAATGGGGAGAAAACCATGCTGTCATGTAGATTAGAATTTGAGTGTACTAATAATACCGCAGAATATGAAGCCTTGGTTCAAGAACTTTATAAAGCTATAGGGTTAGATGTTAAATACTTGAAAGTTTTTGGTGATTCCGAAATTGTTATTAAACAAGTTAGGAATACTATTCATTGCCTTTCAGGACATCTTAAACACTATCAAACCCTAGTACAAGACCTCACCACTCATTTTTTAGCATTCAATATTTCTCCTATTCCTAGGAATCAGAATACATTAGCTGACTTGCTAGCTAATGTTGCATCTAGACTCTTACCTGCTGAAGATTATAGTCCTGATAGGTTTTCTGTAGAATTGATTTTTCGTCCATCTGTCCCGGATAATGTTACAAATTGGAGAGTTTTATATCATGATCAAAATATTATAAATTTCATGACTTCAGAGAAATCATATGATGAGAAAATTATTGATGAAGATGATCATGATTTACAAATTGCTTCAAAAGGTAATGAAAACCCCATTCCAAAATATGTTGTTAAATTAGAGGATTTATATGACATTAGAGACAGATTCAAGAATGTTGTTAATTCAAAACTTCAGAGTTCCACTTTGAAGTTTGAATTAGTAAATCTTGGTTCTGATTCTAAACCTCAAAACGTTAACTTAGGACTCAATTTAACACCAGAGGAAAGGAATGCATTCATTAAATTGCTGAACAAGTATAAAAACGTTTTTGCTTGGAATTATGATGATCTAAAAATGTATAATACTTCAGTTATTCAACACACGATTCCAATGCTTCCTGATGTTAAACCTGTTCAACAAAAGTTGAGAAAAATCCATCCAAATCTCGAAAGTCAAATCAAATCAGAACTCAATAAACTTTTAAAAGCCAAAATCATTTTTCCAGTCAGGCACTCTAATTGGGTTTCCAATATGGTACCTGTAAGGAAGAAGAATGGTGATATAAGAATCTGTATTGATTTCAGGAATTTAAACAAGGCATGTTTAAAAGACAATTTCCCATTGCCAACCATGGAACAGATTCTTCAAAAGGTAGCTGGTTCGGAACTTATGTCTTTTCTCGATGGGTTTTCGGGCTATAATCAAGTTTTAGTTCACCCAGATGACAGATTGAAAACAACTTTCAGAACAAAATGGGGAACTTACGCTTATCAGAAAATGCCTTTTGGTCTGATAAATGCAGGAGCAACTTTTCAAAGAGCCATGGACATAGCATTCAAAGGTCTGATCAATAAATCAGTTGTTGTTTATCTTGATGACATAACAGTATTTTCAAAAAAGAGAGCCAATCATATACATGACTTAAAAAAATATTTGAAAGATGTAGAAGGTTTGGTATTTCTTTAAATCCGAAGAAATCTTTCTTTGCTTTAGATGAAGGAAAACTCTTAGGATTTGTTGTGTCAAAAGATGGTATATATATTGATCCAGATAGAATAAAAGAAATTTCTGATATTTCTTTACCACATAACAAAAAATCCATGCAATCATTTCTTGGACAGATCAATTTTGTTAAGATATTTATTTCTGATTTTTCTTTAATTGTTTTACCTATGCAAAATATGATCAAGAAAAATTCAATATTCAAATGGACGCATAAAGAAAAAGAAGCTTTTGATTCAATCAAATAAGCGATCATTAATGCACCAGCATTGAATACCCCGGATTTTTCTAAAGATTTTACTTTGTATACTCTGGCCACTGAAACATCCTATGCAGCCGTTTTAACACAACTCAATGATCAAGAAATCGAAGCACCTATTTCTTTCTTTAGCTCGAATCTGCAAGGAGCTGAGCTTAATTATTCCGATGTTGAAAAGCAAGCCTTTGCTGTGTTTAAATCAATAAAACATTTCAGACCTTTTCTCTTGAAAACACATACAAAAATCATTGTCCCATTCTCTGTAGTGAGGCAATTATTAATTCAAAAAGAAGTAGGAGAAAAGAGAGCTAACTGGGTAACAACCTTGCAAGAATATGATATTGATATTAAACCAGCTAAGATTGTTAGAGGACAAGGTTTTTGCAGGTTATTGGCAGGAGCTCATAATATACCAGAAGATCAAGATTCAAATCAAGATATTCAAGTAAGTCAGATAAATGTTTCAGATACCGGATCTCAGTATGCTGATCTTATCTATTACTTGAAGAATGGGTATGCTCCTTCTAATCTCAGCTATAAGAGTAAACGCGCTTTAAGTTTAAAAGCTATTAAATATGAGATCATTGATAATGTGTTGTTTAGAAAAAATTATGATTCAATTTTGTTAAGATGTCTTGAAAAGACTGAAGCTGAAAAGGTTTTGCAGGAACTACATGATGGGCCAACAGGAGGTCATTTTGGAGGTGATACCACAGCTCACAAAATAATTCGAGCTGGTTATTACTGGCCTACCCTTTTTAAAGATACGCATGATTACGTAAGGAAGTGCCAAATTTGTCAAACTGCAAGTGGAAGACAAAGGAAACCAGCTTTTCCTTTGCAACCAGTAACTATTGAGCAACCATTTGAACAATGGGTGCTTGACATTATTGGTGAAATAGTACCTCATTCTTCCAAGCAGCACAAGTACATCCTTACTGCAACTGATTACTTTACGAAATGGGTAGAGGCAATCCCATTGAAGGTAGCCAATTCTGATGAAATTATTGATTTAATAGATCAATTCAGCATAACCAGGTTTGGTGTACCTCAAGCTCTTGTCTTTGATAATGCATCTTACTTCTCTCGAAATAGTTTAATTGAATTTGCAGTCAAAAGAGGTTTCAAATTAAAATATTCAGCAAATTATTATCCACAAGGTAATGGTTTGGCTAAATCCACTAATAAAAACCTTATCAAAATCATTAAAAGGACCATTGATCAAAATCAAAAGAATTGGCACAAATCTTTAATCTTTGCGTTATGGGCCGATCGTATCACTGAAAAAGCTTCAATAGGGACTTCACCTTTCAATCTGGTTTATGGAAAAGAAGCTGTGATACCATCAAACTTAACACTTCCATCATTAGCCCTAGTGCAGTTTATTGAAGAAAATCCTTCATCATCCATTCAATTGAGATATGATCAAATCCTTAAATTAGAAGAAGATAAGGATAAAGCAAAAATTACTCATGAAAAACATCAACAGCTTGTAAAATCTTCTTTTGATGCAAGTTCTACCGGCTCAAAGTTTTTATCAATTGGTGATCTTGTTTTGAAATGGGATAAAGCACACGAAGAAAAAGGTAAACATACCAAATTTCAGAAAATGTGGCTTGGACCATTTCAGATTTTTGAGAAGATAGGCTCAAATACATTCATACTCCAAGATCTAACAGGTAAGAGAGAATCTCTTCCTGTAAATGGGCTTATCTTGAAGAAATTCTTTTCCTAAGGAGGTAACCCCTTCTTAAACTGTACATATTTCTTTCTGCAGATTTTGATTGTTTTTGTTTTCACAAATAAAGGTTGTTTATGAGTCTCTTATTGACTGTTTACTATTTAAGAAAATTTCTTCGGAAAAATATTATAAATATTTATTTTGTGTAAATAATTTTTTTTAAAAGTAATGATCACAGTTTTTGAATAGTTTAAAATAAGATGTTAAACTTTGAAAAGATTATTTCAATCATTTACATGATCTTTTGAAAACTTGAGGAAAATGTAAATCATCAGAATTTTATCAAGCAGAGAAAGGTTATCTGTAAAAGTAAAGATTTTTTCAAAGTTTTGGAACTCAAAAAACTCTGAAAATTGTCATCCATTGGTTCTTAAGGATAAAACTGTTTCACCCCATCCATTTAATTTGTGATTTTTTAGAATGTAATTCTAAGAAATTATACGAAAATTTTAAGAGATAAGAGGTCTCATTACGAGCCGACTTACCATGTTCATAAGGAATAATAAAATTGACATTACCAATACTACATACCAAAACAGGGTAATGGTTTATAAATATAAGACAAGGGGTCTCATCACGAGCCAGCTTGTTCAGTTTAATTATAACTAGTGAATGGCATTGTTATCAACTGGCCACCAAACCAGAACAATGGCTCTTAAAATAAAAATAAATAAAAGACAAAAAAAAACATGAGATAATAGATCTTATGAATTTATCTTTTAAAAAGTCATAATTTTAATTGGATGGGACAATGAATGGTTAATGGTTTAAAGGTAACCCTGTCGAGACTATAAACGTTTGCTGGCAGCAGAGGCAATACCTATGGCAATAGAGTATATTATAAAACCAAAACTTGGAGAGATCCACTTACTTCATTATTAACACCAATCAAAGCTTGAGATAACCCAAAATGTTTCTATTTTTCTTGAGGAATTAAAAAAAATTATGAAATGATTTTTATTTCCCTTTCATAGTTACATTTTATTTAAATTATCCTAAGATAGTTTTCATCATCTTTAAAAATCTTTACTTACTAAAGATAGAATGTTCATTTTATTTTTTCAGAGATAACTGTTTCTTCTAGTGAATCGCCAATTGTTGTGGCTAACAACAACCCCCCTTTTTTTTATTAGTAATAATACTAAATAAAAATGGGGACCCTTAGTTAAAAATCCAAAAAACAATTAGGATTTGTTTGCCTTTCGAATAAAACTTTCTATCATAAACTTGTAGAAATCCCTTAGAAAGAATATTGCAAAAATCTTAAGTTTATGATAGATTTTAATAAAACTGCTCTTTAAACAAGATATCGCATCCATAAACAAAATGGTATATATCTTTGATAAAACGCATTGGTCGCAGATCGCACAGCACAGAAAACAGAAATGATTAAAGAAAATCTTTTGCACTCTTTTCAAATATGCGCTTTTGCGATTTTGCGTTATGCGCTCTTTTCAAATATGCGACCATGCGATTTCACGATATGCACTTTTGTGATTTTTGCGATATGCGCTTTGCGCTATTGCGCAATTCCCGTTTTTGCGCTATTTTTATGACTGTAATGATTTCATTTTGCGATATTGCGATATTGCGATATTGCGCAGCAAATCGCAAATCGCAATGTCGCAGATTCATGTAGGCGCGCTATCCCGAGGCAATCTTCCCATATGTCAAATCCGTTATGCGCTTTAATGATTATATTAAATGATTGGATTGATTATTAATGTGAAATGAGATTGTGTTTAGAGTGAAAGTCGTTTCACAATTAAAATATTATATTTCATCCGTGTTCATATTCAAAACAGTCTCATCACCTTTCTAATATCATTACTCTCATTTATTCGTAAAACACAGGCACGAAGGAGCGAATTACTATACAAAGCTTCCGATATACACTATGGGTAAGAAGAAGAAGAGCTCAAGTTCTGAGAACAAAGAAATGGCTTCGCTATACGCAGACACCACCTGTAACAAGGACGCCAGTATATCCACTTGGGAGGGAATGTACAATCTGTAAAAAGATGAAAACCCTGTGGTGATAAAAGTCGTAGCTACAGCAGGTTCCAAGGATTCGTCTGAAGCAACTCTTAGAGACTTGGCTTGCTCATTTCTGCATAGAATAGTAGCAAGGCCAAGGATTTTCCCATACACAGACATGGTGAGATGGGTCCTGGACAGTGCTGATATTTCAGACAGGCAATTCAAGACTCCATCTGAAGAGCTAATTGGGTCATTCACCATAGAAGATGTGAGATTAATGTATAAGCTGCCAGAACCACAGGCGACTTACAACAAAAAATTCATGGAAGATTTTGCCAGAGAACACGCAAATTTGGCAGAATGCACAAAGGAGTGGACTAAAAGAAGTGAACCATTGAAGAAAACCAAACAAGGTATGTACAGCACGGGTTCGCTTACCTCTCCTTATTTTTTTACTGCTGCCATGTTATGCAGGCTTTTTGGAAAGCCTGACATAAATATGATTTTACCCGAATGGCTTCCTTTGTTGAATGCGGCCGTTAATTCTACAATTGTAGATTGGGCCAAAATCCTATCTGATACTATGACCACTGCTATTTTTCAATACCGGAACAAACGAAATGTTTCCCAGCGGGTTTATCCGCCTTTTTATTTATCTGCTTATGTCATGGACGCCATCTGCTATGTCTCTAAATTCCCTGTAATGGGCTGGAAATGGACTATCCACAACCCTTTGCCCATTCATGTGTACCATAAAGAACTGTGGGAGTCTAAGTTTGTCCCCCATTTTTACCAAATTTGTCATGGAATAATGCTGCCATTGTACATAACATTGTATAATAAGGATGCCCCAAGGTTATCCTCAGAAACAGAGGTTGATATTCTCCCCGTCGCGAGATGGTTTGGAGAAGAATTGTTCACTTATATTAGGGTTTTTGGAAGTTATGCTTCTCCCCATGTATTACCCCTATATGTTCCAGATAGGCTTGTAGCTCGGGAAATTGCTTATCAGACTTGTGGCCAGGGAGGTATGACAAAAGATTTAAAAGAGAAGAAAAAGGGCATTTGGCCACAATTTCCCATAAAATGTGGAACATTTTCACTGTTTGATATTGGTCATGCATTTCAAGAGATAGGTAACGTTACATGCCTACAGTTGTTCAAATTCTCAAGAAGGTTATTTGACCAAAATGATATTGTTAAGAATTTTACCAATGCAATCAAAGTAAGGGAATTTGTCGGGGAACAGGATCTTTTTGATGATATGTTCCAGGCAAGAAATTCATTCAAAGAGGTTTTGAATTCAGCTAAAGAGCAGCTATCTCCAGAGGATTTTCAGGAATTCAAGTTGTACAGAGAAAGGAGACTAATTCCTATTCCTTTGGATAATCTACGCTTAGAGCCCGCAAGGGAGAAAACTCCTAGTGTTAGTCTTAACGGCAGTTCAAGTACAAGTAAATCCAAATCAAAATCTGACAGTGATTCTGAACACTCCAATAAGTCTAAAGAAAAGGAAGATAAAATGGAAGAATCCATAAAAGATTCTGCACAATCTAAAGAACCTGCTCAACAGCAAATTTTGACTCCTCGACAAACAAATCCTCCTCCAACCAATGTACAGCAACATCCAGTCACCATTGAGTTAGATAAAGAATGGGAAACCTTTAATCAATTCATTAATATAGAAGGACAGAATGTACAGACCCCTGTCCAGATAACCAAAGTTTTGAATACAGGAACAAGCAGCACAGCCACAGTGACAGAGCACATACCAATCACACCCTCCTCTGAAATTGTACTCAATGTAGAGGACATTCCTCCTCTAGATGTATTCTACAGCCCAAAATACAAAGCAGTAGTGAAGAGACAGAGAAAAAGGATAAAAATAGAAAGCGCAATTGCTACAGAACCAGAACAAGTAGATGTTTTGTGGAAAGATCCTGCTACAAAGCCTACTCGTAATCTCACTAAGCTAACTCAGATGACAGGAGCTTATGCTTCTGCAACAATTGATAAAGCAGTTGAGATACAACTTTTGTTGGATGAAAAAGAAGAACAGATAAAGGCTCTGCAACAGCAATTGCAACAGGTACAGGCCAATAAGGAAGCACAATTAAAACTTGAAGAATTACAACAACAACTTCAAGAAATCCAAGAACAACATAAGGATGATCCTAAGCTTCCAGAATTCATTTCAGAAACCATCTCTTTGAACAATCAACTACTGCAACAAGAGGAAGTTTTCTGCCAAAAAATATTGCAATGGAATTCTTTGTGCCAAGAGAGTGATAAAATCACAAATCATGTCATAGATTTACGAAATGATTATGATTTGATTAATGAAAAGATCAATGATTATCTGGCATGGCAAAAGACAGAAGAAGGCAGAAAAGCTGGTGCACCCATCGTTAATGAAAACCATAAAGAAATACTATTCAATAACTGGGATGCACAAATCAGAAGGGCAGAAAAGGCAGCAGAAGAGACGGCTACAGCGGCAAACACTCTCACTGATTGTGTAAATGAAAATTTACACAAAGCTAATTTGATCACAGAAACTGTTCCAGGATATCTCCCACAGGAAAATCAACTGCAAACAGAATGGAGGCAAAAGGCAGAAGAAAGAGCAAAATCCATCCAAGGGCTGACAAGATTGAATTGGGACTCATACTGGATGTACTTGGTGAAGCCACACAGTGAGCACAGTGCGCTCAATTGTATCATCAATGCTACAGAGAAGATTTCTCCTACGCTTGCCGACTCTGTCTTTTCAGGACAGTTGAATTCTGAAGTCGGTCAACCGCATCTTCTCAAAACTATGCTAGATGCCTGCAAGTTTAAAGATCAAGTTCATAGATAGATAGATTTAGTTTTAATTTCACTGTATTTTAGCCTAGGAAAAGGATGGTCATTGAACCGAATCCTTAATTTTTGTAATAAACTATTTTTAGAATTAGTTAAGTAGTATTTAAACCCCTCTCATGCATTTAGAGAGGGGTCCTGGATCTTAATATTTTTGGACTTGGAGATTGCATTTCTGTACTCCATTGTCTTATATATTTTTTGAAAAGGATCACATTTGGTGATTTTCATGCGAAATTATCTTTGGAGTGTTGCATTTTTGTACCTTTGGAATTTGATTTTGCATTATAAGTTACTGGATAGAGTATCAGATTGCATTTGAAGTCATCAAGATGAGCAAGGTATTTCTATCTGTTTACTGTTGATCTCTTTTGTTTTATGATATTCGTCTTAAAATTGCTATCATTTATATGTATTTGTTTTCACAACGCTTCCTTTTATATATCATTTCTGAGTATAATTGAAACGTTATTTTTTCATAGTTACATGTAAATGGTATACAATGATGAATGCAATATGTTTATATAACTCTGTTTAATTTCTTAAACAGAGTTATCTTTATTTGTTTCTGCACATTTCAATTTGATTAATAATACATTTTCATGGTTATTGTTGAATTGAAACAATCTTAAGTTGTATTCACATATAGCTACCCGAGTTAGTATTAGAGTTTCTTTATCAGTATTTAGCTTAAATTAGATAGTTTTATTTCAGTTAGTTTAGTCCCATTTCCACCCAACCAATCCAATCCATTTAGTTACAAGGAAACTGGTCCTTTAAATCCAGTCGGAGCCACCATTCCAAACGGAAAAGGAGTTGTCTTAAGGTCCCGACCGGGTGGTTTTCCCCGATGTTTGAAGCAGAGATTTTCTAGGCTTCAACAGGACCATGTTTGGAAATCCAAACCCTTGACTGCTACATTCTGGGCTTTTCTCCATCGTTTTTCACATCTTGTACTGCTACAAATGATCTCCACACATGTCCTTGTAAAAGATAAGGGCTGTGACGACATGAACGCCACCTTTCAACTACGTTACATAAAAAGTATGGGTACACATGTCCTTGTAAAAGATAAGGGCTGTGACACGACTTGAACGCCACCTTTCAACTACGTTACATAGAAATTATGGGTATCTTTTTATTTGGTTGATATTGAAACTTTTGGGTATCTTTTTACTAGGGTGATAGGTATGTTTGATAGGTACGTGTATTTGATTTTAGAATAGGTTTTTTAGAATTTTAATATAATTATTAATAATTATTAGATGGATAATAGAGGTTTAATTTTTATGAAATGTGATAGAATATTTATAATAGTATTTATAATTTTTATGTTAATTATGTTTTTTTAATAAGTTTATCTCAAATTAATTAATTAAAGAAAATGTTACATCATATAGAATATGTGGTATTGATAAATTATCATATTGGCTCACTGTATTGTAATGAAATCTATTTATAAGTTAAGAATTTTTATTGTAAAGTGCTGAATTTTCATGATTAAAAATATTGTTTAACTCATATTTTAATTATTTTTATAATTAATAGTAATAATAATTTAAATAAAGTTAAAATTTAGTCAATTTTTATGAAATTTTTTTGGCAATGTGAAATGTATAGTTAAATAAATATTTCTATTTTTATCATAAACTAATGACTATAGCTATAAATATTTACTGATTATTTAGTTTATATGACTATGCTAATCATATTTTTTATTAAAGTTCTGATTGATTTTCCTATGCTAAGTAGGATGTTACTATTAATTTTGTGAAGAATCTATATGATTAACTCCGTGGTTGAGATTAATTTTAATTTTAAATAGGAGAAAGATCTATTTAATGTTGGATGTTATTATTAATTTTTTGAAGTATCTATTTAATGTTGGATTTTATGATTAACTATGAGAGAACCATGTCGTTTTTATAATTGGTTCTTCTCTTACTTCTTATCTATAGAATTTAGATCTATTTTTAGAATTTAATGAAAACTCAAATTTACAAAAGTCAATTACTCTGGATAATAAAATTGGAGTTGTCTTTAGTGTGATTTTTTGGATTTTCGGACTATTTGTGTTGGTTAAACTTGTTTTTTTACTATATGTATGGATTCAGCACCCTAATAAATTTTTAAGGTACTTCGATTATGAAGTGGTTACCCATAAAACTTGTGATTTCAATAAATCCACCAAAAACACTTCCAAAAATTATCAAAAAAACAAAAAACAACTAAATAAAATTTGTTAATTTGTGCCGGTGAAAATTCTCCTCCATGGGGATTCCTGGATCGCAGGATCATTCGAGAAAGCCTACGCTATCGAGAGGAGGTAAAATGTCATATTCCTTATATTTATTAAAAAGGGTAAACAAAACGTGTTACCTCTGTCCCACAGCCTACCCACGATATATAAATAGGCAACAATGCCTAGTGGAAGAACCCAAAATTTCCACAAATTCATTAAAAAGGTGAAAAGAATGTGTTAACTCTGTCCCACAGCCTACACACGATCTATAAATAGGAAGCAATGCCCACTGCAAGAACCCACAACTTTCACAAATTTTCTCCAAGGTTATTTTAACAGTATTGAAGTGGTGAGCGACAACCAGGCCAGCAAGGAGAATGGATGCAAAGAGTCTATCAAGGAGTCCTGTGTCTACTTTGACCTATTTTGGGAGGTAGAGGCAAAACCCATCTGGCTTTTGCAATTTTTATGCTTGCTCTAGTAACCTGCCATCGAAAAACCATGCGCAATTCTCAGCTGGTTTTGTACATATGGTTTTGAAGGAGAGGAGAGCCCAACACAAAACCTTTGCCTTCAATATAGGAAAAGGCGTCTCCGCAGCAGAAACCTTTTCTAAAGAGGCCATAGAACAAACAATTCTTGGAGAAGTGATGCTGTAAGAGGTATCAATTCTCAACGCTACTGATTACCGTGCAATTCTAGCCGATGAGGCATCAAAGTTGATAGGGAACAGAGTCTCCCTCCAGCTGGTGCGCAGCAACCAGGTTGACCCAGGTAAATCAACTTTTGTATTTAATATTATTCCCCTCTATCCGGTTTCCATGACGTTTTATATGGTAGCTTCCTTTTTAGATTTCTGTTGTTATAATCTGTGGACAAATGAATGTATGATGGCAGAAACGGGATTCAAAAAAAGAGCTGGTGAACAGTCTTATTTAGAGTGGAGTCCCTTCAATGGACCCATTGCTATGGACAGACACTACGAAATCACTTTCAAGTGGAACTCTGCTCTGGGAGTTCCGGGAGCATTCTTGATAAATAACATGCACTCACGGAAGTTCTTTCTGAAATCTCTAACTCTTTATATCCCATATTATCTGACAAGCGCATCGTTTGTTCTAATTTGTTTTGGTATTTGTGCGGTGCCCATAGGTCATACAAATGCCCCAGTGCGTAGACTCACATAAACGCACCGGTGCGCAGTATCACACAAATGCACCAAGATTTATAATTGGTATTGGTATTTGTATAGTGCCTATAGGTCGTAGAAATGCACCAATGTGTTGTATCATACAAACGCACTGGTGTACAGTAACTGACACACACCGCTATTGATTTTGTATTTTTTAGAAACATCGACCTGTGACAGTGCAATTATTGTGATTTTTTAAAATTCATTATTCATCAAAAGTCAACACATCTTATAACAGTATTCGTATTAATTAAATTTTTATTAATGCATTTGAATGTGATGTTTGGATTAATTTGTTATATCATATCATAATTATTGTGATTTTTAAAAATTCATTATTCATCAAAAGATGACGCATATCTTATAACAGTATTCATATGAATTAAATTTTTATTAGTGCATTTGAATGTGATTTTTGGATTAATTTGTTATATCATATCATCAAATTTCACATTTCTTCATTACAATATTTAATCATTCATAAATTTAATCAATGGTGTTACATTTCACAATGACAATGGAGAACACAATAGAATAAATTAAAACATATTTGATTATATATATATATATATATATATATATATATATATATATATATATATATAAGACAATATTTTTCATACAAAATGGGACAGTTATTGGTATCTCTTTGTCTTTCAATTGGGACACTATGTCCATTACATTAAACAAAATGTCTGATTTCACAGACAAATATTTCAAAAAATACAATGCCTTTATTTGATATCCAAACATAGTGATCATCATTCTTCGCTTGAACTGTTGTTACTGCTAGAGCTACTTCCATGACTTGGGTTATTTTCATGAATGTTTTGTTCACGGTGTTGATTTTTTTCTTGTTCTTAACCTTCCATCTACAAACATAAAAAAAATTGTAATGAGTGTATATACATTGGTGAGAATAATGAAAATTGAAATATTAAATAATATGCATCAATGTAAATCGAAAAGAAATGACATACCATAGGAACAATTGACTCATGACCTATACACATTCTTTCAAAACTATGTAGTATGCCATCTTTCAAGAGTTCATCTGTTGGCACAGTTCCATACTTTGTTTCCTGCAAGTTTTATACCCCATAACAAAGCATATATTTCATATAAAATATTTTTTTTTGTTATATTAATTATAGACGGAGCTAATTAAAAAAAGATCGATAAATGCTTACAAATTCCACAATTAAAATCTGATATGCCAACACATACTCACAACCCATATTTAACCCAATGTCCATCAATTCGTCTGATGCTTCTTCTTTGTTTCTTAGCAAATGTTTGAAGACATTCAATGATGATTTTCATTAACCTCCAACACCACTCCAGATGAGCTAAGGAGTAATCCATTTTCATTTGCATGTTCTATTTTTTTTATTTTCTTACAACAACATTCATTTTCTGAGTTGTTGGTCCTTGTAGAACAGTAAACAGATGTGAATTAATAGATTGTTTGACACATGTTATCTAATAATTTTAAGTATATTATTAATGAAAATTAAAAAAAGAAACTCATATTGGATCGATAGTATTTTTTCATTCACTTGATTCATCCTTTTGCAATTTTTCCATCAAGATTTTAAGCTCTTCTGGTCCTAGATCAGAAATAATCTTATTGATCTTCGTCATTTTGTGGCTCTGCACGATACACAGTAAACAATACATATTACTTAAACTTACCTATAGTTCAAAAATAATATTTTTTGTAAAGAATTTACAAAGAACTTATGATTTTTCTTTTCTTGATGTGTTATCAATATTTTTGTTACTTGATCTCCTGTCAGCCATTTATTTATCAATATGAAACCTGTACCATATCATTCATTAATATATTTTATAAATAAATTGTCAACTTTTCAAGTAAAAAAAAATCTCAAGAAACTAGTGCGCCATTCATAATGTACGCAACGACGTCGGTACATAGAGGTCTTATAAACGCACCACCAAAATAGTATAACCCATCGTACAGTGCTCTGTATCAACAAGGAGCACCGGTGCGTTATATGTAAACCACCTCACCGATTTACATAGACAAAATATTAAAAATTGTCCAGTGTTAGTTTTTATAACATAAACGTCACGCGCAAATAAGGGCCCACCATACGATACTCTCTATGAACTAGGAGACCCTATGCGGTGCCTTATATGTTACATGGTGCACTGATTAACACAATAAAAAAAAATTGCGAAACAGCACGAGTGCGGTGCGCCGTAGTTAAATATCGCACCGGTGCCATATTGTACATATGGCGCACTGATTAAAAAAATATTTGTTTTTTAATTTTTTATCACACAATACTTTCGTGGTGCACTGGGATAATACAACGCACCAGTGCGCTAGGTTATGCAGGGCGCACTGATAAAATATATATATATATAAAATAAAAATAAAAATTCACGCAAGGAACGACATGGATTGGGATCCGACTATGCAAGTCATCTCGTGGTTTGGATGTCTTAGGCCTATATATAGCAACACAAAAACCATATAAATCTAAAATGAAAAGCCCTAATTCAGAATCACAGAAACAGGGAGAAGAAAGGGAAGAAACAAAAATAATGTAGGGTTTAGGGTAAAAATGGATTTTTTATTTATTTTGTTTCTGAAAATTAAAAAGAAATTGAAATTTTTTTCTTACAGCGTAGAAAAACTACAGAAAAAAGTAAAAAAAACAATAAACTTTAATCACGAGATATTTTGAAATCTATGCTATAGGGTTTGAATCACTAGAGGTTTGGAATTCTAATTGTCTGAATACTTTTGTTTGAACGTATTTCGTGGCTCCATAGTGCTCTCGTGCTCTGTTGCTCCAGGTATGTCTCCTGCAAATCTCTGGCTGAAAAGTTTTGCAAAAATAGTGAAATAATGAAAAGTATTTAGTATTTAAATAATTGTTTTATGAAATTAGACTTTCGAAAATATTTTGCCACCCATTTTTCAATTTACTACTTTTTTTTCACTTAAAGAAAATATAGTTGCGCTTTTTTTATTTGCGGTTATTCGTCACCGGTGCGTCACTTAATAGCACCGCACCGGTGCGTCTATTTATATCATGGCACCGGTGCGCAGTAATGAAAACACATCAGTGCGATGATATGTACATTAGCATCGATATCAAGAAGTCCATTTTTAAGGCACCGAAATTACTTTTAGGTGTGTGTACCAAAATTTATTGTTGATTTTGCTCAAATTCAGGGAGAAAATATCATAATAATCATGGTGATCATGAGAACCAAGAGTGATATGGTACATGTGTTATTTGATCATCAATATTTATACTTTTTAAGATGGGTTTTTCGAAATATTATAATACACATTTTGAATTAATTGGTAATTTGCATTGTGTTAATGTTAAAATCAATATTTCACTTGATAATTTTCAATTTTGTTGATCTCAAAAGCAATGGCATACTGTATAAAGTTCTTTTTTTTTGTATGTAAGATCATAATAAAATACAATTACAATTACGATTTTAATTAGAATTAGAATTAGAATTTTACAATTTTACAATTACAATCATTTCACAGTAATACAATTAAAATTTTACAAATATTTTACATAGAATTACAATTACAATTACAATTACAATTTTACAATTTCACGTACAATTACAATTACAATTTTAGAATTTTACATATATACAATTACAATTTTACAAATTTAAAATTTACAATTAGTACAATTACAATTTTATAATTTTACATACAATTAAAATTACAATTACGTCAATTTTACAAGTTTGCATATATACAATTACAATTAAAATTACAGTTACAATCATTTCACAATAAATTAAATCTTAGAATTTCA
The DNA here is from genome assembly GCA_034641835.2 of Pinus albicaulis. Taxonomy (NCBI): domain Eukaryota; kingdom Viridiplantae; phylum Streptophyta; class Pinopsida; order Pinales; family Pinaceae; genus Pinus; species Pinus albicaulis. Next base: position 828,061,978 of record CM076576.1, on the reverse strand, counting down.
ATTAAAATTTTACAAATATTTTACATATAACAATTACAATTAAAATAACAATTAATACAAATAAAATTACAATTTTAGAATTTTACATACAATTAGAATTACAAATATTACAATTTTACGGTATCATGATAATTTAACATTAAATTAATTAATAAACATCATGATCATGATAACCATCGTAGAAACATCATATTCAACTAAGAAATACATTCAAATTCGCTAACATCATCGTGATCGTGATCATCTAACAAAACAGAGTTAGCATTGTATAACATCATCACAACACAAACATCAAATATACATCTCATGTCAAATAACTCATGCACTCATGCTATCACATACACATCTATTTGCAAGTTGCACATTAAATGAACATATTAGCTAACATGACCTAACAATATACACATCATGATGATCACCAACATGTAAATTAAGTACAACTGCAACATGAACATAAAATACATGGACCACATATATATATATATATATATATATATATATATATATATATATATATATATATATATATATATATATATATATATATAATTGAATAATGCCAAAAATATACAACTGTAATATAAATGTCATCTATTAGCTGGTGGTACATCATCAATAGCAGTACTATTATAGGCCCACTCAGTCAATGGTGCAGCCTCGACAAGTTGATTAGTCGATACATGCTAATCAAGATCAACTGTCGGTTGCTCATCATGATGACTGGACATGGTCAATGGTCTAGCCTGCTTATGATCACCGTGATGACTGGACATGGTCGATGGTCCAGCCTGCTCTCCATGATGACTACTGCTCGATGCTAGTGGAGGTTTAATGATGATCACTCCCCTGATTGTGATCATCAAATGATGCGTCAAAACTGCTTGTGGATTGTCGATCACGTGTTGTGTCTCGACCATGCCTATAACGTGCAAGGGTCCCCCTTAGTTGTGTAACTAAGGTCGTAGCTCCTACGACATGCAGTATCAGGTTGTACATGTCACGCGGCATGCCTCTCCACATATGTGTCAACCTACCATCGGGTTGTATGTCTCTCATAGTAGCGGGCCTGACTCTCGCCTCAACAATCAATGCATAGAGTTGGTCACCCAACTCCATCCTCAATCTGCTATCAAGCCTACTGCGTCTAGGAAAAGGCAGTACCGGCGCACCAATAGGAGCAAGTCTCTCTGTACCAGCCTCCTGATAATCCTCGACATCTGGCATATCATGATCATCATCAAGATCCACACCTAGATCATGTGGTGGTGCTGGCATGTCCTCGCCATCAAAAGACCCAACGTCTGCAAAATATATACAAGTACAAAACAATATTTAGACAATTTCATTACACAATTTAATAAAAGCAAGTTAAAGAACATATTAGAATAAATTTAAATAAAAGAGTAATATTACCTCTATCATCCGGAGGCTCATCATCTGTGAAGAGGATGTTGGCACACCGTCGCCAATCCAAACTAGCATAAGGACAGGGGACCATAATGAAGGGATTCTCCTCAACACTGGCTAGCAACTCCAGTGCATCATGTGATATCCTCACTGAAAACTCAGTCTCACCCCTCTTGGGCATCATATGTCCCCACATGTGCATCCGTGCCTCCAACATCGACCTACAAGGCTTCCGAACAAAAGTACACCTCGTCTCTGGAAACCTCTCAAAAAATAAACAAAAAATCTCTGAAGCAAAATGAAATTTGACCCTCCCTTGTGCATGAACATGACATCTATCTAAGGTTGTACAGAACTGCCGCAAAAAAATGGCGGACCACCTGACAAGTCGTGGCTCTTGTACTAAAGAATCAACATAATGTAGAAGCGATAATCTAATGTGTTGCCCGTCACTAGTGTTGTGTGAAATGGCTGAAATCAGAAGTCAGAGGTACCTCACCTCCTAACTACCAAATGAACCAATATGTAACTGACCTCCGGAGACCTGAAAATCTGAAGGAGACAGTATATTTGCGTTAATGTATCTCTGGGAGTACACCAACTGAATCCCTGCTGCATAGCCATCTGGAACCTCTGGGAATGAGGGAAAATACACCCTTCTCCTTGATAGCCCTGTAATGAAATATATGTCCTCCTTAATGGGCACGTACCACTGGTTAGGACCAACCCGGAAAGCCTTTCGGTGGGCATTCACATGAGATAATATTTGGAGTGTAAAAACTCTGGTAAACTTTATAAGTATATATTATTATTTATAAAAGATGAAATGATTACAAGTGGGGATCACCAAGGCTTTAAATACAGCCTTATGGTGTCCCTTGGCGAAGAGGCATGATCGTTGATCATGCCCTTCCACATTAATAAACCTAAGATAATTGTATTTAACTAATAATTAATAAAATATACATAACATTGCCCCTCTCTTAAGATGCTTTGTCCTCAAAGCATACATAATGATGGACAACGTTGACAAATGCTTAGGTTTCTCGAGCGGCGAGCTATTGCTTCCCACATGTTAAAAAGATCGTGGAGCATCTTCTCGAGTTCAATTTTTTGGTGATGTGGATAGCGACAATATTTGATATTGACAGGGTCAGGTCCTTTCTTGACTTCTATTGGATGTCCATGTTCCTTATTAGGAGGTATTTTTATTGGCAGGTCTTGAAATACTCTTGCATGTGTCTGAACTAATTCATCGTGGTTCCTTTTTAGATTTAGAGGTAAGTTACCAAAAATTATCGTCCGATGAAACTTCTTGCCATCATCAAATGCTTCCTTCTTAACAACCATATCTGCTTCATCATCGAAGGCCGCAACAGCTTCTAGCGCTATATCAGTGGCTTTGAATGTGTTTGTCTCTTCACATTTTTCTTTCAAATCTGGGGATGAAACATTTTTCTATTTATAAGCATCTGCATTTTCATGGTTTCTTTCATTTTCAATGACTATGTCTGTTGTTGCATCTATGATAACAGTCACGTTGAATTCTTTATGTGGCTACTTCACCAACATTGTTTCTTTTTCTGCCATTGGAGTTTCATTTATATAAAAATTCTCAATAACTTCTGTTGCTGCATTACTGTCTTTATTAGTGGATTGAGTTGCATTTTATTCTCTTGGTTTCTCAGCTCTATAATTTTCATGGTTTATTTCCGAGTCTCTACTTCTAGGTGTTTCAACACTATAACTTTCAAGTGAGCTGATTTCCAATTCAACCTTATTTAATTGCTTGTTTTCAAACATGTTATATTCATGATTATGATCTGAATTAGTTGATTTGTTCAGTTGATTATATTCACAATTCAGAAATATTGGCTCTTGTGTCTGACTTATCTTATCTATCTTATCATTTAACTTATCGAACAATTCTGTCATCTTTTTCATTGCTTCGCTATGATTTTCTGTGGCCTCATGATGATTTAGCCACATTTGTCTTTCTATTCGATTTGTCATATCATGAGCCTTTTTTATATTGTTGGAGTTTCCTGCAACTGTACCTTCGAGACCGACTAATCTTTTTCCAAAGTTGTTTGAATTATTATTGACCTATTTCTTGAGATCCAACAATTTTTTATGGAATCCGACCATCGACATTGATGATGACATACTCCTCATACTCCTTGTTAGGGCTTATCCCCTTTTCCTTAAAAGCATTTTCCTCAAAGATGTATTTTTTGACAAGTTTCTTCACTTAAGATTTACCTTTTTTGGCGTATGTCATTCACCACTGGTACCTTCTCTTGTAATGTCATCTTTGAAAACAGAATTTTTTTTTTTAATTAATTAAATTATATATTTTTTTTTCTAATTTTTATATAAAAATTAATTTTAAATTAAAATTTATTTAAAAATTGAATTTATTATATATTTAATATATAGCTATATTAAATTGATATAATATAGTTTATATTAAATTAGTTTATTAAACTATATTGAAAGTGTTATAATGTGGCTCTTAAAAAAACGTGATTTAAAATACAATTGAAAGGGGTTACGGTGGTTGAGTGAAGGTTGCGATAGTCAAGGTGTTTGACCACCCGTGAATAAGGTTGAATGATCACGCAGGATTGTATGGAAGAGGTCAGTCGTGGCTAGGGCCAAGGCTGGAAGACGGTGAGAAGGCAGGTGGTAGCCGCAGCGGCAGGGGAGTGTGGACTGGCGGGAGGGGCGGGAAGAATGACAGACGTCGGGGAGAAGGGTTGACGGGAGATGGCAGCGGAAGACACGAGGTCGGGGACAGCAAGGAAGGTCGGAATAAGGGTGGCAGGAGATGCAGGGTTGGAAGGCAGAAGGAAGCCGCGGGGGGGGGGGGTAGGAGAGAGGTGGTAGCGAAAGGCGGAAGGAAGGTGGTAAGTGCAGAGGGGGGGAGCGGGTTAGGGGGTAGCCGCAGGTGAGGGTGGGGAGGGGCGGAGTGTGGGAAGGTGTTTAAGGGGAGAACAAGGGGGGTGAGGTGAGTGATGGTCGAGAGAGGGGGAGCTATGTGAGGGGATGGGGAGCATTGTGCGAGGGGGAGGGAGTGAGAGCCGTAAGGCCGAGAGTGAGGGAAGATCGAGATGGGAAGGGGGAGAGTTTGTGGTAAGGAGCGTAGTTTAGGCGGGTGATGGAACTGTGTGAAGAGGAGGAGCGGAGGGTGTGGTGAGGGGGCCGTGGGCCGATAGGGAGAGGAGAGGGAGGTAGGCTGCGGGAGGGAAATGGACAGCGTGGGTTGGGTGACGAGAGGGAGTTGGGAGTTGGGTACTTGTGCGATGGGGAGGGTCGAGAGTTGAGGTGGGGTTTGGAAGGCAGAAATCTGAAAAATTAAATTCTTCAGCAATTCTACACTTGGTTAAAAAAAATTCTGCAATTTCCTTAGAAATTCTTTAATCTTATGATCACACAGATCTAGAAGAGCGATGGCTCCAATACCAATGGAGTGTAAAACTCTGGTAAACTTTATAAGTATATATTATTATTGATAAAAATGAGATGATTACAAGTGAGGATCACCAAGGCTTTAAATATAGCCTTATGGTGTCCCTTGGTGAAGAGGCATGATCGTTGATCATGCCCTTTCACATTAATAAATCTAAGATAATTATATCTAGCTCATAATTAATAAAATATACATAACAAATATGTCTCAAAAACACAACATGGCCCTTTAAAGAAGTAGCCTCCTCATTGAACATGAGGAGGCATACCTGCCTTAGGAGCCCCTCGGTAGCTGCTGTAATAGGGTGAGCGTATGCATCTCTCTCTGTCTCCCGTGCCTCCCACAAGCGAACCATGTTATACTGGTTCTCTTGTTGTTGTTGTTGTTCCCCCTCTTCTCTCCTTTCACGTCTCTGAATGATTGACATATTCAATACAATTTTTTTATTAGATGAGACATGTATTTAGGAATATACATATATAATTTTTTTTGGAAAAAAAAAATAGTCGATGTGTCATAAAAAAAAGGCATGCACCGGTACCAGTGCATCTTTTTTTGTCACGCATAAGAGGCGGTGCACCATAAAATATGCAGCGCACCGGTGGCGATGCACCTGAAAATTTTCAATGCACCGTTGACTATGTACGATGTTGGGAATGCGATGCGGTAACTAAAGTCTACGCCTCGGGGCGTATAGTTCGATAAGCGCACCGACCTCCTGACATCATTACACAGTCAACGGTGCAGTCTTTTACCAGGCCGCACTGTTGACCTTGTCGAAATGCGGAATGCAGTGCGTTGACAAAAACACCTGCCCCAGGGCAGATATTTAAGTCAATGTACCGCATTGCATTCCACATGGTGAACAATGCGGCTTGGTAACCGACCGCACTGCACTTTTTTTAAAATTTAAAATAACACGGTGCGCCTTTCGGTACTGCTCCAAAACCGATGCGGATACGGTTAGCACTAGTTGTGGTGCAACCTGTAAATTTACAGGCAGCACCGCGAACTGGTGCGATCCGAACGGCTCGAGTGCACTGGCGACAAATTTCTTTTTTTTCTTTTAAATGGTTAATTTGAAGGTAATTTTAAATTCTAATCCACTAAAAGGCTTAATTATGGAAAAACAAGAAAAATACATGTACATTTAGTCGTCGATGAAGCATATTGGCTGTAGAATTTGTAAAAGAAAATTTTCCCACCGTTTTGCAAAATTCAAGCTGGAGATTGGTGGGCAATGCACAACAACAGTGCGTGCAATGGGTGCAATGGGAGCACCGATGTCAGGAAAGCTCAGGCAAGGATAAATTGCATCGGTGCTTGAGAGCTCTGGAGAATTGAGAAAAGTGAAAAATGTGGTTTTTTGGCCGTAATTTCTTTTTATTTAACCATGTTCCAGTGTGAAGGGTTTTATAGGCGCACCGATGTGGTTTCTTAAGACCGCACCAGGCAGTTTCTGTTTTGGCATGGGTTTTATGATGCATCGGTGCAGAATCTTTGTAAAGCACTGGTGCGCTATAGTAATAAGACACACCGGGCGGGTTTTTACGGAGCCCACAGTGTCCGGTGTGCCAATTTTTTGTGCGCACTGGTGCTTTCTCTTGTTGAATGTACCGGTGCGGTTTAGGTTGATAAGCGCACCGGACGAAAAACATCTGCAAAATCTCCGCTCGCCAACCTCCTCTAGTAACCTCCACTAGAAACAGATGTCTGGGGTATTTTTATAAAGGGTTCTTCAAAAACATTCGCTAGAAAGTCTTTTCTTTGTAGTGGTATGAAAAAAAGAGAAAGTCCATATATCTACTTTGGTTTAGCCAATCAACCTTTCTTTGCATAATTGAAAACAATCAACATGTAGCATGAAAAATATGGGCTCATAACATAGACTTTAGACTCTAGAGAACAAGAAAAAGTTTACATTTCATAACCATTGTAGATCCACAAAGAATAAATATTGATCCACTCTACAAGATTATAATGATGGAGGAGTTATATAATTAATACTAAATCATATGAATTATCTGGCATATATTCATAATGGTCTGTATAGTCTCACACATGTATGCCTGTAACCTTCATATAGAAAATACACTAATATAAATATAGCTACACGTTAATAAAATTTGTTAAAAAATATGTAACCAAAAAAGAAGTTAGAAGTGCCATATAGTTAACAACGTCATTTTAGAAAGATAAGATAAGCTAACAGTGTCTTTCAATTTAGAAAGATAAACTAAACATTCGAAGACTTCTTCTTCTTTTTTATTATAAAAAACAAACCATAGGTAAACCACATAAGACTTATGACAATTCCATAAGGATATTTGTCTTTTATTCTAATAATTTTAACTTTTCTCTTCTTGCATGACTAAAAATATAATCTTATATAATCTTAGGATAGTAGAAAATTTCAAATAACCACCTTATATTTTTCAGTATATTGTAATTATTTTGGCAAATTAGTGTTTGAAATTAAGTAGTTAGTAATTTTTTGAAAAGAATTTATCTAAAAATTTTAAAATATAATTTTTTATTTTTCAATTGGTTAATGTATACACGAGATTTAGAATAGGCGTACTAATTTTGATGTTTAATTTGTTTCGAGACACCTTTGTTTGTAGGCATATACAGAGTGATATCTCTGTGTTCACACACCTCGCAGTTGTGAAAGAAGGAAGGTAGGGCAAGTCGTCATTTGCGTTTGCGGTATAGTTAAGGGACTGACCATAACATTAAATATGGGTCACACGCAAATCTTCACCTTGTTAATGTGCTCGTAGATAGGAGCGATAGCAACAGCCTTGGATTCCCCCCTCAACCCATGCTGAAATCCGACGTTAATTGCATGCAATCTAGGCAATATATAAATGTGTTTTCTTCAGTATCGAACCTTAAAGTTCATCATTTTCAACTAAATTGATGAGCCAGGACAAGCCGCAAAGAACTCCAAGTCGAGCAAGTTCACTTTCCTTCAAGTCTTAGCATAAGTCATGACATATTTAAGAAAGATTGGTGTAATTTTAAATAATATTTAATATTACTTCATGATGGTAAGTAGCTTCTCGACTTTGTCTTAGAGCCCGCTATTATTTTATTTCATTAAAATGTTGTTATAATTAAATTTCAAAAATCTCGTTATGGGTATTAATTTTTTTAACCAGTGGGGAATCATCATCACTCACTTTTATTCATAATTAAGGATAACCAACCCTTTATCAGCTGTGTTATTATTAAATTATTAAATTTGCAATTTGATTATTATACACGTTTATGACACAGTATATTGTACTCACTTTGTCTTTTCTTTTTTTTCCTGTTTTCTTTCTCTCTTTTTTTTTCTGGTTTGTCTTTTATTTTTAAACTTTTTTTTATATAATTTAATTCTATTCCTTATAGAAAAACAGATTATATCACAAAATCTCTACTATCTCTTTGGATTCAAAGACAAAGACTAGGGTGAATCACGGTTTTTTTTTTTTTTTTCTCTTTTTTCTACGGACATCATTCCATCTTGCAGAACAATTTGTTACAACTAAGGCTAAAGTTGATTGCCCATTTTCTTGAGGGATTTCTATCGCTACCGTACCAACCAGATTTGACATGTCTTTCTCACCATCATACTTGGTTGGTTCAGGATTCCGATTTGGCCCACAAGATGTTGCATTATTTGTTTTTTTCTTTTTCTTCTCAGGTCTAGTCTACTTTTGATCCAAAAAATTCTTGGCACCTGACACTTTTATTGGATCTCTCCAGCCACAATTATTTCTCTTCTTCTCTTGTCACGTCAACAGTAACTTTTAGAAAGTGACACACATGCTAAATGTGCACAGGTTATTGTTAGGTTATACACTTGAGCACAGTGTTTTCATAGTCCTAACGTTGGGAATACTCCTTCTATCCCCACTAGAAGACAATTTTGTGTGGAAAACCTTTACTAAGGTCCACTTACACAGATGTAGACGAAACTTATGAAGCCCTTTGACAATATTTCACCATCTACCTTGATAAAGCAACCTATGTGATATCCAATTTCATCTAAGTTTTCTGGCGAGATCCATTGAAGGGGCGAGTTTTGGGGCCTAACTGAAACAATAACTGAAAAGGAGTTCATGGTGAGAAGATTGAACTCCGGAAACCATGGGTGTATTGAGGGACCCTCTCTGCCTCAAAACTACAGACCCTGATCTAAAACCCTCTTTCGGGCTTCAAGATCTTTAAAGAAAGCTACAAAAAAGCTTTTCGAACAGAATAACAAATTAATATTATGGTACTACTTTTGATGAACCCAGTCCCGCAAACCAAGTGAAGAGGGCCAAAATCCATTAAAATGAGATAATCTCCCAACTTTCAAAATATGTTGTTCATTTCTTATTAATGATTTCATTTACCAATAACATTCAGTTTTTTGAGGAATTTTCCACCACAAATTCTTGCCATGAAATCTCCTTGGAAGTCTAAGGACTTGGATTTGGCTTTAGTGCTTCTTTATTTGACATGGTCCTGGTAGAGGAAGATGCCCTACTTCTCTTGGCATCTCGTTGTAGACTAACCATTAGGGAGATAGTGGCATCCTTTTTAGTGCCATATTATTTTAATCACTTTCCATATTCAATGACCTCCATTCATAAAGAAGCCTAATTTCTCCCACGAGAATACCTGCAATATTATGGGTGTTGTTAGGTACCAAACATACCATGTCCACCTCTTTTACCTTAAAGCATAAAGAATGACTAGATAGGAGCCTAATAAAAATGGGAAAACTTTTAAGAAATATATCCCCATAACCTTGCTTAGTCTGATCTAAGCCATTAGTGAAATCCAACTAATAGTATCATTTAATGGTTTTGTCAAACATTTTGCAGGAATAACTCCCACTCACGCATTTGTCAAACCTCAGGGTTGACCTGGGAACTGAGTCTAATTCGGGAGTTTTGTCATACAATTTACTAACATTTCCCCACCGAGCGAGAAGAGATGAGTCATAAATGTCGCGAAGCATAATCGAACGAAAGAGTTCCTAGGACGGCCAAATCAATGTTGTCTCCCAAGAAATATTGTCCAAGGGATAGCAATAACGCATCCCTTCCCCCATTCGAACCATTTGACAGAATAACACTGGCGCGCACTTGCTTCCCAACTAACCCAAATTGCAAGGAGCTAAGCATGGGCTAGGCCCAAACAACGGTGAAGAGCATAGGCCATCACCATATCTCGACCGTGAGACCACTTGATAAATTACAGTGGAAGGGAATTCTTGCTTCAGAATATTGAGGCCACTTGTGTTCGATGCCAAAGAGGGCTAAGTGTATTTAAACTTCTATCTCATATCCTCCTCCTGTGTGAAATGCAGTGACAAGGCCTATTGCGACGATGTTCCCCAAATATCTAGTTAAACCCCAAAACCCTAGCACTTTGTATAGGCTCCATCGCTCTATATTATACTTACTCTGTCAAACTAGTTTTTGACTTTAATTACTTTGGAAAATTTGTCAAAATAATTTATAAAGTTTACTGAAGTTTTTATAAATTTTGACTATTAAATTTAATATATTCAAAATTCCTTTTTCTACTTAATTTATATACAAGATGTGACTATTTTTACACACTTTTAAATATAATTGTTAGAAATAAAAATTATTTAAAAATAATAAACATTAAAAAAAAATTAATTTCTTTGAATTTTTTTTACAAAACTTAAACATTAAATTAAATATATTCAAAATAAAAAAAATGTCGTGTTTAGTTGATATACAAGGTATAACTACATTTATATGCTTTTAAAAAAATTGTCAGAAATAAAAATTGTTAAAAAAGTCATAGATAAAAAATTAAATTAAATTAAAAAATTAAAAAATAAATAAATAGAAAGTGTCCTAACAATTAATTCCCTAATTAAATAACATTGACATGTCATGACTTTTCACCCAGCAAAACGTCCTTAACTTCATTATCATCGTTCTTTTTTATTAGAGGCATGGGATTTGGAATAGGGTGTGCCAATTTTGATGTTCAATTCATAGACGTGGGATATGCTATGTCTACATATTGAACACATCCTCGAACATGATCTTCGTGTATTTGACACATAGGCACAACTTGCTTTGACATGTTATACATCTCTGGCACCAAAAAATTACTCAGGTTTGTTTTATGCCCCGAATCTCAATTTCTGATTTTATTTATGAAATCGTTTCACTCTTTTTTTCCTCAAAGGGAATTGTAGATAAAAATAAAACCATATTTGGTTGAGATGCATGTGATATTGGTGTATCTAATTAGAAATTGTCTCTCTCCATCTAAAGAAATAATGGATAAATCATTGAGAACAGTTCCACTGAATTGATATCAACTCACTTGGAGCTTAATAAATTTTGATGACACTAACGCTGAGAACATTTAGACATTAGATGTATAAGTAATCTTATATAGCTTGAGAATCAATTATGTGGCAGCGAAATGGATTTACCCCATTCTATAGTCGAACAAATGTACAATATTTTATTCCTAAGTCACATCCTATTGACTTAAAGAAAATAATTAAATAGGTACCATGCCATCGTCACTATTTCCTTGTTTAACTCAACAAATTCCACCCATCAATAATAATAAAAGTTTTCAAATATGCTGATTTATGGTTCAAACCTATTCACCATCTTATCATTCCAAACAAGATTCTTATCCTATAGTAAATTGGAGATTTTAAAGCATTTCAAAGTTTTAGAATCAGCTTTTGATCTCCATCTTTGCACCACTTCAAAATTTTGAGAATAAAAGAGTGGACAATATTAATTAATTATTATTACCGGTTTGTAATAGAGTATGTTGTAATTACATGAAAATTATATATTAAATTAAATATTTTGAAAAGTAAAATTAGTTTTTGGTTTTAATAAAAATAATTATTTATTTATTTATTGATAATGTCTTTCATAAGGCTATTTTTATTAGTTTTAAATATAATATTAAAAGTATAAAATAAATTATAAAATTATAAAATATAATTATAAAAAAAATATATTCATTAAATTGAAAATTTTCATTCATTAAATTGATAGTGTCAAAACAAATTGTTTGTTGATTTAGGTCTTGCACTAGTTACTAATGGTTTTGTCATGGGATTTACTTTTCCAACAATGATCCCTATTAATATGTTGAAGGTGTTGTGTTTAGGGAATGCTTCTCTCTATCGTTGTTTATCAAGTCCAATTATAGATAACCACTTACTTACAACTATTTTTCCTTATAACCCCATCAAATATGATGTACTATTATTAATTGACTCATTAATATGGATGTTGATGTGCTTCTTTCTACTCTCCACAAACTAGGAATATGTTGACGGTGTTGGAAATTAGTCAACCGAGGGACTATCCCAAATGAAAAGTACCAATAAAAATTCACATCTTTTGGTGTGGGATCCCCTCAGGAAATAAGGCTTGACTGCCAAATATTCTTAGAGATTTTCCTTGGCTACAATGGTCAGCACAAGAGAGAAATGCACATGTACTTTCGAATGAATAGGTGAGTATGCCTTGTGGAATTTTAAACTACATAATATACCAAGTTTCTTCTACCAAAAGGGAGAGAAAAGTGGGCCTTTAAAAGAAAAATAATAGTACTATTTTAGTAAAGATACATGGGCATATACATATAAATGAATCGTTGATCAACTAGGGAAATAGTTCACATAGGAGAAATAATTGTTAAAGCACATACAACCCACCTTTAACAAGATAAGCACAAAAGCCACCGAAATAGTTCAATTTCCTTAGTACAAATGAAAACAACATACATCGCAAACATTCAAAGAATATTCTTACAATATTTACGACATACACATGAAAATGTGATGCCTCAACGAGCTACGAAGTTAAGAAAAATTTCAAAGATACATCAATATAGTGAACACGACTAGCTCTAATAGTGGATCATTAGAGCAACTACTTTCTCCTCCAAAAGAACTATTTTCCTATCTAATTCCTAGTAGGAGGAGCCAAGGTGAAAATTCCTTTGCATGATCTATGAGGGTGTATATATAACAAATGGGGTGACCATTCACCTTCCTTGTGACTCTTGGACTACCCACATGATTGTTTGAGTTCTCTATGACCTTTTGTCTCCTTCATGACTTTTCAAATTATATAGATGACTCTTATAATTCCACTTTACATTACATTTCTCACATTTTGAAAATTACATAATCGAAAAATGATGTGGAAAATAATGGATTATTTTAATAACTAATTTGGAAAAATAAAAATCAAGACTACTTTTTGTTTTCTTTAGCATAATCCATAATATTTGATGATAATGTTTCTAGAGTCCAACTAATTAATACACAATTAAAATCATTACATGAGGAATCCAACTTCCTCAAAAAATAATAATAAATAATAAAGTTATAAAAGTCTGGTGATTCTCCTACATCAGACTCCTGAAGAACAAAATATTCCTGGACTCTTGTCCATGAGATATTTAACCCTTTGTTGTAACTTCTCTTCGGCTGAATTTTTTCATGATGATTTAAATTTCCTCCAACATCCCAAGGTTCTCCATTAAACAAATAAAGTCTATTTTTGTATGGACTTGGAAACTTAGCTCTCTCAATTCTTCTTGCTAATTCCTTTAGGAACTTCTTTGGAAGGACCTGAACCTATACAATTGAAACAATATTTCCTGCATATGAAACAAACTTGTCAGAATTAATTTGAAATTTTGTATTTATGGTTCCCAAGGTACTTTCTTTATTAACCGCTTCCATTTCCTATCCAAAATATTCTTCATTATGATTGTCTTCATCTGGAATTTGGAGTTTTTCACGCATTAACTTCTCATTGGTTTTCAAAGTAGCCTTCTCCTTGACATTATTTTGATGTTCAATTATTAAAATATCTCCATTCATAACCATTTCTATGATGGATACTCTCGAATGATATCTATTTTATACCATAAACATTTCATTTATTATCGTATTCTCATTTCATTGAACATATCCTGTTTTTCTAGAAACAAGTGATTTACCTCAATTACTGGTTCATATTCTTTGCATTCTGCTTCATCCTTTAAAAATTCTTTGCTATCCAATATTAACATTTGATTATTGCTTACATCCTTTATTGATAGAAGTGTATGTAATTTCCCATATTTCTCAAATTTGTAAGTGTTTTAGTTCCCATTATGTGTTACGTCCATGTTGTATTGTCAAGGCCTTCCTAGTAGAATATGGCAGACGTCCATTGGCAAGACATCACACACAATTTCATCTTATAACTTCCAATTTGAAATTCTACCTTACATTTCTCATTAAAAAAAACTTGATGACCCTTTTGTAACCAAGAGACATTATAAGGTGTAAGATGTGGTTTCTTCTTTAAGCTTAAATTTTCTACCATTTCAACAGAGACTAGATTATTTGTGCTACCACTCTCAATCACAAGTTTGCAGCACTTACCTTTAGACTCACACATAGTTCTAAACATAATCCTCCTTTGAGATGGTTCTTTAGTCCCTTTTAATGCTTGGATCAACACGCTTTTTAATAGAAAAAAATCACCTTCCTCAGGAGCATTTATGACTGCAACTAGATCTCCATCCTCCCCCTTTTCCTCTCCCATAGGAGCACCATGTTGGCTTCCTGATCTATGTTCATGACATTCCCAAGACATGTGTCCTAATTGTCCACAATTTAAACATTTGGTTTGATAATCCCTTCCTTAACCTCTCCCTCTCGAAAATGATATCCTCCCTCTAAAATCACTTTCTCTTGGTGTTTGACTACTATAACTTCCTTCTTCTTCCTTTGGAGACCGAACTCCTTGTATGCTGGTTTTTCTTTATCATTTATAGGACTTCTTCCTCTACTCCTTGGTTTTTGTTTCCGAGAAATCTTCTCTTCTGCGGTCAAAGATGCCTAATATGTGTCTTCCACATTTTTTAAATACAACAAACTAATTTCATCTCGAATTTCAAACCTTAAACCAGTAATGTACCTTGCAATTTTTTCATCATTCTCTTCAACATGTCTAGCCCTAATGTTTAATTTTTTAAATTCCTCGGTGCATTATTTAACAATCATGGTCCTTTGTTTAGGGTTATGTAAATTCTTAAAAATATTAATGCAATAATCCTTATGTAAAAATTTACCTTTAATTTTCACTCTCATCCTGTCTGAATCTTTAATTTATTCTTTTCCTTTCCTCCTTCGTTCATCTTGTACCCCGTCCCACCATAGGGTTGCATGTCCTTTAAGTCTAGTCACTACATAATTGACTTGGTTATCCTTGTCAACAACCTCATAATCAAAGTATTTATCTAATGCATGTATCTAATCCTTCAACTCATCAGCATTCAAGTTACCTTCATATAATGGTACTTCCATTTTTGGCCTGGCAGACATCTTGATGAACATATTCAACATTTTCTCCTCTGGTGTCTCATCTACTTGTTCCTCACTATAAGCCTCTTCTTCAACATCACTGACATCTCCCATGTTAGCTCCTCTTTTTTGTGCATCTTCCATGGCTACCATCCTCTTATAAAGTCTTTGCAATTCTACTTTCAATAACACAGTTGTGGTAAGCCTGTCTGCCCGTGATCCCCGAGCTTCCCCTCTTATTGCTTCTCTTTGATCTTCCATAACTATTTTTGCTGCTTTGATACCAAAAATGATGGAAGTTGCAACTTCCTGCAAATTCTAATCCACAAATTTAAAAACCCACACAACAATTTCACTCAAAACTGAGATATAATTCATTAAATATCAAAATATTTACATTATAAAATTGGCGTGAGTGTCATTGGCCATTGAACATAAAAAACATTTCTTGGAATATTTATCAAAGAAATAGGTACGTTTTCTATACATCCATTTACAATACTCCACCAAAAACCAAAATAATATCATATCTTGAGAAAATATATTACATCAGCATAGCTTTTCCTTCCATGAATCAAGAGAGGATTCATAATGGAAATAATTATCTTTCTACTCCTCTTACACTCATACTACCAATCCTTCTTTAGTTCTCTGCATACTTACTAATTTATAAAAATAATTCTAAATCTAAAATAGGATCAAGATCCATAATAAGTGGATAAGACCCATTATTTTAGTAACTAATCTGGAAAAATCAAAACCAAGACTGCTTTTTTTTTCTTTTTTTCTTTGTCTCTTGCCTAATCCATAATATTTGATGATAATTTTTCTAGAGTCCAACTAATTATTACAAAATTAAAATCATTACTTGAAGAATCCAAATTCCTTAAAAAATAATAATATCTAATAAAGTTTATAAAAAAAATTCGATGCTCCTGCATCATTTTCTCACTAGCCAGACCCCAACCACCAGTGGTCCCAACTTACCAAGTACCAACTAACTAGTGGGTCAAATCCTCTAAAAATGACCCTTTTACAATAATTAACTACATATCACTTACCTATTGGTCCTCATTCAAAAAGGATGCCCATGTGTATTAACTAAATAACTACCACACACCATAAAGTAGAGAAGTCAAGGCAAGACCCTAAGAGAATGATAGCCTTAAACAATATTTTTTAGGATCTTTAACTCGAGTGGTAGCCACTTAATACATTGACCTTAAAGGTGATTTTTATACTACCCTTTTTTCTTTGACTATGAATTTCTCAAATATTTTCACTTACTTATTATACATGAGATCAGGATTGAGTTTTTTTGTTAATACTAGAAGATGACTCATCTCCACATCATGAAGCACATCCACAAGTGATGATGTAGTTGGAGTTTGAATAAAATCTTCTTAACTCATAAGATTTTGTCATAGTGGTTTGTTAAGTCTATTATTCCTTAAATCTCTAAGGATATTATTGTGCATTGACCCAAGAGTGATGAAGAGTGATGAAGAAATTATCTTTAAAGATACTCTAAATAGAATTACCGATCTATCATCAATCCTAATTCTCTTATATTATATGTATCTGACGGTGACCCCAAATCTAATTAAGCTTTATTGCATGCAAATGATTGTATTTCTTTCATCATGAATATAATAGTACAATAGTTATAAGTACAATATCTTCATTAGAATCTATCTATATATCTAGTTTGCACCCCATCTTCCAAGTATTTCTTTTAATGTATAAGATATTTTTGCATCTTCGAAAATAGCTTTTTAGTCTTACTAAAAAAAACTATTAAAACATTAAACTAATATTTATTTAGATATTCCTCCATTAAAGAGCTTCTATGCTTACGGTTTACATGTATACTATGCCCTCATAAATCAATTTTATAATTTTCTCTCTTATTTTAGTGCCACTCTTCCTTCCCTTAGTTTCCATTTTTGATAATTTTTTTTAAAAATTGCCAATACATTGTTAGAGATACGGCAGCGGAAATATAAATCGAATGACACACACAGCATTCAAACACACATAAAGAACAGCAGATTTAACGTGGTTCACCCAACCAATCTGGGCTACGTCCACCTAACAGGGCATCGGCTATCTCATTAATCAACTGCAAAAATACAATAGCAGAGTTTCTCATCTGCTCAGCCTTCCTCACTACACATTCCTCCTTATGCTCACTTGCCTCTACGGGCTTACATTTTATAGTTGTGAATGAAAACAAACTCATAAATTCTCTCACAACAAATATAGGATGCATTAACTCCTCATCAGAAACTGATGGAGCCAATGTAGCAACAAATCCTATTGTTGTCACCTACATGAGATTTTCCTCCAGATTTAATTAAAAATAAGAAATAAAATCTCAACAATCTCCTCCTTGACAACAATTAGCCTGATACCCTATTTCATTATTACTTTTATCTTTTCTGCAAGCCAAGAGAAGCCAGACACCATCGTAGCTTCTATAACAAAACTGGTTTCGTGAACATGTCTGCACAGTTTTCCTTTGTATGCACCTTTTCAAGAGACTCTCCCCTTTCAGTGATAACCTATCTTACAAAATGGTACTTGATAGGTATATGCTTTGATTTACTGTGATAGGCGGGATTTTTAGCCAAGTGAATTGCACTTTGAATATCACAAAATAACTTGATGCTGTCCTACAACCTACCAAACTCACCAAACAAACCTTTCAACAAAACTGCTTCTTTGCAAGCATGTGAAGCAGCTATGTATTCTACTTCTGTAGTGGATAAAGCAACAATGTTCTGTAGCTTTGACATCCAGCTAATAGCTCCACCTGCAAGAGTAAAGACATACCCTGAAGTTGACCTTCTCTTATCCAAATCACCTGCAAAATCATAATCAACATATCCACAAACATATTCACTGCTTCTGTTATAAGTGATACAATAATCACTTGTGCCTCTCAAATACCGAAGCACCCATTTCACTGCTGACCAGTGTTCTTTTCCTGGATTTGCCATATACCTGCTGACAACCCCAACTGCATGTGAAATATCTGGTCGAGTACAAACCATCGCATACATCAAACAACCTACTACATTGGCATATGGAATTCGAGACATATATTCCTTTTCTTCATTAGTCTTAGGACATAAACTTGAAGAAAGATTAAAATGGGAAGCAAAAGGGACTGAAACAAGCTTCACATTGTTCATACCAAACCTCAAGAGTATCTTCTCAACATACTTCTGTTGTGATATCCACAACTTACCATTGCTCTTGTCTCTGAAAATCTCCATGCCCAAAATCTGTCTTGTTGCTCCTAGATCTTTCATATCAAACGTCCTAGCCATCTGAGCCTTTAACCTGTTGATCTCTATTATGCTTTTGCTTGCTAAAAGCATATCATCAACATACAACAATAAGATAATGAACATGACATTACTTAATTTCTTAAAGTAAACACAATGATCATATTCACTTCTTATATAATTTTGACTCATCATGAAAGAATCAAATTTCTTGTACCACTGTCGAGGCGACTGCTTCAGACCATACAATGATTTCTTGAGCCTGCAGACAAATTTCCTGTTGCGATTTTGAACAAACCCTTCCGGTTGTTCCATGTAAATTTCCTCATCTAAATCTCCATGTAAAAAATCAGTTTTAACATCTAGTTGTTGTAATTATAAATCAAGTAAAGAAACTAATGCTAACACAATCCGAATTGAAACAATTTTCACAACTGGTGAAAAAATCTCATGAAAGTCAACGCCTGCTTTCTGAGAAAAACCTTTTGCGACCAGCCTCACTTTGTACCTGTCTTTTGTATCATCAACACCCTTTTTCAATTTGTAAACCCACTTACATCCCACAGTTTTTCTGTCTTTAGGAAGTTCTACCAGATCCCATGTGGCATTCTTCGCTAACACCTTCATCTCGTCCTTCATAGCCTCTTTCCACTTACCACTGTTTGAACCTTCTATAGCTTCCTGATAGCACAAAGGTTCATCATCGTTAGCAGTTCAAGCAACTGAAGTAACATAATCATCATACCTTTTAGGAAGTCGTCTGATTCTTATAGACCTCCTTAAAGATGTTTCTGGTACTTCCACAATTTGCTGATTATTATCTGTAGGAACTTCTTCATGATCAGCATCTGAAATACGTTCATGATCTGCATCTGAAACTTGTTCATGATCTGAATCTGAAACTTGTTCATCTAGACTATCATCAGTATTTGAACTGGTTTCAAACTGAATGTGTTGAAGCTGAGGTACATTATCTTGTTTCAATTTATCATCTACATCTGGATTTTCAAGTGAGGATTCATTAAATTTAACATCTCTGTTAATGATGATCTTGTGAGTAGTAGGATCCCACAACCTGTATCCCTTAGTCCCATCACCATATCCAACAAACATATATCTTTTTGATTTAGGATCTAATTTAGAACGCTGATGTTTCAGAACTAGAGCATATGTATCACAACCAAAAACTTTCAGTTTAGAATAATCACATGGATAACCTTTCCATACCTCTTGAGGAATTTTTCATCCTATTACAGTTGATGGTGATCGATTTACCAAGTATCAAGCTGTAGAAACCGCTTCTGTCCACAATTCCTTCTGCAAATTGGCATTACTAAGCATACTTCTTGCTCTCTCTAAGAGAGTCTTGTTCATGCGTTCAGCAACTCCGTTTTGCTGAGGAGTATATACAGTGGTTTTATGTCTTTCGATCCCAGTGTCCTTGCAATAATTATCAAATTCCTTTGAAGTAAACTCACCACCATTGTCGGTTCTTAAACATTTAATGGTTCTTCCAGTGATGTTTTCAACTAATGCTCTAAATTGTTTGAAAACTGTGAATACATCAGACTTCTTCTTTAACATGTAGACCCACACTTTTCTAGAGAAATCATCAATAAAAGATACAAAATATGATGATCCTCCATATGAGGTTATAGGAGATGGACCCCAAACATCAGAATGGATATAATCAAGGATTCCCTTACTAGTATGTTTTCCAGTTTTAAACTTCTGCTTGCTTTGTTTCCAAAACAGACAATGTTTGCAGAAATCTAACTTAGAAGATTTTAAACTAGGAAGTAACTTACAATCAGATAAAATTTTTAATCCTCTTTCGCTCATATGACCCAACCTTTGATGCCATAAACGAATAGAATTACTGTCATTTTCAGATACTGTAGAAGCATGATCTGACTCTGTTCTTCCTTCTAACTGAAAAAGATTTCCAACCTTCTTTGCTTTCATTACTAGTAAAATTCCTTTATAAACTTTCATTACTCCACCTTGAATAAAGGTTTTATATCCATTAGTGTCTAGTACTCCTAGTGAAATGAGGTTTTTTCTTAGTTCAGGTACATGTCTTACATCAGTTAGAATTTTATTTGTCCCATCAAACATTTTAATCTGGACGCTTCCAATTCCCACAACATTACATGAGGCATCATTTCCCATATAAACCACTCCATCATTGATTGATTTATAAGTTTTAAACCACTCTCTATGAATGCACATATGATTTGACGCACCAGAATCTAACAGCCAATGTTGATCATGATTAGACAAACTAACTGATAACACTTCATCACTCATACCTGAAATCGATGCCGAACCTGTATCTGTCGTGTTTGCTTCTTTATTCTCTGTCGAAGAGTCTCCTTTGGATGTTTGTTGTCTCTTCCAACAGTCCTTCTTCAAATGTCCTGATTTGCCACAAAACCAACACTTTACCTTACTCTTCTTCCCTTTCGATTTTGAACGTGAGTTGTTGTGCTTACTGAAGCGTCTTTCTTTAGAACGACCTCTGACCATCATTGCTTCTGATGTGGAGGTTTCTAAATTTGACCTCTTCCTTGTTTCTTCGGACAACAAAGCTCCAACAACATCATCAAATTCAAGGGTTTCTGATGAACTAAGACTTATAGAAGTAACAAAATGATCCCATGACTCGGGCAATGAGCATAATAAAGTTACAGCTTTATCTTCTGATTCAAATTTTACTTCTATACTTTCTAACTGCACCAGGAGAGTATTAAAGGTATTCGGATGATCAATTATCATCGTACCTTCTTTCATGCGCAAGCTGTACAACTGTCGCTTCAGAAGAATCCTATTGGTTAAGGATTTTGTCATGTACAACTTTTCAAGTTTTGTCCACAAACCAGCAGCAGTTTTCTCTGACACGATGTTAAACAAAACATCATCCGCCAAACATAGTCGAATGCCGCTCAGTGCTCTTTCATCCAGATCACTCCATTCATCATATGTCATGGTGTAAGGCTGTTTGGATTTTCCCAACAGCACCTTCGCCACACCTTGTTGCACAAGTAGATCATACATCTTCACCTTCTAGATCTCGAAGTTGTTTTTGCCATTAAACTTCTCGATCTCAAACCGGGCACTTTGTGTTTTTGCCATATTGTGTCACAAAAAACAACCTCCAATTGCAACTTTTTAATAAAGAATGCCCTTAAAAAAAAAATATACCCTTCACCTTATAGAATGCCTTTCCTCTTAATACCATATGCAAATGGCATTAATATTACAAATTGATTTAAAAGGAAATGCCCTTGCCTTAAATCAGATTACAATCCTTTGATTTAAATACATATGCCAAATAAATACAAAAGCATTTCAATAAATCGATTTATTTAAAAAATCCTTCAAATTGATATAATACACTTCTTAAATAAAATGCCATCTTATGAACTCCATTTAAAAACTATTCATAAAATATGGAGTTACCATATTTTAAAATAAAGGCACTCTAAAAAATATTGAGTTATAAATCGATTTTAAAAGTCATGAGCAACAAATCGATTTTTAAATTGAAAATCGATTTTAAAAAAGTTCCCACCCAAATCGATTTATGCATATATATTTAAAAAAAAAACAAACATTGCATTAATAATTGAATGCAAAACGATTTTAAGGAATGGCATATCACCGTTCACAAGTTCACCGAGTCTAATGCTACCACCAGCGTTTTCACAGCCATTTCAAACTCTCTGTCATCAATGCAACTTAGCATACAACCGTTGCAGGAATGTCTCCCAACCTGCGCCGTTAAAACACACGATCCAACGCACAGCGCACGGCTTTTAACACATGATCCAATGCACAGTCGCACGCTGCAGATCAGGTTTCAACTTTGCACTCACTGGTCTTGCACGCTGGTTTTAACGCTGTGTTCACAGATCTCTCTCACGCCGCAGATTTTTTCACCAGCCGCACAGCGTTTCTTGCCAGGCAGCGGCTTCTTCAATCGAGTTTACATGCAACAACAGGCATACAACCTGCTCCGATACCAGTTGTTAGAGATACGGCAGCGGAAATATAAATCGAATGACACACACAGCATTCAAACACACATAAAGAACAACAGATTTAACGTGGTTCACCCAACCAATCTGGGCTACGTCCACCTAACAGGGCATCAGCTATCTCATTAATCAACTGCATAAATACAATAGCAGAGTTTCTCATCTGCTCAGCCTTCCTCACTACACATTCCTCCTCATGCTCACTTGCCTCTACGGGCTTACATTTTATAGCTGTGAATGAAAACAAACTCATAAATTCTCTCACAACAAATATAGGATGCATTAACTCCTCATCATAAACTGATGGAGCCAATGTAGCAGCAAATCCTATTGTTGTCACCTACATGAGATTTTCCTCCAGATTTAATTAAAAATAAGAAATAAAATCTCAACATACATCTTTTCTCTAAAAAAAAATTATTTTTCTTAGTTTCAAATGTTTAACTTTATTGATATTTTTTTTTGTTTTTAATGTGCTTCTTTACTATTTAAAAAGTCTTTATCATTCCAAAATATCTTATCCTTTCACTTCACTCTTTCTTCGATAAAAACTTATTTAACTTGTATCCTTACATTTTTTTAATTTATGAGTTTGTTTAAATTTAGAAATTTATTTATATCAAAATTTCAATGTACTTTTTTACTATTTAAAAAGTATTTATCATTTCAAATTTAATATACTTCTTTACTATTTAAAAAATCTTTATCATTCCAAAATATCTTATCCTTTCACTTCACTTTTTCTTCCATAAAAACTTGTTTAACTTGTATCCTTACATTTTTTAATTTATGAGTTTGTTTAGATTTAGAAATTTATTTATATCAAAATTTTAATGTACTTTTTTTATTGTTTAAAAAGTCTTTATCATTTCAAAATATCTTTTCATTTTACTTGGTTCTTTCTTTCATATAAATTTGTATTTTTATAAATTTTAATTTATTAGTTTGTTGAAGTCCATGACAGACGGCCAATTGATAATTGAGTTGATATAAAGTATTATATAAAACATGAAATTTAATGTTCATATAAATTTGTATTTTTATAAATTTTAATTTATTAGTTTGTTGAAGTTGATGAGAGACGGTCGGCAAAAAAATAAATCATGAATTTGTTTTATTTGTTTATGTCTATTCTTTTAAGTTTCTCTGATATGAAATATTATATAAAACATGAAACTTAATATTCAAATTCATTTTGGTCAAACCAAAAGAAATCATGAATTTGTTTTATTTGTTGGGTGTATTCTTGTAAGTTTCTGCCCTATGAAGTATTATATTTCATATCAAACGTAAAATTTAATATTCATATTCATGAGGGTCAAACCCAAAAAATATCATGAATTGAATTTGTTTTATTTGTAGTGTATTCTTGTAAGTTTGTTTAAGTTGTTTTCATATATCGTATGCTCTAGGCATTAGGGCTTTTTTTCTTCCATTCCTTTCTGTTACGGCATTCACTTGAATTTGAACTAATATTATATTCCTTTCCATCACGTGATTCACCTCGATTAATTATATTTCCTTTAATCGGATAAATCTCGATCTTCAACGGTATAAGATAGGTGGATTCGTGGACTGCTACGAAATTTAATGTGAAAACACAGGGAGACACAAATTCCTCTAGGATAGAAATTGAATATATGAAGGAACACAACAATCATGTTTTTATACTTAGCCCAACATGATTTTTTAACCTTATGTAAAAGCACATTCCACGCATGTTTGCATAGGAAAATGTTAAACTCTTAAAGTTTATATAAATTTGGTAATTTCATTTTATATGATTTTTGAGAAAATATTGAAAAAATATAATTTATGTGTATTTGGTTTTTAAATTATTAAAATAAACATGATTATCAAATTACAATTTAATCATTTTTATTTAATTTGAAAATATTATTTATAATTTTATAATTAAAAAATAAAATATGTATTTATTTAAAATATTATTTTTTAATATTTATAGCTAATAATATAATTGCAAAAATATTAACAAACCCTTCTTTATCCAAATAATAAAAAATTCAATCCCTCAAACATGTATCACTAATTATATCGATATACTCATTAAAAAAGTTAATCTCTCAAAATAGACAAAGAAGCCTCGTAATTGAGCTAGATATTCACTTTAGCAATATTGCCCTTACGATATATACAAGTAAGTCAAATCAATCCTATTGAAGATGTCAAGAGAAGCCTAAAATTCTTTGTATCACTCAGTACTTTCGATGTGATACCACATACATAAATTACTTTTATTTAAAATTAATATATATATATATATATATTTAAATAATATAAATGCTTATATTAAAAATTATTTAAAATTATAGTTTATTTTTATATAAATTAAAAATGTATAATAATAATGTTGATTAGAAAAATGTAATGAATTATAAGATGGTTTTTTAAATAGATTTAATTTATATTCTTAAAAATTGATAATTTTAACAGATCAAAAATAAATAAATAAATTATAGTAATTTTCATCGATTAAAATGTTAGGAAAACCGATATGGTGAGAAATATTTTGAAATTCAAATTTAAAGTAGGTTTATAAAAGGTATTTAAAAATATATATATATTATTTTTAATTTTAATCTTTTAATATCATAAATATGACAATTTTTTATTTATTTATGGTGTTTTTGGGAATTGTCTAATGTCTTATTTGACTAGGAATCTGGTAAGACTTTGTTATCATTTTAGTAATGCTTATTTTATTTTTTCCACTAATTGGAATAGAGAAATATTTTTGATCTTTTAAATGCGGGACAATTTGGCTCAAAGTTGTATTGATTTTTAAAGATAGTATGTAAGCACCATTGGATTAGTTTCCCTCCATGGGGACTACTTACATTTTCATTGTAGGTGGTAAGATCACCCTAGTTACTTTGTACATCTAACCAATGTGGGGTATAGAGGAGATTTAAATCCCCTTCCCTTCTATCTCTATTCATTCCACAATCTTCGTAGAGGTTATTACCACCAACATTTGTTCAAGACTCATCTTCCCTGGTGTATTTCCCTATAATTAATGCTCATCTTATCTAGTATGGGAACTTGTGTTGGATTTGGGTTAATTGACAAATGAGTAGATAATACTCAATGGATTTGAAATGCAACATGATCCATAGGAGTCACAATGTGGAGAAGGAGACACATGCTTGAGAATATTGGGTCTCTAGCATACTCTAGTTTGAGAGTGTTTTTTCTAGTTCCCTTCCATACCTTAAGAAAATAAAAGAATAATGTCTCATTTTTGTTGCTGCCTCTACTATATTGAGAAATGCAATGAGGAGGCGAAGGGCTTAACCGCTTCTTTGATTATGTAATAGGAGACATGGAAGATAGCTATGCCTCATAAGAACACAAAGAAAAACAAGAATAAAATCCAAAACGTTTTGGAGATGGAAAGGCATATGCTTAGTTAAGGCACTAGGAAAGAAAGTGTTATGCAACTTTCATCCTCCTAGAAGGAAGGAAAATGAAGTTAAAATTTTTGGATGCCAATGTAAATATGTGATTTTTGTCCTCCTAGAAGGAAGGAAAATGAAGTTCTTAATCTCTTTGGATGCCATAGTAAACCTCATCATTCAAATCTACAAGTACATCCACCTACATTTTGCAAACTCCCTATTGGAAGATTCAAGTGACCAACATTGCTACTATGGCTAAGGATGCAACCAACTAAGTAAAGTGTGAGGAAACAACCTAAAAACCCGTGAACATTGCTACTATTGTTCTCTCCAAGTTTGTGACAGCCTCATTAAATATTAACTAGTATTAACTAGTCAAAAACAATTGTCTATTTTCTTTTTTTAGTCCTTGACAAAAGGAAACTCTATTGTTATGAATTATGAAGAGAACTTCTATTTTTTTATTATTATTATTATTAGAATAATAGGAGGAACCAATGAATAAAGAAAATGATTCTTCTAAACTGTGGGTGAAAAGAGTTTCCCAGAATAGGGGGTGGTTGGGGACAGTTGGAAAACAGTTACCTCTCCTCCAAGGATAAAGTCGGAACCGAGGAGAGGAGAGGGGCTTCTGTGAACTTTGGTAAGAAGGGGAAAGTATTTTCTAGAGCTGGGAGAACCAGTTGAAAATAGCTTTTTGTATCCCTTGAAAAACCAGAATATTTGCTTGTGACTGGATTTGGCCTTCCAGAGGTCACAGCAGAGGGTTTCCACTGTTAACCCGTGGCACCAACCGGGATTCTGGAGCTAGGGGGCAAGAGGAGGACGTCATAGCCTCCCTTGATGGTTGGGAGGACTTCAGTTGGAAGAAATCAATCTTTTATTTCAGATAAGTATATAGAACCTAACCATAAGGAATTCACAGTTCTGTATGAAGGCAATAGATTGTTTAAGTTTTCAGCTAAACTGTATTTTCAGTAGGGTTTGGTTATTAAAAGAAGAATATTTCTATTAGATACTATGTGTAATTAGTGTAAGTTGTAACCCTGCGAAGAGGAGGGTGAGCACTCGTTGATATATATATATATATATATATATATATGTTGTTTTTCTTTTGTACAAATTCCTGCAAGTATAGTCTTCTAAAAGAGAGTTAAATTCTTAGAAGTTCTTTTTATGCCCTACTGGAATAGATACTTGTCAATTGTTCCGAATCAAGAATTAACTATCTGTACAGATAGAATTAAATTTATTAAAATATACCACTGTAAAGCAAATACGGAAATAGTAACTGTGCATAGAGAAGACAATGTGTGTGTAGTGAGTACAATAATTATCATAAACATTGCATGCCACACGTCAAAGATAACACAGTGAGAACTTGAGGCACAGGGTTCGGGTCTAAACCCCACCCGGCCTCCTTTGCTCCTCAGAACAAAAACAATATTGTAAAACTATGTATAGCCCCTTTTATGAGACATGATGAATCAGAACCGGGCGATATAACGCTACTCTGTGTCAAATAATGGTAAACCCTTTATCAAATTTCTAGAAGGGAAACCCTGTGAGAAGTAGGCACAACAAGAGTGGTGATCTAAGCACAGAACAACACAACCGTATAACCTGAGAGATGCATTAGCATAGTGCGGAACTTATCCACGAAACATACAGGAGGAAATGAAAATCCTTAACGGTGAAACCCTCGAATTATGTCAAGAACAGCCTGTGCACATTATAAATTATAGAATAAATGCAAACCTCATTAGCATACAAGAGTCCTTACCAAGCCGTTAGTGCATGGCAACGGATTAACTTGTGACAAGTCCACTATTCGAAACGAAAAAAATAAATAACAGAGATATATCCATGCAGAAATTGGAAAACTCAAGAGATAACCTTACAAAATTATAAATAAACGTAACAAGATCAACAGGGTACTATTGTACCAGGAGTTATGTAAATTCGAAAGTTAGACAAAATATTAAGCCTCGGCCATGGCAAAAGGCCAGATAACAGTTGAATGTCCATCAAAACACCGTGAATATAAAAAGGAATAGCCGAGCTTCGGCTTTGTAAACCCTAACCATTTTACAATAACCCCTCGATGCAGAATACCACAAACCCTAAGCCGGGTGGTAATAAAAACACCGGCAACCCTCTTGAGAAAACCTGGACAAACGAATACCAGAGGAATTTGGAAATTATGCTACTGTGTACCTGTAAAAGAAAGAGATAAGCTCAATCGTGACCGGTGGGAGCCTAGGAAAGAACTGAAGGAAGGGTTCGAGAGACAGAACCCACTAACCTACAGGACAAACGGAAAATCAACCCTGTTAAAAGTAGCCAAGCTGGAGCGAATTTCATGCCAGGTAACGCTTGGGAAGGGGTAAAAACTAGGAGAGCAGGCAGAGTAGATAGCATACCTGTAGGAAATGTTGCATGACAGTCCTGGACCTGCGAAAGAGAAGGCGCATGGGTGAGTTAAACCAACG
The DNA here is from genome assembly GCA_034641835.2 of Pinus albicaulis. Taxonomy (NCBI): domain Eukaryota; kingdom Viridiplantae; phylum Streptophyta; class Pinopsida; order Pinales; family Pinaceae; genus Pinus; species Pinus albicaulis. The sequence continues at coordinate 828,033,477 of CM076576.1, read as the reverse complement.
CTCAAGTTTTTAACAACTCTGTAACCTTATGTAAACAACATGCTGAACCTGTAACGAATTTAAAACAAGTATTTGAGTATCTTACCTCATGAAATCGCCAGGAGTTGTCAAAAGGGTTTCGAAACTCCATAAGAAGAAAGAAGCCCTAGTTCTCTGTTAACAAAAACACCCTGTGAGAGACAGAACTGTGGGAAATGCAGTAAGGATTCGGCGCAACAGCTGAAATCAAGTCGAGGCAGAGAAGGATTACCGAGAGGTTGGGGTTCAATCTTAAATCCACGAGCTCGACGGAGAAAACAACCAAGGGCGGCATTCTGCTTGCGCGCCATGGAGGTGAGCAGCTACTGCTTAGCCAAACAACCAACAGAGAACTCCAGTCCCTTTTCCCTCTCAAACCCCTTGGAAACCGAGGCACGATATACAGCTGTCAACCGAATAAAATTGCTATGTACAAACCCCATGGGAGATGATAGCTACCCTTCACAGAACAATAACTCAATGCTATGCGTCAAGCTAAACTGGAGTATTATAATTTGACATTTATTTATCCGTGAACAATCAGGTCGATGTACAATAATAACATCCAGACTTAAGTTCCGCCATAATGATAGGTGGATTAAATACCCCGTATGGCTTGAATGGAATATGCATTTGTATAAACGTAACCATATAAGCCAAGGCCAAGCAAATGCATTGTCAACCTTAATGTTAACATAATGAATTATGTCAATGCGGATCTTTGGGTCATATATACTCATATATTATTGTTATTAAAAGTACACTGCAATAAAACTGACCTGTGCAATGATGAGATTGTGGTGCTGTAGAGATATTACACAGTAATTTTTTTTTACTTTTTTTTATGAGTATTTATTATTGGTCGATGATTGTGAAAAGTGGTATCAGAGCTGGTTGCTACATTGGAACTTTAAGGATCTGCTAATTTAGTGCACTGAGAGGAAGCGAGAGAAATGAGGGAAGTTCCAGCGTCTCAGTCACAACCCGAGGAACCTCAAATTCCAACAGTTATGAATCCAAAAATGTGGGTTCAATTAACTATGGAACAACACCAAAGAACGAGTCGAATGCTGGAAGAACAACAACACCAAACTGCATTTCTACTAAGTACAGTATAACAATTACAAGAAGAAATGATAAGGGTCCGGAAGGATAATTAGAGGTTGCTACAGGATCAAGAGAAGATTCTGAAAAGTTTGTCGGATAAACAAAATCAGGAGATGGGACACCCCAGTGCTGAAAAAGAATTATCAACAAAGCAGGAAGAGCAGCAAACTAGGAACAACACTACTGGCAGGACTGAGAGGAGTCCCTCCCAGAAGAGAAAAAATAGGAATTATAATGAGGCAGAGTCGGGCAATTTGTCCGACTAGCAAGATCTTAAAACGAAGAAAGAGGAATTGCAGGGGGAGTTTCGTAAAATTAAGCCACCAACATTTGATGGAGAGGCAGAAGAGGCAGCTGAAGCTTGGTTAATCAATATAAATAAATATTTCTAGGTATATGAATATAACACCAATCTAAAGGCCAGACTGGCTATATACCAGTTTCGAGAGAAAGCCACCCTGTGGTGGGAAGAGGTGAAAAATGTTCGCAGTATTGATGAGCGGGATATTACATGGGAACTATTTCAGCAGTACTTTAACGACAAGTACCTGACAGAAAGATTTTATGATGACAAAGCCAAGGAATTCCATGACCTTAGGTTGGGTCAAATGACCATGGACGATTATGTCACAAAATTTACCTCCCTGTTACGCTATGAACCTTATCTCCGAGAAGAAAAAGCCAAAGTGAAGAGGTTTTTGAGCATTCTGCCTACTCACATGAGGGAACAGATAGAATTTGTTAACCCCCAGACTATGGATGAGGCAATCCGTAAAGCACGAATGTGCTATCAGCAGAATAAGGCCAAGGGCGAACGTGGAAAAAGCTGGCAGCCAAAGAAAAATCAGAAAAGTCACTCCACTTTCAAAGGTGGTAAAAGTAGTAACATTAAGGGCGCAGCCCGAAACTCTATTAGTAAGCATTTTGGTAAAAATAATCAAAGGACTAAGTGGCAAGCGGAGGAAAAACCCACCGAAGCATCAAGCAAACCAGATCAGGGGCAGAATTCTAAACCTCCCCTACAGTGCTGGGGCTATGGGGAAGCTCATTACTACAAAAACTGTCCCCAACGGAATAAAAGTGAAACTGTATCAAATTTGCAGGAGGAATCTACGGTAGGGGATGTGGCACGTAAAATACCGCGTATAAATGCACCCTTGGAGGACCGACAAGATGAATTTCAGCCCACCATGATAGAATTGGAAGGTACTATACTAACTAAACCTGTTTTGATTTTAATAGATCCTGGAGCAAGTTTAAGTTATGTAAGTCCTAAAGTAGTGGAATTATGCAAATTAAAGGAACAGAAATTTAAGAACTCTTGGTTAGTTCAATTAGCTACTGGAGCTAAACGCAAGGTAACTGCGAAAATTCCTAATTGTATACTGGAAGTGGCAGAACAGCAGTAGAAAGCACACTTAAATATCTTACCATTAGGGTCGTATGATGTGTTATTGGGAATGGACTGGCTGTTAAAACACTGGACCCTAGTGGACTGCAAAGAAAAGGTAATTTATTACAGATTGCAAGATGGCACGTGTAAAGAAATTCAAGGAATTAAAAGGCATGTACAACTACGCCCAATAACAGCATCCAAAATGGGCAAGTGTATCTGAAAAGGTTGCCAGTTGTACGCAATCCAAGTGGGATATGCAGATTCCAAGGAAAAGGCTCCAATTATGGAGGATATTCCTGTAGTGCAGGAATTTTGGATGTTTTTCCAGAAAATATCCCTGGGCTACCACCCAAAAGGGATATTGACTTCACTATTGAATTGCTGCCCAGAGCCTCTCCAGTGTCAAGACCTCCTTATAGAATGAATATACCAAAGTTAACAGAGTTGAAGATACAGTTACAAGAGCTGTTAGATAAGGGCTACATTCGGCCAACTGTGTCTCCTTGGGGAGCACCAGTTCTTTTTGTTAGGAAAAAGGACGGAACCTTACACATGTGCATGGACTACTGACAGCTTAATAAGCTGACTGTTAAGAGCAAATACCCTTTACCCAAAATCAATGATTTATTCGATCAGGTGAGAGGGGCTAAGGTGTTCTCTAAGATAGATTTAAGGTCCGGGTACCATCAGATTCGAATTAAGGATGAGGATATTTGAAAAACTGCATTCCGCACTCGATATGGGCATTATGAGTTCGTGGTACTGCCGTTTGGACTGACAAATGTGCCAGCAACCTTTATGAGGTTGATGAATGGAATTTTTCATCAGTTTTTGGATAACTTCATACTTATCTTCATAGATGACATACTGATATACTCAAAAAGCGAGGAAGAACATAAGAAACATCTGAGAGTAGTTTTAGAAATACTGAGGAAGCATCAGCTCTATGCTAAGTTTAGCAAGTGCGATTTATTTAAATCAAAAATCCAATACTTGGGACACGTGGTGTCAGCGGAAGGAATAGCTGTCGATCCTGAAAAGATCAAAACCATTATGGAATGGCGAGTAGCCTAGAACGTGGTAGACATTAGATCATTTATGGGTCTAGCTGGATATTACATAAGATTTATTGAAGGGTTTTCTAAAATTTCCTATCCCATTACATCTTTGCAAAGGAAAGGCAAGCCTTTCAAATGGACGAATGAATTCCAGAACAGCTTTGAAAACTAAAACAACTCCTAACCACAACACTAGTACTGAAGGTAGCTGACACCAGTAAAGATTATGTGGTGTGTACTGACGCCAGTAAGGAAGGAGTTGGTGCAGTACTAACTCAAGAAGGTAAAGTGATAGCTTATGAGTCCAGAAAGCTGAGAGAACATGAACAAAAATATTATGCTTATGACTTGGAACTTACAGCAGTAGTGCATGCCCTCCGAGTATGGAGGCATTATCTGCTGGGTAAAAGATTTGTACTTAAGACAGACCATAGCAGCTTGACTAATTATTTTAAACAAGCAGATTTAAACTCTAGGCAGGCAAGATGGAATGCCTTTTTGAGTGAATTCGACATGGATATACAACATGTTAAGGGAAAATAAAACCGAGTTGCAGATGCATTGAGCAGGAAATTGCATAGCATTTATGCAATGTACTATAGTCAATCAGAGAGCCAACTGTCAGAACAGTTAAAGGAAGAAGCACAGAAGGACCCTGAATACAAATTCTTGTGGCAGCAAATGGAGGAAGATAGAAAGTAAGGCAAGACATCAGAATATGAAAAGAACGAAGAACAGGTGATGACCTTTCATGGAAGAATCTTTGTACCTAATCGTGCGGGTCTTAAGGAATTAATCCTTAATGAATTCCATCGCAGCAATTATGCGGGTCATCCGAGATATCAAAAGATGCTCACTTCAATAAGAAAAGTATATTATTGGCCAGGTATGCGTAAGAATATTGCAGAATATCTAAGCAAATGTTTGGAATGCCATCAGGTTAAGGTGGAGCATCGGCACCCTGCAGGCCTATTGCAGCCTATACCTATTCCTGAGTGGAAGTGGGAAGTCATCTCCCTTGAATTCATCATGGGTTTACCCCGGACGAGGAGGCAGAATGATTCAATTATGGTGGTGGTGGACAGATTAAGTAAATCTGCCCATTTCATACCTGTGCAATCTACTTACAAGACAGTACAGATTGCAGATATATTCATGAAGGAAATTTTTAGGCTGCATGGCATGCCAAAGACTGTGATTTCAGATCAGGATGTCAAGTTTACATCCGCGTTTTAGAAAACTTTGTTCTCTGGGTTGGGGACATAGATACACTTTAGCACTACTTATCACCCTTAGACGGATGGGCAAATAGAGCGGGTAAACCAAGTTTTGGAAGATACGTTGCGCATGTATGTGATGCAGCATCCTGTCAAGTGGGAAGATTACCTGCACCTTGTGGAGTTCGCATATAACAACGGGTATCAGGAATCTCTGAAAATGAGTCCCTTTGAAGCCTTATATGGAAGGCAATGTCGTACACCTATAAACTGGGGCGGCCCCAAGACAAAATTATTGTTGGGACCCGAAATGTTGGCTGAAATGGAAGCTGAGGTAAAAATAATAAGGCAGAATCTGAAGGCTACGCAAGAAAAACAAAATATTTTTGCAGACAAGAAAAGGTCCTACCACGAGTTCAGGGTAGGGGACCATGTTTACGTAAGAATTAAGCTGAAAATAAGCACCATTAGGTGGACCTCTTGTGCCAAACTGCCTCCCCGATACTGTGGACCTTTCCAAATATTGGAAAGAGTGGGACCGGTAGCCTATAAATTGGCTTTGCCCAGCCATATCCAAGTACACAATGTGTTCCATGTATCCTTGTTAAAGCAATATGTACATGATGAAAAACATGTAATTCATTGGCAGAATGTTCAGGTAGGAAGAAGGGTAGGAAAGAGAATCCTAATTGGAAAATTTGAAAATATATATATGAATACTAATTGAAACACACTTTGTTATTTTAGGTAGAACTGGACGAAGAGTTTCTGGTCGAGCCACAACGCATACTTGATCGAAGAGAGATCGAACTCCGCAAAAGAGTAGTTATCCAGGTGAAAGTGCAGTCGAAGCACTTTGGACCGAACGAAGCTACTTGGGAGGATGAAAATTTTATGCAGGAAGCCTACCCAGAGCTCTTTGCAGAGATGGGCTGAAAACACCGAGGACGGTGTTACTTCCAGGGGGGGAGATGTGACAGCCTCATTAAAGAGTAACTAGCATTAACTAGTTAAAAACAATTGTCTATTTTCTTTCTTTAGCCCTTAACAAAAAAAACTCTATTGTTATGAATTATGAAGAGAACTACTATTTTATTTTTGATTATTAGAATAATAGGAGGAACCAATGAATAAAGAAAAGGGATTCTTCTAAACTGTGGGTGAAAAGAGTTTCTCAAAATAGGAGGGGTGGTTGGGGACAGTTGGAAAACAGTTACCTCTCCTCCAGGGATAAAGTTGGATCCCAGGAGAGGAGAGGGGGTTCTGTGAAATTTGGTAAGAAGGGGAAAGTATTTTCTAGAGCTGGGAGAACCAGTTAAAAATAGCTTTCTGTATCCCTTGAAAAACCAGTATATCTGCTTGTGACTGGATTTGGCCTTCCAGAGGTCATAGAAGAGGGTTTCCACTGTTAACCCATGGCACCAACCAGAATTCTGGAGCTAGGGGGCAAGAGGAGGACGTCATAGCCTCCCTTGATGGTTGGGAGGACCTCAGTTTGAAGAATCAATCTTTTATTTCAGATAAGTATACAGAACTTAACTATAAGGAATTCACAGTTTTGAATGAAGGCAATAGACTGTTTAAGTTGTTTAGCTAAACTGTATTCTCAGTAGGGTTTGGTTATCAAAAGAAAAATATTTATGTTCAGTTACTATGTGTAAACAGTGGAAGTTGTAACCCTGCGAAGAGGAGGGTGAGCACTTGTTGATATATATATATATGTGTGTGTGTGTGTGTGTGTGTTGTTTTTCTTTTCCTAACCAAATTATAAGTTTCAGGGTACAAATTCCTGCAAAGTGTAGTTTGCATAGTCTTCTAAAAGAGAGTTAAATTCTTAGAAGTTCTTTTTATGACCTACTGGAATAGATACTTGTCACTTGTTCCGAATCAAGAATTAACTGTCTGTACAGATAGAATTAACTTTATTAAAATATACCACTGTAAAGCAAATACGGAAATAGTAATTTTGCATAGAGAAGACAATGTGTGTGTAGTGAGTACAATAATTATCATAGACATTGCATGCCACACTTCAAAGATGACACAGTGAGAACTTGACGCGCAGGGTTCGGGTCTAAACCCCACCCGGCCTCCTTTGCTCCTTAGAACAAAAAAAATACTGTAAAACTATGTACAGCCCCTTTTATGAGACATGATGAATCGGAACTGGGTGGTATAACGCTACTCTGTGTCAAATAATGGTAAACACTTTATCAAATTTCTAGAAGGGAAACCCTATGAGAAGTAGGCACAAGAAGAGTGGTGATCTACGCACAGAACGACACAACCGTATAACCTGAGAGATGCATTAGCACAGTGCAGAACTTATCCACGAAACATACAGGAGGAAATGAAAATCAGTAACAGTGAAACCCTCGAATTATGTCAAGAACAGCCTGTGCACATTATAAATTATAGAATAAATGCAAACATCATTAGCATACAAGAGTCCTTGCCAAACCGTTAGCGCATGGCAACGGATTAACTTGTGACAAGTCCACTGTTCAAAACGAACAAAATAAATAACAAAGATATATCCATTTAGAAATTGGACAGCTTGAAAGATAACCTTGCAGAATTATAAATAAACGTAACAATATCAACAGGGTACTATTGTACCAGGAGTTATGTAAATTCGAAAGTTAGACAAAACATTAAGCCTCGGCCATGGAAAAAGGCTAGATAACAGTTGAATGTCCATAAAAACACCGTGAATATAAAAGGAACAGCCGAGCTTCGACTTTGTAAACCCTAACCATTTTACAATAACCCCTCGATGCAGAATACCACAAACCCTAAGCCGAGTGGTAATAAAAACACCGGCAAACCTCTTGAGAAAACCTGGACAAACAGCTACCAGAGGAATTTGGAAATTATGCTACTGTGTACCTGTAAAAGAAAGAGACAGGCTCAGCCCTGACTGGTGGGAGCCGAGGAAAGAACTAGAGGAAGGGTTCGAGAGACAGAACCCACTAACCTACAGGACAAACGGAAAATCAACCCTGTTAAAAGTAGCCAAGCTGGAGCGAATTTCATGCCAGGTAACTCCTGGGAAGGGGTCAAAACTTGGAGAGCAGGCAGAGTAGATAGCATACCTGTAGGAAATGTTGCATGACAGTCCTGGACCTGCAAAAGAGAAGGCGCATGGGTGAGTTAAACCAGCGCTAAATTTTTTAACAACTCTGTAACCTAATGTAAACAAAATGTTGAACCTGTAACAAATTTAAAACAAGTATTTAAGTATCTTACCTCATGAAATCGCCAGGAGTTGTCAAAAGGGTTTCGAAACTCCATAAGAAGAAAGAAGCCCTGGTTCTCTGTTATCAAAAACACCCTGTGAGAGACAGAACTGTGGGAAATGCAGTAAGGATTCGGTGCAATAGATGAAATCAAGTCGAGGCAGAGAAGGATTACCGAGAGGTTGGGGTTCAATCCTAAATCCACGAGCTCGACGGAGAAAACAACCAAGGGCGACGTTCTGCTCGCACGCCATGGAGGTGAGCAGCTACTGCTTAGCCAAAGAACTAACATAGAACTCCAGTCCCTTTTACCTCGCAAACCTCGTGGAAACCGAGGCGCGATATACAGCTGTCAACCGAATAAAATTGCTATGTACAAACCCCATGGGAGATGACAGCTACCCTTCACAGAACGATAACTCAATGCTATGTGTCAAGCTAAACTGGAGTATTACAGTTTGACATTTATTTATCTGTGAACAATCAGGTCGATGTACAATAATAACATCCAGACTTAAGTTCCGCCATAATGATAGGTGGATTAAATACCCCGTATGGCTTGAATGGAATATGCATTTGTATAAATGTAACCATATAATCCAAGGCCAAGAAAATGCATTGTCAACCTTAACGTTAACATAATGAATTATGTCAATGCAGAGCTTTGGGTCATATATACTCATATATTATTGTTATTAAAAGTACACTGCAATAAAACTGACCTGTGCAATGATGAGATTGTGGTGCTGTAGAGATATTACAAAGTAAAAAAAAAAAAATTATGAGTATTTATTATTGGTCGATGATTGTGACAAGTGGTATAAGAGCCGGTTGCTACAATGGAACTTTAAGGGTCTGCTAATTTAGTGCACTGAGAGGAAGCGAGAGAAATGAGGGAAGTTACAACGTCTCAGTCACAACCCGAGGAACCTCAAATTCCAATGGTTATGAATCCACAAATGTGGGTTCAATTAACTGTGGAACAACACCAAAGAACGAGTCGAATGCTGGAAGAACAACAGCACCAAACTACATTTCTACTAAGTACATCACAAAAATTACAAGAAGAAATGATAAGGGTCCGGAAGGATAATGAGAGTTTGCTATAGGATCAAGAGAAGATTCTGAAAAGTTTGTCGGATAAACAAAATCAGGAGATGGGACACCCCAGTGCTGAAAAATAATTATCAACAGAGCAGGAAGAGCAGCAAACCAGGAACAACACTACTGGCAGGACTGAGAGGAGTCCCTCCCAGAAGAGAAAAAATAGGAATTATAATGAGGCAGAGTCGGGAAATTTGTCCGACCAGCAAGATCTTAAAAGGCAGAAAATGGAACTGCAGGGGGAGTTTCATAAATTTAAGCCACCAACATTTGATGGAGAGGCAGAAGAGGCAGTTGAAGCTTGGTTAATCAATATAAATAAATATTTCCAGGTATATGAATATAACACCAGTATGAAGGCCAGACTGGCTATATACCAGTTGCGAGAGAAAGCCACCCTGTGGTGGGAAGAGGTAAAAAATGTTTGCAGTATTCATGAGCGGGATATTACATGGGAACTATTTCAGCAGTACTTTAAGGACAAGTACCTGACAGAAAGATTTTATGATGACAAAGCCAAGGAATTCCACGACCTTAGCTTGGGTCAAATGACCATGGACGATTATGTCACAAAATTTACCTCCCTGTTACGCTATGTACCTTATCTCCGAGAAGAAAAAGCCAAAGTGCAGAGGTTTTTGAGCAGTCTACCTGCTCACATGAGGAAACGGATAGAATTTTTTAACCCCGAGACTATGGATGAGGCAATCTGTAAAGCACGAATGTGCTATCAGCAGAATAAGGCCAAGGGTGAAGATGGAAAAAGCTGGCAGCCAAAGAAAAATCAGAAAAGTCACTCCGCTTTCAAAGGTGGTAAAAGTAGTAACTTTAAGGACGCAACCCAGAATGCTATTAGTAAGAAGTTTGGTAAAAATCATCAAAGGACTAAGTGGCCAGCGGAGGAAAAACCCAACGAAGCATCAAGCAAACCAGATCAGGGGCAGAATTCTAAACCTCCCCTACAGTGCTGGGGCTGTGGGGAAGCTCATTACTACAAAAACTGTCCCCAACGGAATGAAAGTGAAAATGTAGCAAATTTGCAGGAGGCATCTATGGTAGGGGACGTGGCACGTAACATACTGCATATAAATGCAGCCTTGGAGGACCGACAAGCTGACTTTCAGCCCACCATGATAGAATTGGAAGGTACTATACTAACTAAACCTGTTTCGATTTTAATAGATCTTGGAGCAAGTTTAAGTTATGTAAGTCCTAAAGTAGTGGAATTATGCAAATTAAAGGAACAGAAATTTAAAAACTCTTGGTTAGTTCAATTAGCTACCAGAGCTAAACGCAAGGTAACTGCGAAAATTCCTAATTGTATACTGGAAGTGGCAGAACATCAGTTGCAAAAAGACTTAAATATCTTACCATTAGGGTTGTATGATGTGTTATTGGGAATGGACTGGCTGCAAAAACACTCGACCCTAGTGGACTGCAAAGAAAAGGTAATTTATTACAGATTGCAAGATGGCACGCGTAAAGAAATTCAAGGAATTAAAAGGCATGTACAACTACGCCCAATAACATCATCCCAAATGGGCGAGTGTATCCGAAAAGGTTGCCAGTTGTACGCAATCCAAGTGGGATATGCAGATTCCAAGGAAAAGGCTCCAATTATGGAGGATATTCCTATAGTGCAGGAATATTTGGATGTTTTTCCAGAAAATATCCCTGGGCTGCCACCCAAAAGGGATATTGACTTCACTATTGAATTGCTACCCGGAGCCTCTCCGGTTTCAAGAGACCCTTATAGAATTAATATACCAGAGTTAACAGAGTTGAAGATACAGTTACAAGAGCTGTTAGATAAGGGCTACATTCGCCCAAGTGTGTCTCCTTGGGGAGCACCAGTTATTTTTGTTAGGAAAAAGGACGGAACCTTACGCATGTGCATGGACTACCGGCAGCTTAATAAGATGACTGTTAAGAACAAATACCCTTTACCCAGAATCGATGATTTATTCGATCAGGTGAGAGGGGCTAAGGTGTTCTATAAGATAGATTTAAGGTCTGGGTACCATCAGATTCAAATTAAGGATGAGGATATTTGCAAAACTGCATTTCGCACTCGATATGGGCATTATGAGTTCGTGGTACTGCCTTTTGGACTGACAAATGCGCCAGCAACCTTTATGAGGTTGATGAATGGAATTTTTCATCAGTTTTTGGATAACTTCGTACTTATCTTCATAGATGACATACTGATATACTCAAAAAGTGAGGAAGAACATAAGGAACATCTGAGAGTAGTTTTAGAAATACTAAGGAAGCATCAGCTCTATGCTAAGTTTAGCAAGTGCGATTTCTTTAAATCAGAAATCCAATACTTGGGACATGTGGTGTCAGTAGAAGGAATAGTTGTCGATCTTGAAAAGATCAAAACCATTATGGAATGGCGAGTACCCCAGAACATGGCAGACATTAGATCATTTATGGGTCTAGCTGGATATTATAGTAGATTTATTGAAGGGTTTTCTAAAATTTCCTATCCCATTACATCTTTGCAAAAGAAAGGAAAGTCTTTCAAATGGACTAATGAATGCCAGGATAGCTTTGAAAAGCTGAAACAACTCCTAACCACAACACCAGTACTGAAGGTAGCTGACCCCAGTAAAGATTATGTGGTGTGTACTGATGCCAGTAAGGAAGGAGTTGGTGCAGTACTAACTCAAGAAGGTAAAGTGATAGCTTATGAGTCCAGAAAGCTGCGAGAACATGAACAAAAATATTCTGCTTATGACTTAGAACATACAACAGTAGTGCATGCCCTCCGATTAAGGAGGCATTATCTGCTGGGTAAAATAATTGTACTTAAGACATACCATAGCAGCTTGACTAATTATTTTAAGCAAGCAGATTTAAACTCTAGGCAGGCAAGATGGAATGCCTTTTTGAGTGAATTCGACATGGATATACAACATGTTAAGGGAAAAGAAAACTGAGTTGCAGATGCATTGGGCAGGAAATTGCATAGCATTTATGCAATGTACTACAGTCAATCAGAGAGCCAATTGTCAGAACAGTTAAAGGAAGAAGCACAGAAGGACCCTGAATACAAATTCTTGTGGCATCAAATGGAGGAAGATAGAAAGAAAGGCAAGACATCAGAATATGGAAAGAACGAAGAAAAGGTGATGACCTTTCGCGGAAGAATCTTTGTACCTAATCGTGCGGGTTTTAAGGAATTAATCCTTAATGAATTCCATCGCAGCAATTATGTGGGTCATCCGGGATATCAAAAGATGCTCACTTCAATTAGAAAAGTATATTATTGGCCAGGCATGCATAAGAATATTGCAGAATATCTAAGCAAATATTTAATATGCCAGCAGGTTAAGGTGGAGCATCGACACCCTGCAGGCCTATTGCAGCCTATACCTATTCCTGAGTGGAAATGGGAAGTCATCTCCCTCGATTTCATCATGGGTTTACCCCGGACGAGGAGGCAGAATGATTCAATTATGGTGGTGGTGGACAGATTAAGTAAATCTGCCCATTTCATACATGTGCAATCTACTTACAAGACAGTACAGATTGCAGATATATTCATGAAGGAAATTTTTAGGATGCATGGCATGCCAAAGACTGTGATTTCAGATCGGGATGTCAAGTTTACATCCGTGTTTTGGAAAACTTTTTTCTCTGGATTGGAGACACAGATACACTTTAGCACTACTTATCACCCTCAGACGGATGGGAAAACAGAGTGGGTAAACCAAGTTTTGGAAGATATGCTGCGCATGTATGTGATGCAATAGCCTGTCAAGTGGGAAGATTACCTGCACCTTATGGAGTTCGCATATAACAACGGGTATCAGGAATATCTGAAAATGAGTCCCTTTGAAGACTTATATGGAAGGCAATGTCGTACACCTATAAATTGGGGCAGCCCCAAGACAAAATTATTTTTGGGACCCGAAATGTTGGCTGAAATGGAAGCTGAGGTAAAAATAATAAGGCAGAATCTGAAGGCTGCGCAAGATAGACAAAAGATTTTTGCAAACAAGAAAAGGTCCTACCACAAGTTCAGGGTAGGGGACCACGTTTACGTAAGAATTAAGCCGAAAAGAAGCACCTTGAGGTGGACCTCTTGTGCCAAACTGCCTCCCCGATACTGTGGACCTTTCCAAATATTGGAAAGAGTGGGACCGGTAGCCTATAAATTGGCTTTTCCGAGCCATATCCAAGTACACAATGTGTTCCATGTATCCTTGTTAAAGCGATATGTACATGATGAAAAACATGTAATTCATTGGCAGAATGTTCAGGTAGGAAGAAGGGTAGGAAAGAGAATCCTAATTACAAAATTTGAAAATATATATATGAATACTAATTGAAACACACTTTGTTATTTCAGGTAGAACCGGACGGAGAGTTTCTGGTCAAGCCACAAAGCATACTTGATCGAAGAGAGATCGAACTCCGCAAAAGAGTAGTTATGCAGGTGAAAGTGCAGTGGAAGCACTTTGGACCGGACGAAGCTACTTGGGAGGATGAATTTTTTATGCAGGAAGCCTACCCAGAGCTCTTTGCAGAGATGGGCTGAAAACACCGAGGACGGTGTTACTTCTAGGGGGGGGAGATGTGACAGCCTCATTAAAGATTAACTAGCATTAACTAGTTAAAAACAATTGTCTATTTTCTTTCTTTAGTCCTTGACAAAAAAAAACTCTATTGTTATGAATTATGAAGAGAACTACTATTTTATTTTTTATTATTAAAATAATAGGAGGAACCAATGAATAAAGAAAAGGGATTCTTATACACTGTGGGTGAAAAGAGTTTCTCAGAATAGGCGGGGTGGTTGGGGACAGTTGGAAAACAGTTACCTCTCCTCCAAGGATAAAGTTGGATCCCAGGAGAGGAGAGGGGGTTCTCTGAACTTTGGTAAGAAGGGGAAAGTATTTTCTAGAGCTGGGAGAACCAGTTGAAAATAGCTTTTTGTATCCCTTGAAAAACCAGTATATCTGCTTGTGACTGGATTTGGCCTTCCAGAGGTCACCGCAAAGGGTTTCCACTGTTAACCCGTGGCACCAACTGGAATTCTGGAGCTAGGGGGCAAGAGAAGGACGTCATAGCCTCCCTTGGTGGTTGGAAGGACCTCAGTTTGAAGAATCAATCTTTTATTTCAGATAAGTATACAGAACTTAACTATAAGGAATTCACAGTTTTGAATGAAGGCAATAGACTGTTTAAGTTGTTTAGCTAAACTGTATTCTCAGTAGGGTTTGGTTATCAAAAGAAAAATATTTATGTTCAGTTACTATGTGTAAACAGTGGAAGTTGTAACCCTGCGAAGAGGAGGGTGAGCACTCGTTGATATATATATATATATATATATATATATATATATATATATATATATTGTTTTTCTTTTCCTAACCAAATTATAAGTTTCAGGGTACAAATTCCTGCAAAGTGTAGTTTGTATAGTCTTCTAAAAGAGAGTTAAATTCTTAGAAGTTCTTTTTATGCCCTACTGGAATAGATACTTGTCAGTTGTTCCGAATCAAGAATTAACTATCTGTACAGATAGAATTAACTTTATTAAAATATACCACTGTAAAGCAAATACGGAAATAGTCCCTGTGCATAGAGAAGACAATGTGTGTGTAATGAGTACAATAATTATCATAGACATTGCATGCCACACGTCAAAGATAACACAGTGAGAACTTGAGGCGCAGGGTTCGGGTCTAAACCCCATTCGGCCTCCTTTGCTCCTCAGAACAAAAACAATACTGTAAAACTATGTACAACCCCTTTTATGAGACATGATGAATCGGAACCGGGCAGTATAACACTACTCTGTGTCAAATAATGGTAAACCCTTTATCAAATTTCTAGAAGGGAAACCCTGTGAGAAGTAGGCACAACAAGAGTGGTGATATAAGCACATAATGACACAACCGTATAACCTGAGAGATGCATTAGCACAGTGCGGAACTTATCCACGAAACATACAGGAGGAAGTGAAAATCATTAACGGTGAAACCCTCGAATTATGTCAAGAATAGCCTGTGCACATTATAAATTATAGAATAAATGCAAACATCATTAGCATACAAGAGTCCTTGCCAAGCTGTTAGCGCATGGCAACGGATTAACTTGCGACAAGTCCACTGTTCGAAATGAAGAAAATAAATAACAGAGATATATCCATGCAGAAATTAGACAACTCGAAAGATAACCTTGTAGAATTATAAATAAACGTAACAAGATCAACAGGGTACTATTGTACCAGGAGTTATGTAAATTCGAAAGTTAGACAAAATATTAAGCCTCGGCCATGGCAAAAGGCCAAATAATAGTTGAATGTCCATAAAAACACCATGAATATAAAAGGAACAGCCAAGCATCGGCTTTGTAAACCCTAACCATTTTACCATAACCCCTCGATGCAGAATACCACAAACCCTAAGCAGGGTGGTAATAAAAACACCGGCAACCCTCTTGAGAAAACCTAGACAAACGACTACCAGAGGAATTTGGAAATTATGCTATCGTGTACCTGTAAAGAAAGAGACATCCTCAACCGTGACCGGTGGGAACCGAGGAAATAACTGGAGGAAGGGTTCGGGAGACAGAACCCACTAACTTGCAAGACAAACGGAAAATCAATCTTGTTAAAAGTAGCCAAGCTGGAGTGAATTTCATGCCAGGTAACGCCTGGGAAGTGGTCAAAACTAGGAGAGCAGGCAGAGTAGATAGCATACCTGTAGGAAATGTTGCATGACAGTCCTGGACCTGCGAAAGAGAAGTCGCATGGGTGAGTTAAACCAGCGCTCAAGTTTTTAACAACTCTGTAACTTGATTTAAAAAACATGTTGAACCTGTAACGAATTTAAAACAAGTATTTGAGTATCTTACCTCATGAAATCGCCAGGAGTTGTCAAAAGGGTTTCGAAACTCCATAAGAAGAAAGAAGCCCTAGTTCTTTGTTAACAAAAACACCCTGTGAGAGACAGAACTGTGGGAAATGCAGTAAGGATTCGGCCCAACAGATGAAATCAAGTCGAGGCAGAGAAGGATTATCGAGAGGTTGGGGTTCAATCTTAAATCCACGAGCTTGATGGAGAAAACAACCAAGGGCGGCATTCTGCTCGCGCTCCATGGAGGTGAGCAGCTACTGCTTAGCCAAAGAACTAATAGAGAACTCCAGTCCCGTTTCCCTCGCAAACCCTGTGGAAACCGAGGCACGATATACAGCTGTCAACCGAATAAAATTGCTATGTACAAACCCCATGGGAGATGACAACTACCCTTCACGGAATGATAACTCAATGCTATGTGTCAAGCTAAACTGGAGTATTACAGTTTGACATTTATTTATCCATGAACAATCAGGTCGATGTACAATTATAACATCTAGGCTTAAGTTCCGCCATAATGATAGGTGGATTAAATACCCCGTATGGCTTGAATGGAATATGCATTTGTATAAACGTAACCATATAAGCCAAGGCCAAGCAAATGCATTGTCAACCTTAACGTTAACATAATGAATTATGTCAATGTGGAGCTTTGGGTCATATATACTCATATATTATTGTTATTAAAAGTACACTGCAATAAAAATGACCTGTGCAATGATGAGATTGTGGTGCTGTAGAGATATTACAC
Organism: Pinus albicaulis; assembly: GCA_034641835.2. NCBI lineage: Eukaryota > Viridiplantae > Streptophyta > Pinopsida > Pinales > Pinaceae > Pinus > Pinus albicaulis. The sequence continues at coordinate 828,016,712 of CM076576.1, read as the reverse complement.
AGTAAAAAAAAAATAAAAAAATTTATGAGTATTTATTATTGGTCGATGATTGTGACAAAGTTTTAGTTTTTTCTTTTAGTGTATGTTTTATCTAGTAATTTTATCTTTGGAACAATATATAAAGCTTTACAAAAATACAATTTTAGGCTGATTTACTTTAATTATTTAATGGACAGACTTCTTTTGAATATGCACATAACATGCATAAATTTTGAAACAATTATGTTGGCTTGTAAGGTTTATAATTCCAAACTAATAGAGGACCATTTTCTTTTTCTTAGAAAACTTTTTCTTATTGTTAAGCTTACATAAGCATTAGATTTCATTTTAAAAACTTTTAGTTCACTATTGATATCTTTAATATGCAAAGAGGTTAATCTGCAACTAATGTTAGTTTATGCTCTCATGTATGAGATTAAGGCTTGATCTTACTAAAAATAACATGACCAAAGTGGAGGTATCCTTGGCCATAGCCACTAGGGATGTTTGATTGCCTGCACATACTATCTAGGTTGAAACCACCCTTAGTAAGAAAGCCCATCTCATTGGCCCAAAACTTATTTTTCTTGGATATAAACAAACAAGTTAATGGCTAAAACTAATAATTTTTCTCATGAAAAAAGTTTTCCCATTACAAACCATCAATATATCATTTTAAGTGATGTGTTTTTTCCTAAATAATAAAAACAAGTAACTTGCACTAATAATTAGATAAAAATAACACTCTTCACTTTCTTAACAATAAATAAAAAAATAAAACAAAAAGAAAACAAAATTAATAATTTTATTATAAAATAAATACACATAAATCAATAAATAATAAAGAATAGCACCACCACCATTAACCATTATTATGAAAAACCATATCTACAATATTTATAAAATACAAAATTAAAAACATTTTTTAAATAAAAATTATAAAATATCATTGAAGGTATATTCAAAGTTCATGTCATAGCCTCATTAAAGTTAACTAGTATTAACCAGTTAAAGACATTTGTTTACTTTATTTTCTGGCAAGAAAGACTTAAGCTGTTATTGTTATAAAACAAATTAATTTTTCTGAATCATTAAATTAAGAGGAACTAATTAAAGAAAAGGAAAATCTTGTTTAAGCTTTTGGTAAAATGTTTCCAAGAATAGGAGGTGGTTGGGGAACAGTTGGAAAACAGTTACCTACTCCTCTGAGGATAAAGCTGAATCCCAGAGGAGAAGTAGGGGTTTTGTGCAAATTTGGTATAGGAGAGTATTTTCTAGAGCTGATGGTGACCAGTTGAAGAAAACTCACAACAACCCTTGTGAAGCCAAAAGAAACTTTCTGAGTTTGACTGGATTGGCCATCCAGAGGTCATAGCAGAAAGAGGAATTCTATTCCACTGTTAACCCATGGCATCGTCCAGATTTTGGAGCTAGGGGGCAAGTGGAAGACGTAACAGCCTCCCTTGAATGGTTGGGAGGACCGCAGCTTAAACTATTTATTCCAGATAAGTGTTACTGTGTAATTATAAGCAGGTTATTCAAAAATTTGAAAAGATTTCTTATGGTATTACTCTTGCTGGGATTACTGTCTTATTATGAAATCCTGTAAATTATGTGTATGATTGTTTACAGTGTGGAAGATAGAAGTAAAATTGTAGACAGTTGGTTCTCTAAATTTAGGGAAAATATACTGTGGAAGTTATTGGTATTATAACCTAGCTTATTTCTCTTATTTCATAGTATGATACAATATAGTTTAATTCCCTCTATGTTGTGAGGAAAAATATAGAAATCAGATAGTCATATATTACAAATAATATATATATACAAAGTAGCATAGTTATTAAACTTCGTATGAGAAGAACGAAGTTCATACATTGTGTTTCTTCCTGTTACTACGTAGTATACTGAAGGAAGTAATTTATATAGAACTGAGTTTACAAGAAAGAAAAAGCAGAAGAAAAATCTGCATGTATAAGTCGTAAGATAACTGGAATTAGAGGGTTAGAGCCGACGGACTGTCGACCCTAGTCCTAGGCAAAAACCCAAGTCTGGGGTGCATTATCCGTGGCTGTTAGCCCCATTTCTATATATAGGTGTTGTGAATTGGTGGCACGGACACCGCAAGGAATATCTATGCCTATATTTGAGAAGTATCAGAATATTAGAAATCACATAACGCAGTGAGAAATGAGCAGATAGAAAGAACGCGAAGTTCTAGCGCTAATAATCTTATCAATCATTTCTTCAATATATAAAAGAAATATCTGTTAAGAAAAAGAATAAATGAACTGTGCATTCTCGTGATTTTAAGCGCCATGTCACGTTTAACTAATTAAAGACAAAGAACCCAAAGATTCTCATTTTGCATGCAAGTAAAAATTAGGAATACTAGGTAAGAAATCCCGATCTAAACCGGAATGGCATAGAATGTGTTCATCGTGGCATAGTAAATAGAAAGACTTCATTTTATTGTAAATATTACAGAAGAAACTTCTGAGACAGTTAATTTAACAAGAAATGCTGTGTCTATATTAATAGCAATAACACACTGTTCAGAATATTTTTTTATATTGGAACTACTACTCATGGCCTCGGCCTCAAAAATAAAACAACAAGAAATTACTTAGAATTGTTAACGACATCATGAGTGCCGATATCAATACTCATATTACAAACTGTAACGAAAAACCTAAAAACCCTTGCATATTTAAGATTCATATGCTGCAAGATTGTAAAACCCTAGGTCGGGATTCAAATCCCGAGTCTTCTTTATAAATGCCATTGAAACTACGGCTATCAAAATATATTCACAAACGTGGTGTACCTATTGATAGGAGATGTAATCTTTAGCCGTGGCATGATGAAATGCTAGTGAATAATTGTTGGTAGGGTTTGGTTGAAAATCCACTAACCTATGAGACAATACAAACCCTGTTAAGAAAACAAGCTCGTAAGCAAGATTAATAAATGAATAGAGTTCTAAAAACAAGTTTTTCTCGAATGGAAAACGCTTGAGTAATATACCTGTAGGTAATTCGACTCTCTCGTCGAACCTGAAAGATTAAACATGCTCTGAGTTAAAATAAATTCGTTTTGAAGCCTGTGGCCAGTTCTGTAGCAGGCATGATAATTAAACCCTAAATAGAAATGAACCCGAAGGCAGGTTACCTCTTGTTGTTGAGTTGTGCCATGGCTAGTCGGAAGGCCTAAACCCCAGAGCAAAGAAGAGAGCTATTCCTCTCCGCAAGCATTAAACTCAGTAAGGAAGCGAATCTCTGAAAGATAATATATGAATCAGCTCGAAAAATGTACAATTAAGCATAATCAGAACTAGATTAGCATGGCTAACAGAGCAAAGTAAGGGGGTAACAGTTCAAGCTTACCTTTAAAGAAAAATCGTGACGGAGAAGCCAAAGAGAAGCCGAACTTGCAAGCACGCCATGGAGAAATGAAAGCAGCTGAAAGACTAGCCAAACTGGTAGAAGTCTCCGGATGTTTTCGCTCGTGCATAGAATCCGAGGCATGTTTTACAGTTGTCCCAGCTATTAAACACCCAGTACAGCTATGTTAAATTGGAGTTGACAACAATACCATGACGAGAAGTCTAGCAGGCCATGTGGCATATTCAAACTTCGAGGAAAACCTCAAATGGTAAGTTATCTATGGAGAGGGATTCGATAATCAATGTATATATGATATCAACATTAATGATTTCGGGCTGATTGATCTAGTAATCAATGTTTAAATACTGTTGGGTATTGTATAGTTTATGTTTTTAATAATTCGTACCCAGAACAATATCATATAGTAAATGATTAGAGCAGCTAGTATATAGAGGATACTATATGGTTTTAGCAAATGTGTGCCAAGGTTGAAAGTAACTATAGTGATTCACCAAGTTTCATATGATTTTTATATATAAACTCCGAAATTTATTATTGGTGCTTGAAACATGTACTTAGTGTGATAAACATATACATATGTAAATACTTTAATTATGTTGAGTGAAATTAAAAAAAAATATATATATGATGGTAAATACTTGATGGGTGATAGTGACAAGTAGTATCAAAGTCGGTTGCTACACTGGGATCCTAAGGGTCTACTAACAGTGAAGCTGTGTATGTGTATAGTGCAGTGAGAGAAAGAGAGTGATAATGAGATGAGCTATAGCATCACAGTCACAACCAAAGGAAACTCAAGCCCCAACAGTTATGAATCCAGAAATGTGGGTTCAATTAACTGTGGAACGACATCAAAAGACGAGTCAGTTGCTTGAGGAACAACAACATCAAACTGAATTCTTGTTAAACACAGTACATCAATTACAAGAAGAAATGATAAGAGTCCGAAAGGATAATGAGAGGCTGTTACAAGACCAAGAGAAAATTCTAAAGAGTTTATCGGATAAATAGAATCATGAGGTAGATCATCCAAGTGTTGAAAGGAGTTTACCAGCCGATTAAGAACAGCATACAAGAAATAACACTATGGACAGAATGGAAAATAGTCCCTCCCAGAAAAGAAAAATCAGGAATTACAATGAGGTAGAGTCAGGCAATTTATCAGACCAACAAGATACTAAGAGACAGAAAGTGGAACTGTAGGGAGAATTTCGCAAAATTAAGCCACCAACGTTTGATGGTGAGGCAAAGGAGGTGGCTGAAGCTTGGTTAATCAATATAAATAATTAATTTTAGGTATATGAATATAGCAGCAATCTGAAGGCCAAATTGGCTATATACCAATTATGAGAAAAATCCACCCTATGGTGGGAAGAGGTGAAAAATGTATGCAGCATTGATGAACGAGATATCACATGGGAACTGTTTCAGCAGTACTTTAAGGACAAGTACTTAACAAAAATATTTTATGATGACAAATCTAAGGAATTCCATGATCTTTGGTTGGGACAAATGACCATGGACGATTATGTTACAAAATTTACTTCCTTGTTACGTTACGTTCCTTACCTCCGAGAAGAAAAAGCCAAGGTGCAGAGGTTCTTAAGTAGTTTACCTTCTCATATGAGAGAACGAATAGAATTTGTTAATCCTCAGACCATGGATGAAGCCATCCATAAAGCAAGAATGTGCTATCAACAGGCCAAGGCCAAAAGTGGAGGAAAAATCTGGCAGCCAAAGAAAAGTCAGAAAAATAATTCTAATTTTAAAAACAGTAAAAGTGGCAACTTTAAAGGCTCAGCACGGAATTCTATCAGCAAGCAGTTTGGTAAGAATCACCAAAGAACCAAGTGACCAGCGGAGGAGAAACCCACAGAAGCATCTAGCAAGCCAGATCAGGGACAGATTTCTAAACCTCCCCTACAGTGCTGGGGCTGTGGGGAGGCTCATTATTATAAAAATTTTCCCCAACGAAATAAAAATGAAGCTGTAACAAATTTACAGGAGGCATCTACAGTGGGGGACGTGGCACGAAATATACCTCGTATAAATGCAGCCTTGGAAGACCGACAGGCTGATTTTCAGCCCACAATGATTGAACTAGAAGGTACTTTACTAACTAAACCTGTTTCAATTTTAGTAGATCCTGGAGCAAGTTTGAGTTACATAAGTCCTAAAATAGTGGAAATGTGCAAATTAAAAGAGCAAAAATTTAAGAATTCTTGGTTAGTTCAGTTAGCTACCAGAGCAAAACGAAAGGTAACTGCAAAAGTTCCTAACTATATTTTGGAAGTAGCAAAACAACAGTTACAAGTAGATTTAAATTTCTTACCATTGGGGTTTTATGATGTGTTATTGGGTATGGATTGGTTGGAAAGACACTAGACCCTAGTGGACTGCAAAGAAAAGATTATTTACTTCAGAATGCAAGATGGCATGCATAAGGCACGCATAAAGAGATTCAAGGAATTAAAAAGCCTATGCAATTATGACCAATAACAGCATCCCAAATGGGTAAGTGTATCAGAAAAGGATGTCAACTGTATGCAATTCAAGTAGGATTTGCAGACACCAAGGAAAGGCACCAATAATGGAAGATATTCCTGTAGTACAGGAATTTCTGGATGTATTTCCAGAAAACATTCCTGGTTTGCCACCCAAGAGGGATATTGACTTCACCATTGAATTGCTACTACGAGCCTCTCCGGTGTCAAGAGCTCCTTATAGAATGACCGTGCCAGTACTAACAGAACTGAAGATACAGCTACAAGAATTGTTAGACAAAGACTACATCTGTCCAAGTGTGTCTCCATGGGGAGCACCAGTCCTTTTTGTTAAGAAAAAATAGAGAACCTTACATATGCGTATGGACTACAGGCAGCTTAATAAGCTGACTGTTAAGAACAAATACCCCTTATCAAGAATCAATGACTTATTCGATCAAGTAAGAGGGGCTGAGGTGTTTTCTAAGATAGATTTAAGATTTGGATATCATCAGATTCGGATTAAAAATGAAGATATTTGCAAAACAACATTCTGCACTCGTTATGGGCATTATGAATTCGTGGTACTGCCCTTCGGATTGAAAAATGCACCAGCAACCTTTATGAGGTTGATGCATGGCATCTTTCATCAATTTCTGGATAATTTTGTACTTATTTTGATAGATGACATATTGATATATTCCAAAAGTGAGGAAGAACATAAAGAACATTTGAGAATAGTCTTGGAAATGCTGAGGAAGCATCATCTTTATGCTAAGTTTAGCAAATGCGATTTTTTTAAAACAGAAATCCAATACCTGGGACATGTTATATCAGTTGAAGGGATAGTTGTTGATCCTGAGAAGATCAAAACTATTATGGAATGACGAGTACCTCAGAATGTGGCTGACATTATATCGTTTATGGGTCTATTTGTTTATTATAAAAGGTTTATAGAATGATTTTCTAAAATTGCTTTTCCTATTACATCTTTGTAGAAGAAAGGAAAGCTTTTCAAATGGACAAATGAATGTCAGAACAACTTTGAAAAGCTGAAGAAACTTATGACTACAACACCAATACTGAGGGTAGCAGACCCTGATAAAGACTATGTAGTTTGCATTGATGCCAGCAAGGAAGGTGTTGGAGGAATATTAACTGAGGAAGGTAAAGTGATAGCCTACGAGTCTAGGAAACTGAAAGACCATGAAAAGAAATATTCTGCTTATGATCTGGAACTTACAGCCGTGGTGCATGCTCTCCGAGTGTGGAGGCATTACCTGCTGGGTAAGAGGTTTGTACTTAAAACAAACCATCGTAGCTTGACTAATTATTTTAAGCAAGCAGATTTAAATTGTAGAAAAGCAAGATGGAATGCCTTTTCGAGTGAATTTGACATGGATATACAGCATGTTAAGGGAAAGGAAAATCGAGTTGCAGATGCATTGAGCATAAAAATGCATGGTATTTATGCATTATACTATAATCAGCTAGAAAGTCAACTGTTGGAACAGCTAAAAGAAGAAGCACAAGAAGACCCAGAATATAAATTTTTGTGGCAGCAAATGGAGGATGATAAGAAGTATGGCAAGACATCTGAGTATGGAAAGAATAAAGACCAGGTGTTGAATTTTTGAGGAAGAATTTATGTGCCTAATCATACAATTCTAAAGGAGTTAATTCTCAATGAGTCCCACCGCAGTAATTATGCTGGTCATCCGGGATATCAGAAAATGCTTACTGCAAGAAGAAGGGTATATTATTGGCCAAGTATGCGTAAGAATATTACTGAATAGCTAAGAAAATGTTTGGAATGTCAGCAAGTAAAGGTGGAGCATCAGCATCCTGCAGGGCTATTCTAGCCCATACCCATCCCTGAATGGAAGTGGGAGGTTATCTCCTTAGATTTCATCATGGGATTACCGCGAACAAAAAGGAAGAATGACTCAATCATGGTAGTGGTAGACAGACTAAGCAAGTATGCACATTTCATACCTGTACAGTCTACGTACAAGACAGTACAGATTGCTGATATATTTATGAAGGAAAACTTCAGGTTGCATGGTATACCAAAAACTGTGATTTCAGATCAAGATGTGAAGTTCACATCCGCATTTTGGAAAACTTTGTTTTCCGGTCTGGGAACACAGATACACTTCAGTACCGCCTATCATCCTCAAACTGAAGGGCAGATGGAATGGGTAAACCAAGTTTTGGAAGATATGCTACGCATGTATGTGATGCGGCAGCCAACCAATTGGGAGGATTATTTGCACCTTGTTGAGTTTTCTTATAATAATGGGTATCAGGAATCTCTGAAAATGAGTCCCTTTGAGGCATTATATGGTAGGCAATGTCGTACACCTATAAACTAGAGCAGTCCTTAAACAAAATTATTGTTGGGACCTGAAATATTGGCTGAAATGGAAGTTGAAGTAAAGAGAATAAGGCAGAATCTGAAGGCTGCACAAGATAGACAAAACATTTACGCAGATAAGAAAAGGTCTTACCGTGAATTTGTGGTAGAGGACCATGTTTACGTAAGAATTAAGCCCAAGAGGAGTACCATGAGATGGACCTCTTGTGCCAAATGATCTCCCCGTTACTGTGGACCTTTCCAAATACTGGAAAGGGTGGGACCAGTAGCCTATAGGTTGGCCTTACCCAGCCATATTCAAGTGCACAATGTGTTCCATGTGTCTTTGCTGAAGCGATATGTACATGATGAAAAACATGTGATTCATTGGCAAAATATTCAGGTAGAACCGGACGGAGAGTTTCTGGTCGAGCCGCAACACATACTTGACCGAAGAGAAATTGAACTCTGCAAACCAGTAGTTATCCAGGTAAAAGTGCAATGGAAGCACTTCGGACCGGATGAAGCTACTTGGGAGAACGAGAAATTTATGCGGGAAGCTTACCCGGAGCTCTTTGCAGAGTTGGGCTGAAACACCGAGGATGGTGTTACTTCCAGGGGGGAAGTTGTCATAGCCTCATTAAAGTTAACTAGTATTAACTAGTTAAAGACGTTTGTTTACTTTATTTTCTGGCAAGAAATACTTAAGTTGTTATTGTTATAAAATAAATTAATTTTGTTGAATCATTAAATTAAGAGGAAATAATTAAAGAAAAGGAAAATCTTGTTTAAGCTGTCGGTAAAAATTTTCCAAGAATAGGAGGTGGTTGGGGAACAGTTGGAAAACAAATACCTACTCCTCTGAGGATAAAGCTAAATCCCAGAGGAGGAGTAGGGGTTCTGTGCACATTTGGTATAGGGGAGTATTTTCTAGAGCTAGTGGTGACCAGTTGAAGATAACTCACAGCAACCCTTGTGAAGCCCAAAGAAAATTTCTGAGTTTGACTGGATTGGCCATCCAGAGATCATAGCAGAAAGAGGAATTCTATTCCACTGTTAACCCGTGGCATCGTCCAGATTCTGGAGCTAGGGGGCAAATGGAGGACATAATAGCCTCCCTTGAATTGTTGGGAGGACCGCAGCTTAAACTATTTAATCCAGATAAGTGTTACTGTGTAATTATAAGCACGTTATTCAAAAAGTTGAATATATTGCTTATGGTATTACTGTTGCTGGGATTACTGCCTTATTATGAAATCCTGTAAATTATGTGTATCATTGTTTACAGTGTGCAAGACAAAAGTAAAATTGTAGATAGTTGGTTATCTAAATTTAGGGAAAATATACTGTGGAAGTCACTGGTATTATAACCTAGCTTATTTCTCTTATTTCATAGTATGATATAGTATAGTTTAATTCTCTGTATGTTGTGAGGAAAAATACAGAAATCAGATAGTCATATATTACAAATAATATATATATACGAAGTAGCATAGTTATAAAACTTCGTATGAGAAGAACGAAGTTCATACATTGTGTTTCTTCCTGTTACTGCGTAGTATACTGAAGGAAGTAATTTATATAGAACTGAGTTTACAAGAAAGAAAACGCAGAAGAAAACTCTACATGTATAAGTCGTAAGATTACTGGAATTAGAGGGTTAGAGCCGATGGACTGTCGACTCTAGTCCTGGGCAAAAATCCAAGTCCGAGGTGCATCGTCCATGGCTGTTAGCCTCATTTCTGTACGGAGGCGTTGTGAATTGGTCGCCCAGACACCGCAAGGAATATCTATGCCTATATTTCAGAAGTATTAGAATACCAGAAATCACATAACACAGTGAGAAATGAGCAGATAGAAAGAACGCGAAGTTCTAGTGCTAATAAATTTATCAATCATTTCTTCAAGATATAAAAGAAATATCTGTTAAGAAAAATAATAAACGAACTGTGCATTCTCGTGATTTTAAGTGCTATGTCACGTTTAACTAATTAAAGACAAAAAAACCCAAAGATTCTCATTCTGCATGCAAGTAAAAATTAGGAATACTAGGTAAGAAAGCCCGATCTAAACCGAAATGGCATAGAATGTGTTCATCGTGGCATAGTAAACAGAAAGACTTCATTTTATTGTAAAGATTACAGAAGAAACTTATGAGACAGTTAATTTAACAAGAAATGCTGTGTCTATATTAATAGCAATAACACATTGTTCAGAATATTTGTTTATATTGGAACCACTACTCATGGCCTTAGCCCCAAAAATAAAACAACAAGAAATTACTAAGAATTGTTAACGACATCATGAGTGCCGATATCAGTACTCATATTACAAACTGTAACGAAACCCTAAAAACCCTTTCATATTTAAGATTCATATGCTATAAGATTGTAAAACCCTAGGTCGGGATTCAAACCCCGAGTCTTCTTTATAAATGCCATTGAAACTACGGCTATCAAACTCTCTTCACAAACGCGGTGTACCTGTTGATAGGAGATGTAATCTTTATCCGTGGCATGATGAAATGCTGGTGAAGAATTGCTGGTAGGGTTTGGTTGAAAATCCACTAACCTGTGAGACAATACAAACCCTGTTAAGAAAACAATCTCATAAGCAATATTAATAAATGAATAAAGTTCTAAAAACAAGATGTTCTCAAATGGAAAACGCTTCGGTAATATACCTATTGGTAATTCGACTCTCTCGTCGAACTTGAAAGATTAAACATGCTCTGAGTTAATATAAATTCGTTTTGAAGCCTATAGCCAGTTCTGTAGCAGGCATGATAATTAAACCCTAAATAGAAATGAACCCAAAGGTAGGTTACCTCTTGTTGTTGAGTTGCGCCATGGCTATTCGGAAGGCCTAAACCCCAGAGCAAAGAAGAGAGCTATTCCTCTCTGCAAGCATTAAACTCAGTAAGGAAGCGAATCTCTGAAAGATAAGATATGAATCAGCTCAAAAAATGTACAATTAAACATAATCAGAACTAGATTAGCATGGCTAACAGAGCGAAGTAAGGGGGTAACAGTTCAAGCTTACCTTTAAAGTAAAATCGCGACGGAGAAGCCAAAGAGAAGCCGAACCTGCAAGCGCGCCATGGAGAAATGAAAACAGCTGAAAGACTAGCCAAATTGGTAGAAGTCTCTGGATGTTTTCCCTCGTGAAATGCGTAGAATATGAGGCATGTTTTACAGTTGTCCTTTCTATTAAACACCCAGTACAACTATGTTAAATTGGAGTTGACAACAATATCACGGCGAGAAGTCTAGCAGGCCATGTGGCATATTCAAACTTCGAGGAAAACCTCAAATCGTAAGTTATCTATAGCGAGGGATCTGATAATAAATGTATATATGATATCAATGTTAATGATTTCGGGTTGATTGATCTAGTAATCAATGTTTAAATATTGTTGGGTATTGTATAGTTTATGTTTTTAATAATTCGTACCCAGAACAATATCATATAGTAAATGATTGGAGTAGCTAATATATAGAGGGTACTATATGGTTTTAGCAAATGTGTGCCAAGGCCGAAAGTAACTATAGTGATTCACCAAGTTTCATATGATTTTTATATATAAACTCCCAACTTTATTATCGGTGCTTGAAACATGTACTTAGCGTGATAAACATATACATATGTAAATGCTTTAATTATGTTAAGCGAAATAAAAAAAAAAAAAAAAAAAATTATGATGGTAAATACTTGATGGGTGATAGTGACCGTTCAATATGAATATTTTATCACGATAATATTTACCTTATTTTCAAAGACAAGTCACGAGGGCACACATTACATTTGGAAATATGGGGATGATAGTTGAGTATGTGCCAAATTAACCTCAGCCAGTAAGGCGCGGTAAGTCTGTTGAGTGGTCGTTAATTTTTTTTTGCTTAATCTTAAGCTCACCCGAATATAATGTTGAGGACCGTGTTTGGAAATCCAAACCCTTGACTGCTACATTATGGGCTTTTCTCCATCGTTTTTCACAACTTGTACTTCTACAAATGATCTCCACACATGTCCTTGTAAAAGATAAGGGCTGTGACGACATGAACGCCACCTTTCAACTTCGTTACATAGAAATTATGGGTACACATGTCCTTGTAAAAGATAAGGGATGTGACACGACTTGAACGCCACCTTTCAACTACCTTACATAGAAATTATGGGTATCATTTTATTTGGCTGATATTGAAACTTTTGGGTAATTTTTTGCTGGGGTGATAGGTATGTTTTATTATGGGATATGTATACTTATTTGATTTTAGAATATTTTTTTTAGAATTTTAATATGATTATTAATAATTATTAAGCGGATAATAAAGGTTTAATTTTTATGAAATATTACAGAATATTTGTAATAGTATTTACAATTTTTATGTTAGTTATATTTTTCTAATAAGTTTATCTCAAATTAATTAGTTAAGGAAAATGTTATATTATATAGAACATGTGGTATTGATAAACCATGATATTGGCTCAATGTATTGTAATGAAATCTATTTATAAGTTAAGAATTTTTATTGTAAAGTGTTAAATTTTCATGATTAAAAAAATTGTTTAACTCATATATTAATTATTTTTATAATTAATAGTAATAATAATTTAAATAAAGTTAAAATATAGTCAATTTTTATGAAATTTTTTTGGCAATGTAAGATATTTAGTTGAGTAAATATTTTTATGTTTATCATAAACTAATGACTATAGCTATAACTATTTAATGATTATTTAGTTTATATGACTATGCTAATCATATATTTGATTGAAGTTTTGATTGATTTCCATTGTAATTTTAAATGAGAGAAGAATTTATTTAATGTGGGATGTTATTATTAATTTTGTGAAGAATCTATATGATTAATTCCGTGATTGAGATTAATTTTAATTTTAAATATGAGAAAGAATGTTATTATTAATTTTGTGAAGTATCTATTTAATGTTGGATTTTATGATTCACTATGAGAGAACCATGTCGTTTTTATAATTGGTTTTTTTCTCAATTCTTCTCTATAGAATTTAGATCTATTTTTAGAATTTAATGAAAATTCAAATTTACAAAAGTTAATTAATTTGGATTATAAAATTGGAGTTGTCTTTAGTGTGATTTTTTGATTTTCTGACTATCTGTGTTGGTTAAACTTGCTTTTTTACTATATATATATGGATTCAACACCCTAATAAATTTTTAAGGTACTTAGATTATGCAGTGGTTACCCATAAAACTTGTGATTTCAAAAAATCCACCAAAAACACTTCCAAAAATTATCAAAATAAAAAAAACAACTAAATAAAATTTGTTAATTTGTGCCGGTGAAAATTCTCCTCCATGGGGATTCCCGGATCGCAGGATCATTCGGGAAAGCCTACGCTATCGAGAGGAGGTAAAACGTCGTATTCCTTATATTTATTAAAAAGGGTAAACAAAACGTGTTACCTCTGTCCCACAGCCTACCCACGATATATAAATAGGCAGCAATGCCAAGTGGAAGAACCCAAAATTTCCACAAATTCATTAAAAAGGTGAAAAAAATGTGTTGACTCTGTGCCGCAGCCTACACACGATCTATAAATAGGAAGCAATGCCCACTGCAAGAACCCACAACTTTCACAAATTCTCTCCAAGGTTGTTTTAACAGTACTGAAGTGGTGAGCGGCAACCAGGCCAGCAAAGAGAATGGATGCAAAGAGTCTATTAAGGAGTCCCGTGTCTACTTTGACCTATTTTGGGAGGCAGAGGCAAAACCCATCTGGCTTTTGCAATTTTTATGCTTGCTCCAGTAACCTGCCATGGAAAAACCACGCGCAATTCGCAGCTGGTTTTGTACATATGGTTTTGAAGGAGAGGAGAGCCCAGTACAAAACCTTTGCCTTCAATATAGGAAAAGACGTCTCCGCAGCAGAAACCTTTTCTGAAGAGGCCATAGAACAAACGATTCCTGGAGAGGTGATACTGCAAGAGGTATCAATTCTCAACACCACTGATTACCGTGCAATTCTGGCCGAGGATGCATCAGAGTTGATAGGCAACAGAGTCTCCCTCCAGTTGGTGAGCAGCAACCAGGTTGACCCAGGTAAATCAGCTTTTGTATTTAATATTATTCCCCTCTATTTGGTTTCCATGACGTTTTATATGGTAGCTTCCTTTTTAGATTTCTGTTGTTATAATCTGCGGACAAATGAATGTATGATGGCAGAAACGGGATTCGGAAAAAGAGCTGGTGAAGCGTCTTATTTAGAGTGGAGTCCCTTCGATGGACCCATTGCGGAGGACAGACACTACGAAATCACTTTCAAGTGGAACTCTGCTCTGAGAGTTCCGGGAGCATTCTTGATAAAGAACATGCATTCACGGGAGTTCTTTCTGAAATCTCTAAATCTTGATATCCCTGGTCATAGTAAACTGCGCTTTCAGTGCAACTCGTGGATTACCCCCTATGATATTAGCAAAACTGATCGTATTTTCTTTTCTATTAAGGTATGTTGTATTATGCATTCTTTTCCAGTTAATCGTTTTATAGGTTAAGGTTTTCTCTTCAATCAAGAATGGGTTCATAGATTAATGTTGACCAGCGCGTCCTGTGATCAGAGCTACCTGCCCGAAGAGACACCAGAAGGTTTAAACAAATTGAGGGAGAAAGATATGGTGGAACTACGAGGAAATGGAAAGGGAGAGAGGAAAATATACGATCGGATATACGATTATGACGTGTATAACGACATTGGAAACCCTGACAGCAGTCCAGAGCTGCTGAGACCAGTGTTGGGTGGATCCAAGGACTTCCCATATCCTAGAAGATGCAGGACGGGCCGTCCACCATGTAAAACAGGTATAACAATTACTATGCCCATAGTAGCATTCCGATTTATATACACCATGTTTTCAAGTTTTTTTTTAAATCGACGTCTGGGTGCGAAACTGTTTTTCATAGATTAGGTGAGAGTGGACTCCATTGTGACACTTCATAGAGATTTTGGAAATATTTTGGAATTTGATAAATATATATTTTAATTTAAGAAATTTGTTTTCTCTCCAGCATATATAGTTCAGTCAAAGATTGGACCACAAAACTTGTCGAATCAAACTTTCACATCTTGACCACATTCATATGACTAATTTGATAAATATCTTTTGATTAGAGATTCTGGAAATATTTTGGAATTTAATAAATAGTGGTTTGGTGTAGACTTCACAATTTGATAAATATCTTTGGATTAGAGATTCTCGAAATATTTTGGAATTTAATAAATAGTGGTTTGGTGTTGACTTCACAATTTGATAAATATCTTTGGATTAGAGATTCTCTAAAATATTTTGGAATTTAATAAATAGTGGTTTGGTGTAGACTTCACTTTTATACCTTTGGGAAAAATAATTTTTGTCAATCTTTTGAATATTTTGGAATAAGACAAATAGTAGTTTTATTTTGGAACAAGACAAAAAAAATTCTTTTATTCTAAAAATAATTCACCTCACTCATGTACACCTTATTTCAGAATATGTCGTATATTACTATTAGGTAAGTGCTATTTCAGAATATTTTGAGAATAAGATAAATAGTAGTTTGGCTCAAAAATGACTTACTCTTCTAAGTTTTAGAAATATTTTGAAATAATTCTTATACTTTTCAAGAATATTTTGAGATAAGAAAAAAAATAGTTTTATTTGAAAATAGCACAAATAGTAGTTTAGTTATTAAAAAAAATTGAACTCACTCTTATACCTGTTGGAATTTTCAGAATTCCAAAACAATAAAACTGTCTTCCTTAACACAGAGAAAACATTTAAAATTTCATTCACAGACAGAGTTTCAACTCAGAAAAATTTATATTCCATATATAAAAAAAACTGTTGTTACAATTCTTCCTCAAAAGAGGGATTACAAAATAGTTTAACTGCTGCAAACACAGTGTAAATCTATTTCTCTCTGTCTCACTAAAACAACAATAATACACTGCCGTGCATACTCTGTTTCTCTGGAAAATACACTGCTGTGCAATTCCAAATTCGCACTCTCTGTTTTTTTTTAAAACACTCTGCTGTGTGTAATGATCTAAAAAAAATTACAGCTCTCTGCCTCTGTATATTAACAAAATATCCCAGATTCAATTAATGCCATTAACTGACATTCAACCACTAAATTCACCGCTTGGAAAAACATTAATGGTCTCCATTAACTTCTGTCAGCACCGCTTGCTAACTGCATTAATGTCAAATCGACTTGGTGGCAGCGCTGTTCTTTCTTCCTTCCCGCACTGTTGTGCTGTTCTCTTACAAAAATTTCACTGTAAAATGAAAATTACATTTACGACCCCTTTTGTTTTGGCTTTCGGGCCTTTTAAAATTTCCAGAACATAACATTTTAAAAATAAAACATTATTTATATATATTATAAATATTAAAAATATTTATAATATGTATTAACCTTAGTAAAAAAAATTTACCGAAGGTCTTTTAAAAACTTTATGAAACTTTACGGATTTCAAAAAGTAAATAAAAATCTTTTGAAAAAGCTCTTCGCGTTCCAAAATAGGATGATGACGTAGACCCAATGTGTGACGCGAAATTCAAATTAAATCCACCCTATAAAAATTCGGGTCCGATTTTTGCTTGCTGACGTAAGCTTCAAAATCAACGCGATTTCATGTGTTTTCTCCACGGAAATTCCTGTAGCGTTGCTGCAGTTGAATTTAAAATTCAACACTCCCCCTTAAATTCAACTGCTGGGTTTTCTTGCATACCCATGCATTTTCTGAAATGTTCAAAGCTTTTCTGCTGAAGTGGCTTTGTGAGGATATCTGCAAATTGATCCTCTGTTCTGCAATGCTGCAAAATAATCTCGCCATTGCTAACCAATTCCCGTATGAAATGAAACTTGATGTCAATGTGTTTTGTCCTTTTATGAAAAACAGAATTTTTAGACAATGCAATAGCTGAGCTATTGTCACAAAAGATCACTGTCCCTTTTGTCTGCTCTTGGCATAAACTTCTCAACATTTTCCTCATCCAAACTGCTTGACACGCTGCTGATGTAGCTGCCACATATTCTGCTTCTGCTGTAGACAACGCTACAACGGGTTGTTTCTTAGAAGCCCATGAAATGGCTCCTGAACCCATATGAAAAACATAACCGGAAGTACTCTTCTGATCATCAACACTTCCATCCCAATCACTGTCAGTGTATCCAACTAAATCTGAACATTCTGAAGTAGTATATAAAATACCAAACCTTTTAGTACCTTTAACATACCTCAAAATTATTTTTGCTGCTTGCCAATGTGCATCCTTTGGCTTTTCCATGAATCTAGAAATTAAACTAACAGCATGCATTATGTCCGGCCTAGTTGCAGTCAAATACATGAGGCTGCCAACTATGCTCTTGTATAAACTAGGATCAAAATCCTTACTGTTGTCCTCTCTGCTGAGTTTTAATCCCATCACTGTTGGAGTGATTGCTGATTTGCATTCCTGCATGTTAAATCTTTCAAGTACCTCATTAACATACTTTGCCTGTGAGATAAAAATCCCATTTTTATCTTGTTCTACTTCTATTCCCAAGAAGTATCTCAACAAACCCATGTCAGTCATTTCAAATTCTTCCTTCATGACTGTTTTAAAATTCTCAATAAAGCAATCATCATTACCTGTAAAAATAACATCATCAACATATAAAACTACAATCAATATTTTTCCATCTTTTTCTTTGATGTAGAAGGTGGGTTCTCCCTCACACTTTTCAAATCCATTTTCCAGTAGATATGAATCTATCCTACTGTACCACGCTCTTGGCGCTTGCTTCAGCCCATAAAGAGCTTTCTTCAACTTACACACTTTGTGCTCTTGGCCTTTCTTTTCATAGCCGAGAGGTTGTTCAATGTAAACCTCTTCCATTAACACTCCGTTTAGGAACGCTGACTTCACGTCCATTTGGTAAACTTTCCACTTGTTTTGTGCTGCTATGGACAACACTGCTCTCACGGTTTCCATTCTTGCAACTAGTGCGAAAGTTTCCTCATAATCTATCCCATGCTTCTGTTTATAACCTTTGACAACAAGCCTTGCCTTGTGTCTCTCTATCTTGCCTTCAGCATTACTCTTGGTCTTGTAGACCCATTTAACTCCAATGACATCTTTACCTTTTGGGAGTTCAACCAAATCCCAAGTTTTGTTCCTTTCTATGGCATTTATCTCCTCATCCATAGCTTCTATCCATTTCCTATCATTGATAGCTTCTTTGAAATGAACAGGATCATCAACATGACAATATAAAGCAAACAAAGAATTGATACCTTCATTTGTTATATCTTGTTCATAAATATCTTTCAAACTTCTGAATTTCTTACCTCTTTCAGTAGGTGTACAAATGCTTGAAGAAGCACTTGAATTTCCTCCTTGTGGTGTGCTTGGAGAAGCACTGTCATTTCTCCTCAAGGGTGTGCTTTGCTGCTCTTTTGTTGGTGTTGTTGTTTGGGGATGTATTTCAGCCAACTCATCATCATTCTCATCATGAGATAAATAGTGTTTAACATTCACTGTTTTCTCTATGCTTCCATCCCAAGCTTCCTCTTCAATGAACTGAACATCCCTGCTCACAAGAAACTTCTTGCTGGATGGGTTATATAACTTGTATGCCTTGAATTCCTCACTGTATCCAATGAAAATACATTTCTCCCCCTTGCTGTCCAACTTCTTCCTTAGCTGATCCGGAATGTGTGCATAAGCCACACATCTGAAAACCTTCATATGTGTGACACTTTGCTTTGCGCCACTCCATGCCTCTTCCGGCACTTTGTTCATCACAGATTTTGTAGGGCACCTATTCAAAATATACGCTGCACAATGTACAGCTTCAGCCCAATAATCATTCGGCAAATGCTTTGCCTTTAACATACTCCTTGCCATGTCCATTATGGTTCGGTTCTTCCTTTCGGCTACTCCATTTTGCTGCGGTGTATATCTAGTTGTAAACTGCTTTTGAATACCATTTTCTCTACAAAACCGTAGAAAATCTTTAGATATATACTCACCTCCTCTATCAGTCCTTAGAACTTTGATATGCAGCCCACTCTGGTTCTCAACAAGTGCTTTGAAATTGCAAAATTTTTCAAACACTTCACTTTTGTTTTTCAAAAAGTAAACCCAAGTTTTTCTTGTAAAATCATCTATAAATGTTAATACATAATGGCTGCTAGCAAGTGATGGAGTTTGCATCGGTCCACATACATCTGAGTGGACAATCTCTAAGGGTGCTTTTGCCCTTATGCTTTTCCCGGAAGGAAAACTTTCTCTGTGTTGTTTCCCAAGAATACAACCTTCACAAAGGCTGTCCGGTTTCTCTATCAATGGTAAACCACTTACCATTCATTTTCTGTTCAACAAATTAAGACCTCCAAAGTTGAGATGTCCAAATCTCAAGTGCCATAACCAATTATCATCCTTTGGTTCGCTTTTGAAAGTCTCCTGTGCCACTGCTGCTTTCTCTTCACCATTCTTCAAGTCTGCTCTCATTCTGAGAGGGAACATCCTGTTCCTTGTCATCTTCACTTCAGCAATACATTTTTTGCTGGGTGGTTTATCCATGATGGTACACACATAATTATCAAAGAAAACATTATACCCCTTATGGACAAGATGTCCAACACTTAAGAGGTTACACATCATTCCTGGAACATAATAAACATCTGCTATGGTTTTCTTTGCACCTAATCTTGTTAAAACATTTACATCTCCTTTTCCCATAACAGAAACTTTGCTATCAGTTCCTAGTGTGACTTGTGACTTCACACTTTCATCTAACATGGAAAACATTGCTATGTTTCTTGTGATATGGTTACTGCAACCGGAGTCTAGAAACCATAAATCTTCATTCTTTTCTTCAGCCATATTACAAGCTAAAAACAAATTATTTTGGCTGCTATTTTCTTTAGTGAAATTTGCACTAGTTTCACTTCTCATATCATTATGCTTCTTCTTTCTACATTCATTAGCATAATGACCATATTTTTTACAATTGTAACATTGGACATTGGACTTATCATACCTTTGTCCTTGAGCATTCTGCTGACCATTCTGCTGGCTGCTGCCTTGGCCTTGATGCTGATTTGGATTGTTGCCCCTTCCTTGAGCATTTGCTGGACTGTCTCTTCCACCTCTGTTTTGGCTTCTGCCTCTTCCTCTCTTGTTTCCTCTGCCTTGCCCTCTTCCTCTTCCGAAAGACATCTGGGTCTTAAAGGCTTGCTCTAGAGATGAGTTTTCACTCCTACCCAATCTCTGTTCATGGGTCATCAGTGATGCATGTAGTTCATCCACTGAAAACTTTGTGAGATCCCTAGTCTCCTCTGTGGTGGTGACAATCACATTGAATCTTGAGGGTAAACTTCTCAAGAGTTTTTCCACAATCCTTTTATCTTCAAGAGTCTCTCCATGAGATCTTATTTGTGTGACCATTCCAATCACATGAGTGAAGAATGAGTCAATATTATCAGACTCCTTCATACAGAGAGTCTCAAAGTCTCTCCTCAGCAACTGAAGTTTTGTTGTCTTCACTTTTTCCATACCTTGATAGGCTGTCTTGAGAGTTTCCCATGCTTCACTGGATTTCTTGGCTGCTGCTATCCTTGGAAACACACTCTCATGCACTGCTTGATATAAGAAGAAAAGAGCCTTGGCATCTTTCTTCTTATTGTTCTTCAGTGACTCCCTTTCTGCCTGAGTTAAAATAAAAAACTCTGCTTCATTTGCTGGCTCTTCAAATCCATCCTCAACTAACTCCCATAACTCTTGTGAGGTAAATAAAGCTTTCATAGTTATTGACCAGTAGTCATAATTTTTTCCATTGAATTGTGGGAGATGGATACTTCCCAAACTCATACCAGTGCTGGAGCCAGCCATTCTGCACTTCTAACTATGATAAAAAACACTTGACTGTGTGTTTAAAACTAACCAACTGTACTACAACAGTAACACAAAACTATATAGAGAAATACCTTTGAATTCTTCTTGTCTGAACCTTCACACTGCTGGAGAGGTTGCTGCAAATAAAGAACTCCTTCCCTTCAGCTTATTTGACCTTAAAATAGCCTGGATTGGCTCTGATACCATGTTGGAATTTTCAGAATTCCAAAACAATAAAACTGTCTTCCTTAACACAGAGAAAACATTTAAAATTTCATTCACAGACAGAGTTTCAACTCAGAAAAATTTATATTCCATATATAAAAAAAACTGATGTTACAATTCTTCCTCAAAAGAGGGATTACAAAATAGTTTAACTGCTGCAAACACAGTGTAAATCTATTTCTCTATGTCTCACTAAAACAACAATAATACACTGCCGTGCATACTCTGTTTCTCTAGAAAATACACTGCTGTGCAATTCCAAATTCGCACTCTCTGTTTTTTTTTAAAACACTCTGCTGTGTGTAATGATCTAAAAAAAATTACAGCTCTCTGCCTCTGTATATTAACAAAATATCCCAGATTCAATTAATGCCATTAACTGACATTCAACCACTAAATTCACCGCTTGGAAAAACATTAATGGTCTCCATTAACTTCTGTCAGCACCGCTTGCTAACTGCATTAATGTCAAATTGACTTGGTGGCAGCACTGTTCTTTCTTCCTTCCCGCACTGCTGTGCTGTTCTCTTACAAAAATTTCACTGTAAAATGAAAATTACATTTACGGCCCCTTTTGTTTTGGCTTTCGGGCCTTTTAAAATTTCCAGAACATGACATTTTAAAAATAAAACATTATTTATATATATTATAAATATTAAAAATATTTATAATATATATTAACCTTAGTAAAAAAAATTTACCGAAGGTCTTTTAAAAACTTTATGAAACTTTACGGATTTCAAAAAGTAAATAAAAATCTTTTGAAAAAGCTCTTCGCGTTCCAAAATAGGATGATGACGTAGACCCAATGTGTGACTCGAAATTCAAATTAAATCCACCCTATAAAAATTCGGGTCCGATTTTTGCTTGCTGACGTAAGCTTCAAAATCAACGCGATTTCATGTGTTTTCTCCACGGAAATTCCTGTATCGTTGCTGCAGTTGAATTTAAAATTCAACAATACCTCTTATTTCAAAATATTCCCTTAATTACTATTAGGCGATAGTGGATTAGATTGGGATTCCATAAATATTTTGCAAAAAGTAATTTGGCAAAATAAAATACTTTATTCTTATAAGTTTTGAAAATATTTTAAAATAATTTTGTGAATTTAAAAAATATTTTAGAATAAGATAAATAGTAATTTTATTTTGAATATAATACTACAAATAATAATTTATTACTCCTTACCTCTTATTTCAAAATATTCCTTGAATTAAGTTTAGTTTTACCCGTCTCTCAATTAACTTCACTCCTATTCGTCTTATTCCTTAGAAGTTCAACTTTACCAAGCTCCCTCATTGTATATTTAGATTTTAGCAGTTCAAACGCCAAATTTGAGGGTGCAAGGTAGACTTCAATGTTTAATCGACAGGGGTTGGGTGGAGCACATTAGTGTTTGACTGGTGAAGTTTGAGGTTGCAGTTAGAGGATTCAATGTTTATCAGATATGGGATTGGTGGAGGAAGAGATTTTCGTCCTCCCCTATCAACGAATATGTGAGGGATTTGAGAGATTGGTAGTTACAGAAATTTATGTTTAACAAATATGGGTTTTCAGTTGTCAGAGGAGAAAACTTTTGCCCTTCTGGCTGAATATCAAGAATTGAAGTCGCGGGTACAAATGGAAAAAATGGTCATATTAAATATGAGATTTATTAGTAAACTGAAGTGTATATTAAATATGCGCTATTGATTTTTTTATTTTCTTTAATATTTTGAACTTTTAAATTGATTATTATTGAATATAGAAAGATAGTATGGGTTATTAATTTTTTTTAATATATATTTTGAAAATTTCAATTGATTATAAGATAAAAAAGAATATATGATGTCAGTTATAAAGATATTGATTTTACAAATGAATTTAATAATTAATAATATATATATATATATATATATATATATATATATATATATATATTTATTTATATTTTGTGAAATAATTGATTTTATTTTTATTAAAATTATAATTGAATTAAATACAAATTAAATAAATAAATTTAATGGTATTATAAATATACAATTTTTATTTTTATAATTAAATTTAAAAAATATTTATAATATTTTAAAGTGCAAATCATATTTTAAGTGTAAAAATTAAAAAAAAAATTACACTTATAAAAAATTGATTAGAGTTTGGTTAAGATAATTTTATAATAATAATATTTTTAAGAAACACATATTTGTCACTATTAAGGTTACTTGAAGATGAAAATAATTATAAATATTCTCTATTTTAAAACACACCTAAAATATTTTAAAAATTATATATAAATAGTTGATTTAACATAAATATTGAAATATTTTTATTTTTTTAATGTTTTTTTTTGTGACTTTTTATACATAATTTTATTATTATTATTATTATTTAATATATTTTTAAATACAAACATAAAATTAATTTCTTTGTTGTTAATATATTTTTAAGTATAGTTATCTTTATAATTGTTATTGCTTTTTTATTACAAATGTTAATTTTTTTTATTTAGTAGGTACTTTATTTTTATTTAAAAAAATATATATTAGATTTAGTTAGGATCATGCTTACTTTAGATTGATCATGGATTGGGTTTGTTGAGGAAGTTGAGAGAATCTCTCAACTTCTCTCTCTAAGTATGAGTTCACCTATATATTTGATGTATCTAATTAGTGCAATATAGAAATTAATATTTGTGTGTGTTATTCCTGTGCGTTTCTGCTCTCTCCAATTATTAATATGGTATCAGAGCCAATTCTGGCTTGATTCCCTCAAGGGAAAGCCAGAAAAATGTGAGAGTTTATGTTGTTGATTCTTTGTACATAAGCGTTTGAGTGAAATGTTTTGTGTTTTATATAGCTGTTATTTGATTTCGATTTCTAGTTTTTAATACTTATCACGCCTACGCTCATAGGGAGCATTGTTCTTTTGATTTCTAGTTAATTCGTGGGGACAGATATTGTCTTCCAAAAGACCAATCTCTGCGCCAACGTTGTAGATATTGTAGATTAGAAGAAGCGCACGCCTGAATTGTACATCCTCTTCTTCACGTGGATTCAGAAATACTTTTAACATCTACCATACGTACATTCATACAATCTACAGGCTTCCATCGTGTTTTCTGTGATTCCTGCTCCTCTGATACGAAGATCGATGAGGCAAATTTGGTGAATTGCGGAGTTAGAAACATGCCGAAGTTTAGATAAATGGCAGAGTTGTTGAGTTTTAAGAACATTGTGAGATCCGAAAGGAGCAGTCTCTGATTAACTACAGATCGGCCCAAAGGAGATAAGATCTCATCATCATGGCATATTGTTGCAATGCAGCAAATGGTTGAAATCAAATCGGTATGAGGGTGAGCAGCCTTAAATGATACTATAAGTGTAGTGCTGTGCAAAGTAAATCGCGAAGAGACCACGTCGAGCAGAGGGTTTTGTTCCAAGCCGAGCGATGTTGCTTGAACAAGGCATGAAGTTCTGGACAGGCGGTTGGTGCGGTTGGACGGCGGAGTGCTGTTGTCCATGTCGGCCACTTTTCAAACGTGGATACAAACTTATTTGCCACTATACTGTATGCTGCTCCTGCAAACAGCAGTTAGTTCAGACGATGGCGTGGGTGTGTAATCAGAACCGTCTGGACCATTTCAATGACAATGTGCTGAGGATCGCAGGCATGGGAACCAGGAACGACGTTGTTAGAATTGCATTGACGGAGGGCATGTCAATTGCTCAGAAAATCGCAGGACGATGTGCTCCTCGCACTACTTATTACTCACAAATATATAACGACCCACTTGGTTGTTCAAAGCCACTTGCTTATCTGTCAGCAGCTCAAGGAGATTCGAACAGTAGACATTTGAAGTCGAAATCTGTTTATCTGTGCAGGTTGAAGTCTGTTCTAATGTCAAGATGCCGGAAATCGAAGTGATGGTCGGGAGTCAAATTCCACTTGTTTATTTCTGTTTGCATTGACTGCCGTTAATATTGATTGCGATTGTGCAGCTGGAATTGTCCTTCCGCTTATTGGGCTAGGAGGTCGAGGCATAAATATTTTCTGGTGCCACTGACATGGTGGAAAGATCGTGGTGGGAATTGTTTTCAATTTACAACTCAGTTAATAGCACTGCCGTGGACCGGCTTCAAAGATCCATACCAGTGTTTTGAATCAACCATCAAAGGATTCAATGCCATAGAGGTTTGGTAGGGCAGGCTCATATTCAGCTTGGTTAGTGGGAAAATCCACTTTGAAGACTGTGGTTAATGTAATAAAATGGTTATTAAGTTTGTTAATTTTGATATTGAGTGGTGTGTATAGTTTGTAAATTATTGAAGAAGAACCAATTATTGAACAAATGAGCATTATTTAAATTAGTCGTTCTTGACGTCCTACAGGGACGAGAGAACAATTGACTAATTTGATTGTGTGAATTTGTTATATGCTGATCTTGTTGTGCTACGGGTCAAGGAGCATCAGTTACAGGTTAGCAGGTCAAGTTGTTAGATTAGCTCTTGAACACATTCAGTATTCAGACCATTTGCCTAGCCACTGATGGAGAGCCGAAAGCGAAATCAGATGGTGATTGGTCCATAGGATGGTTCATCACTTGTCAGCTCTATCGCGGAAACCCCGACGAGCCGAGTTGTCAATACTGTTGATCTTGCAACAGTTCATTATTGCTGGTCAGAAACAATGTATTTTAAATGGGTTGAATGGTAGCTCGAAAATGGTGGAGAAAAGAGCGTTTCCTATGAGATCTCAGAGTGGGTACAGATGTTAGTGAAGACCAGATCAGACAAAGACACAAAAAGTTTGAAGTGTTGTAATTGTGATTAATTATATGTTTTGTAAAGTAAGCATTAAGGGAGGGTATTAGATTTAGTTAGGATCATGCTTACTTTAGATTGATCATGGATTGGGTTTGTTGAGGAAGTTGAGAGAATCTCTCAACTTCTCTCTCTAAGTATGAGTTCACCTATATATTTGATGTATCTAATTAGTGCAATATAGAAATTATTATTTGTGTGTGTTATTCCTGTGTGTTTCTGCTCTCTCCAATTATTAATAAAATATTTATCAATTTCAAATTAAACAAAATAAATTATACATCTTCTAACTATAAAAATTATAGTAGGCTAAAGCATATAAAATGTAAAACCCATGCTAAATTACACAATGCATTTAATAAATTTATCCAACATCCTAATGGCCATTCTATCCAAAACTCCAAAATATTTTTTAAATAAATTTATAAAAAAAAAATCTTAAAAAAAATTGATACATTTTACAATAAAATATAATCCTTCTAATATATAAAAATATTAACGAAACACCCACATTTAATTAACACCTACATCTAATTAATCTTTTATTATTTTGAAAATAACATTTTATTTAATTAAATAAATAAATATTATACAACCCCTAAATCGATAGAGTTGAGGTAACCTCATATTTTTATATGATTAATATAGTTTTCTGTATTTGAAATATATAATTTTATATTATTAAATGGCTGCTCCATACTAATTATGGTATTTGTTTATTTTACTATCTGTGAAGATTTTATCTTTAACTGTTGGTCATTAAGTTTTTTGTTCGACGTCAATGCTCTTGCATCCCCTCTGAAATGGTGCTTTTAAAAAACAGTAATGCCTCTGGTCACTGTGCTATTATAAAGTCGCAAACAAAAAAGTAGAGTTATCAGTCAGAAAATTCCATTTAGTAGCCCATCCGATCGATGTCGTAAATATTTTGAATTAAGAAGCTCCTAAAGATGTTTAGCTGAGTTTCCCAGAACTGTGACCTTTCTTTATGATGCTCTTTCTTACACCTTCAAAATTATATGCAGATCCCAAGTCTGAAAGTCGAACCAGTGCGTTCTTCATTCCGCGAGACGAAAGGTTCCCTCATGCGGATTTCACTGATTTTGGAGCCCACACCATCAATGCTTTCGCCAATCTGATTGTGCCTGAGATCACGGAAGGTTCTGAGAGTGCCTTCAAAACGTTCGAACAAATTGAACAGCTCTATGTTCAGGGATTTCAAAGTCAATATAACTCCCCGAGCAAACTTCTTGAGCACAACAAGAATCCCCTTCACATTCTGAAGGGAATACTAGAAGCCGCCAAGGACAATCTACTCATAGATTTTGTGCGTCCTCAAGTTTATGAAGGTCAGAATGTATTGATATATTCTTTCTGTTTAATTCATATCTTTGTTCTTCAGAAAATTTATTTTGCTGAAGTGAATTTTCACTGCCATAGCTAATGAGAATGCGTGGAAGTCCGATATTGAGTATGCACGGCAGGCGCTTGCTGGTTTAAATCCGATGACGGTTCAATGCTTACAAGTAATTCAATTACTACTTGATACCTCATTTGTCCCATTTATAAACGAATAGGAATAGGAATAGCCCAAGGATCTGTGTAGGTATTTTATTCAAACACGCCCATAATAATTAGATTTTACATGTGACAGGCATTTCCCCCGTCCAGCAGCTTGGACCCAAATATCTACGGCCCACAGAAGAGTTCAATCACCGAGCAACACATAGAAAAGTTCCTTGAGGGCCTTTCTGTGCAGCAGGTTCGTCGCACTTTACCTTAATCTTATACTCTCTCCTCCATTGTTATTTTTTTTTATAGGTATTTCAAATAAATAAAGTCATGATGATATTGATGCAGGCTGTTGCCTCAAAGAGACTCTTTATTCTGGACTACTATGATGCATATATGCTTTATGCCGAACGCATCAATAAGCTATCAGAGGGGAGTAAAACATATGGCAGTCGCACACTTTTCTTCCTCACAAACGAGGGAGTGCTGAAGCCCGTAGCCATTGAATTGTGTTTGCCTCCCACTGCTGAAGTGGCCGAAGCTGTTAGGAACGTGTACACTCCTGCGGAGGAGGGAACAGAAGAAGGAGCGTTATGGCTGCTGGCAAAAGCTCATGCCCGTGCCAACGATGCGGGTTACCATCAATTGATCAGTCACTGGTAAGCCTTCTACTTCATATTCTTCTAAATGATATATAAAACTTAACTAATAATATACGACATAATATAACTATACTAATCAAAACAAAAGATATATTCATTTTCCAGTTTCATATACAAAACAAAAACCATACATACATACATACATATATATATATATATATAACTGTTCTGGCCGGATCCCTTCGATTTAAGGCCTCCGGAAATATTCCTGGCTTTCTTCGCCTAGCTGTTCAAAGACCTTCCAAA
Organism: Pinus albicaulis; assembly: GCA_034641835.2. NCBI lineage: Eukaryota > Viridiplantae > Streptophyta > Pinopsida > Pinales > Pinaceae > Pinus > Pinus albicaulis. Next base: position 827,988,136 of record CM076576.1, on the reverse strand, counting down.
CCCCCAAACTGTGTACTACCTTCTTTAGATAATTTGTCTGCCATTATATCGGATTCTTCTTTGTAGATGTGTCAAACAGATATAAGAGCAAATAAGCTTTTTACACGAAGGATTTCTTCCAAAATAGGTAGCAAGGAGTGGCTGTGGAAGCTTTGAGTCTCTCTTAGCAAATAAGCTTTTTACATGAAGAATTTCATCTAGAATAAGCAGCAAGGAGTGGATGTGGCATCTTTGAGACTCTCTAAATCCGTTTATCACAAAGTATGAAATCTCCTGAGATCTGTGGGTACAGGCCAACAAAAAGAAAAGCCAAGTGCTAGCCCGTTTCACATTATTGTTTGATCCTCTTCCAAATCCAAACAAGAATTTATATAAAAAAATGTCATCATAATTATAATGTTCATAGTTAATTTTATTTCTAAAATTCCTTAAATTTTTAATTTCTTCATAACAATAATAAAGAAAACGAAGAGTAATATAATTGTTTACAGAGAGTAACATAATTGTTTACAGACACGACAGAGTATGTGTTTAAATTTTTCTGTAATATTTTTCCAATTTTTTTTGAGAGAGTTATTATTTTTAAACAGACAACCATATAAAAATTGAAAAATGTATGGGTTCACTATGGAGTAGAGAGTTATAAAGTTTTTATTATAATTTTTTTTTTTATGATTATATAGTTCTAATTAATAATAAAGAAGAAGAATAATATGTTTAACCAATTGAGTTATAAGATTTTTTGTTTGCTGAAAAGAGTTACAATCTTAATTCATTAAAGTATGGTTACCATACACACATTTTTATTTGAATTTAGAAAACATATATTCTTAACCATTAAATTCACTCAATCCATAAATGAAATGAGATAAAATATCTTCAAAATGTTACCATTATATATTTATGTCAAATACCGAGTTATTCGAGATTAGATTCAATTTCATAATATGCAAAATTGGTTTAAATGAATTAAATGTTTTGGGAAATTTTTATCTTTTTGCTAATAACACATTGTATGAAGATTTATTTTGTTTATTGGGTGTAGGTTGAGGTTAGACTAGATTTCATTTCATAATATACGAAATATGTTTAATGAATTACAATGTCTTTTGAAATTAGATTTATCATTTTGCAAATATCACATTATATTGCATTCATTTTTCTTATGTTTATTGGTGCAGGTTGAGAACTCATGCGGCAATGGAGCCTTTTATTATAGCTACTCATAGACAATTGAGTAGAATGCATCCAATGTATAAGTTACTAATACCTCATTATCTTGATACAATGGACATCAATGCGGCTGCTCGTCAAAGCTTAATAAATGCTGGAGGAATTATAGAACAAAGCTTTACTCCAACAAAATATTCCATGGAAATGTCATCTAAGATATATAAAGATTGGAAGTTTAACGAACAAGGATTGCCTGCCGACCTTCTTAAAAGGTTTGTTCTCAAAGAGTAAAATTCTAGTTTCATTATATATTTTTCACATACAATATTGACATATAATTGTTTTTTTGTGTAGAGGAATGGCTATCCCAGACCCAACAACACCCCATGGTCTAAGGCTTATGATTGAAGACTATCCATTTGCTGTAGATGGCCTAGAAGTATGGTTTGCTATGAAACAATGGGTTTCAGACTACTTGAATTCCTATTACAAAGATGATGCATCAGTGAAAAGAGATCAAGAATTGCAAGCTTGGTGGAGTGAGATTGTAAATGTTGGGCATGGAGATCTCAAGGATGATTTAAACAGGTGGTATAAAATGGAGACAAAAGAGGAAGTTGTTGAAGCAGTGACCACTATTATATGGATTGGATCAGCTCACCATGCCGCAGTCAACTTTGGGCAATATGCTTATGGAGGTTACATGCCTAATCTCCCCACCATGAGTAGACAACTTATTCCAAATAAAGGTTCTATAGAATACACTGAGATGGTGAAAGATCTATATGCATATTTCCTTAAAACTGTATCTACTCCATTCCAAACCACCCTTGTCATGGCCATTTTGGAGATATTGTCAAAGCATGCAAAAAATGAAAGATACGTAGGGCAAATAGATGGATCCACACTAGAATGGGATGATGAAAATGGAATAGCTGAAGCATTCAAGAAATTTTCATCAAGGTTAGTGCAAGTGGAGAAGAATGTATCTTCCAGAAACAATAATCCCAATTTGAAGAATAGACTTGGACCTGCTCAAGTTCCTTACACATTATTGTATCCTAGCACCACTGATCTATCTAGATCTGGTGGGCTTACTGGTCGTGGTGTCCCCAATAGTATATCCATCTAATCCATTAACTACTCATATTTGTAGTGTGACAAATTAAAATATCTATGGCTCTCCTGATTTTTTCCATCCAATGTTGAATCTCTATAGTATTACAACTTAGGATATTAACATTCCCTCTTTACTGCAACCCAAATGCTTATTGGAATGTAAGACATTTTGTTGGGAATAAGAGGGAGACTTTTTCGAGTGATAAGTTACTTATTTTATGTTAGCTCGATATTTTATCATTTATTGGCATGCAAATATGCACATCTCAATTGTCCTCGTCTTGGAAAGTAATTGGAATTTAGTTATAGGTTGATCATTAACTTATTTGTCAAATCTCATAAGGGGTTTTTTAATTTTTTTTATGTTTTTAAATTCATTTTTTGTTGTTACAAACTCCAAGGCCAAAAGAATTATTAATTTGGAAAAAGAAAGATCATTTATTTTGAAAACCGTGATTTGCATTTCGGGTAAATGTTTCTTACTAACTACTAAATATTTTCAATGAAGCATATATATATTAATTTTATTTTATTTGTTATAGACACCAAGGCTAAAATCATTATTAATTTTGAAAAATAAAGGGCATTTATTTGAAAAAAAATATTTGCATTTATGGTAAATGTTCCTTACAAACAACTAAAAATTTTCAATGAAGCATATAAAACTTCTACATGACTCCAAAAGAAGATATCGATGTTTAAAAATTTTCATAGGTTTAAAGGGAATGAAAAGAGACTATGATATCCAATAAAGATTTTGACTCAAGGGTTTGTAATTTAAGATAAGTGATAGGAAATTTGCTATAAAAGAAGGTAACAGAGAAATTGTACCAAAATTGTGATTAGAAAATTAGATTATATCAAAATGAGATTAATCTAATGAATATATTGAACTTTATTATTTCCAAAAAAAATTAACTTTGTACAAAAGATGAATTGATTCATATATTAACTATGTTTTAAAACATCAACATTATGGAGAGATTAATTGCACAACTTCTTTAGTTTTCCTAACAAGAAAAATAGGTATATCTTTTAGGACACCAACATCAACACTATGAGCATAATTTTTTGGGTTTGGTACAAAGAAATTATATAAATATATTAATGATGTTTTAGAACATCAATATTATAACTATGAATACAATTTTGATTAATTCTTCTTACAATAGCACAAATTTTACAGTCTCTAAAAAGTGAAAAAAATATATGGTATTATATTATATAATAAAATTGTATATTTCAAGTCTCCAAAAATGAAAGAAAAATATATAGTATCATATTATATAATAAAAATGTATATTTCAATTAAATTTTTATTCGAATTCTTAAATCATTATCAATATATTGAAAAGATAAACATTATTGAGCATAACCCAATTTCAATGAAAGCGATAGCTACATATCAAGTAAATGTAAATAGAATATATAATGAATCAAACTCATAATTAAATTGCATTAAGCTACTCAAATCCTATAGTTCATAATTATAAAAATATTAAAATGCGGTAGAAAATATCAATATTTGATAAAGTCACTATTATTACGAATTCTCGAAAAATTGATGGCCTGAAAATATCAACATAAAGTCACTATTATTACGAATTCTCGAAAGTTTGATGCCTTTAAAAGATGTAACTAGTGTTTTTAGAAACTGTGTTCATATATTTTGAAAATGCGTGTGCAAAATCTAAAAATATGACAATGTTATGTTTAAACAGCTTAAGCCTCGGATATGCATCATAAGTTCCATGCAAGAAAATTTTTAAGATAGGTAATCATTTTAAAATACATTTGCATGCATTCCATAATGTGCACATTGGTATGCGCATAAATGGTTCCCTTTTTTACATAATAAGAACATGTATTTCATATTTTATTTAAAGCCACACATGCACTTTAGTGACGTGAAGGTGCCCTATTTAAATAACTTTGACCCACGCAGAAGCTTTGCACAAGCTACACCATAATGGATTATAATACTTCATGTGTATTTTTTTTTTTATAAAATAATTGTTGGAATAAGGAATTCTTGATAGGGGATGAATTACTGATGGTAAGATTATTAGAATTTTAAGAATAAATTTTTATTTCTTTTTATTAATGTACGTTACATGTTAGCGCATTTATAATACTTTATGAATAAACAACAAGATATGGCATTCATATGTATACACAATTTATCAAATGAGTAGTACACACATATTGATACAGGTACTTTTATCTGGAAACTCAAAGGAAGAAAACTGCCAAGTTGTTTGTTGTTATGATGTAAATAAAGCACGTACTTAACTACATTAATTTGTTTGTGAGCACCCACTCACAGGAGGCCCCAACTCCCTTCAAATAGCAAACCACTACTTTCCAAGAGGCACCAAACTCTTATGAATGCGGACAATTACCTGCTCTAGCCACTATTCTATTTTTCATACAATTTTAAAACTGAAAACAGAAGCTAATACATATACAAAAAAATATAAATTTGATCTGTTGCAATACCAACTCCTTTCCTTCAACTCTATAGTTCTCCTCTGAACTGTGCTCTCTGCTACTCAACCAGCTTTGGTCTCGGCCCCTCTGCTACAATGTTTGTCAGTTAACACTGGGCCCAGTCACTCTTTCATTTACACACTCACGGTGTTGCGCTCTGAAACCCAAAACTATTCGACATTCCCCTACATTGCAAAATTGCACTCCACTATTTTTTTCCTTTGTTATGCAAGGAACGAGGTTTTCACTGCAGTTCTTCATGTTTTTTTGTTGCTTTGTACTTGTTAGTGTGTTTCAGCATGGCACTATCTATTGTTGTTCCATCAAAAAATTCCAGGCCACTGTAACTCTATTAAATATAAGAATGGGCCACTTGTGTATTCTCCATATTGTGAAATTAATCTCAATATTCCTTGCACACATAACAAGAACCTTCATTGAATTCATATGGCGCATATCACTTGATCATCCTGCACACTCCAGCAAGGCTCCCCATTCCTATTTAACTACTTCGCAAATACTCGAGTGTATTGAAGGCGTGGATCTCCTTCCTATAGTAGTTGCAACACTCTATTAGAGCCCATAGATTTCCTGATATGATGTCCCAGAATCATTCTCTTCATTTATTTCCCCATGGCGTGCAAGTAATTATTAGAGGAGGCTTGCTTCAACTCGGGAAAAACTTTACAGTCGTCATTAATAAAATGGAGCCAAACTCTCTATGCACTTTTACGATCATTTTCCAACTCATACATCCTCTTTAAATTGTGCATTTGATATACAAACTCATTCTCTATTGCTATGCACTTGGTAGTGTGTTTGAGCATGGCACTATCTATTAATGTTCCATAAAAAAATTCCATGTCACTGCAACTCTATTTAATATAAGAATGGGCCACTTGTGGATTCTCCACATTGTGAATTGAATCTCATCATCCTTGCACACATAACAAGAACCTTCATTGAATTCAGCCTCGGCGGATCACTTGATCATCGTGCACACTTTAGTAGGGCTCCCCATTCCTTAACTACTTCTCAAAGACTTGAGTGTATTAAAGGTGTAGCTCTCCTTCCTATAGTAGCCATAACACTCTATTAGAGCCCATAGATTTACTGATATGATGTCCCAGAACCATTCTCTTGATTTACTTCCCTCTGATGTGAAAGTAATTATTAGAGGAGGCTTGCTTCAGCTCCGAAAAAAATTTACAGTCGTCATTAATCAAATGGCACCAACATCACTATGCACACTTACTATAAGTTGTTGAATCATACATCCACTATAAATTGTACATTGTAACTACCAACTTGTCCATAACTATTACACAATGCCAAATATCACACACAAGAAAAAGTTGTCGACTCATCCATTAAATATATGCTAATACATGAGTTGGATCCTATAAGCCATGTTACCTGTAAATTTCTTAAATACAATTTCAAAAGGATTACAGGAAAACACTCCATCTCATGACATTGTTTACCTGACATTGCATTGAAATTTCTTCTAGGTTTTCAACTTTCAGGAAAATCCTATTATTATTTTTTTCAATTGGTGATACGTCAACTATTGTCCCATTCTAGCCCGTCTCCTTTCAATCTCAGACCACCTTTTATAATCCTCTGCGGTTCTAGGCCTTTCAGGGTTCCAGGGTTTTGGGCTTCCTTCTAATCGATGCACTGCAATCTCATAATACTTTTAAATAAACCTATAGATTTCCGGGGTTCTGGACTTCCTGCTAACCCAACTCACTATAGTACCATAACTCTTTTCAATAAACCTTTGGGGTTCCAGACCTTCCAGGGTTCTAGGATCTAGTACCAAGGGCTTCAAATTCCTTACTTTGGTTGATCATAACTTTTGATCGAGAGGCCCATTTTTAGTATTTGTCATACCATTTGAAAGATGTTTCCAATAAATTTCTAAACATTCCACTTTCAAGAATAACTCAGATGATATCTTGAGACACAATCTCCTCCAAAGTTTGGAACTCCCCAACCATCATAGCCATATTTTTATGGCTTCTCCACTAAGCCTTCTACTATGGTGATTCTCTACAAAATACTACAAAAACCGTGAGAATCCCCTTGAAAAACATGCCCGTCACTGCCAACATCTACTACTTCTATCCTTCATGCTAGTCCACTTGACATCAATGCCAAAAAGCTAGGTGCAACCAATTATTAAGACAATGTCAACTATATAACAATATTCCCCTTTGGCATTGATGGAATAAACTAAGCTCTCTCTGAAATCAATGATCATTTTCTTCATCGTTTTTCTTCTTCTTGGCACTATTAATATTCTCCCCCTTTGCCATCAATGGCAAAGGATCCTTCTAAAGTCTCCCCCTGAGACAGTGCAATCTGCTCGTCTATTGATCTATCAAATTGGGTAGTTTCCAACACTCATTGTAACTGATTCATTTGGGAGGAGGAGTCACCACTTTTATCTATTGTTGGAGATACATAAAGGGCTCTCATGCAAGTGGCTTAGTAAATATGTCTGCAATTTTCTTTGTTGTGGCCACATATTCAAGACAAAGAAAACTAGTAGCAACATGTTCTCTTAATAATTGAAAGTTTATGGGAATGTGCTTGGTCTTTGAGTGCATGACAAGATTATTAGAGACGTTGATAGAACTAGCGTTATCACACAAGATTCAAATTGGATCAGTCAACTCTATCTTAATTTCCTTCAAGGTTTCCTTCATCTAGAGAATTTGTGAGTAACACATGGCAGCCACAATATATTATACTTGACTAGTTAATAAAGAAATGGAGTCTTATTTCTTGCTGACCTAGGACACCAAGTACTTTCCCAAAAGGAATGTTGTAGCAGAGGTCCTCTTCCTGTCATCAATACTGCCTTCCCAATAAGCATCAGTGTAGGCCTTTAATATAAACTCTCTTCTCCTAGCATACCATATATCCTATTCGGATGTTCCTTGCGAATATTTGAAGATTATTTTAACAACAAGGACATTACTTTCACGAGGGTAGGCTTGAAATATGCATACCGGCCTACCACATGCATGACATCCAATCTAGATGTTGTGAGATATAGAAATGTTCCTATCATTGATTTGTAGATAGTCTAATTTACCAATGGTGTCTCACCTTCTTTATATAAATTATAGCCTGTAACCATGGGGGTGCTAATTGGATTTAAATCTTCCAGTCTAAATTTCTTCATGGTTTCTTGTAGGTATTTGGAATAGGAGATAAATATCCCATCTTTTGATTGAAAAAATTTCAATCATAAGAAAAACGACAATTCTCTTGTCATGAAAATCTCAAACTTTGTCTGCAAATAATTTGAAAATTGATGTCCCAATTGCTCCAGATCGCTTCCAAAGATTATCTCATCCACATATACAACCACAATTAGTAGGTGGTCATCTTCATATTTTATATACAGACTGTTGTCTACAATCCCCCTCTTGAAGCCTTATTGCTAAAGGTATCTAGCCAGTCTTGCATACCTAGATCTGGGACCCTGTTTGAGTCCATATAAGGCCTTCCTCAGCTTCCACACAAACCCTTCATTTTCAATGAGCATGAACCCCTTTGGATGCTCAATATAAAATTCTTCTTCTAGATCTGCATTAAGAAAGGTTGAATCTGCATCCATCTTATACAAATTGATGTTTTTATGACTAAAAAATGCAAGAAACATTCTAATAGCTTCTATTCTTGCTATAAGTGAAAAGGTTTTATCAAATTAATTGAGAAAATGTTCATGTGGTATTGATAAACCATGATATTGGCCCACAGTATTGAAATGAAATCTATTTATGAGTTAAGAATTTCCATTGGTGGGCCTAATGGTTAAGAGCACGTGTTTCCTCCTAAGAGGTCAAAGGTTCAAAACCAGAGGGGGGTAGAATATGTATGCCTTCATAGACTTAGCAGTCAAATCGTTGCGCGGAGATGGATCCCTTGTCCCACAAGCAAGGGGGTCTCATACACCAATTTGGTGTCTCGCTTGGTTGTGACCTTAAAATTGGATTATTATTATTATTGTAAAGTGGTGAATTTTCATGATTAAGAATATTGTTTAAGTCATATATTAATTATTTTTATAATTAATAGTAATAGTTATAATAAAGTTAAAAACTAGTCAATTTTTATGAGGTTTTTTTTGGCACTTTGAGTTGTAGAGTTGAGTAAATATTTTTATGTTTATCATAAATTGATAGCTATAGCTATAGACATTTATTGGCTATTTAGTTTATATAATTATGCTAATCATATTTGGTTAAATTTTGTATTTATTTCAATTGTAATTTTAAATGAGATAAGAATTTATTTAATGTTGGATGTTATTATTAATTCTTGGTTACAGTTGTTAAAATTAAATATTTTGGGTGCCCTAAGGGTTTTTGATGGTGCTGAATCCATTTCTACCATCAAAAATATAATTCAAACACACCAACTACCTGATTTTTTTATTTTTATTTTACCAGATTCTGACAAAAAACTGTCGTCTGGGCTATTCTGTTGCGCTCGTAGACAACTCCTCTATTTAATGTTGGATGTTATTATTAATTCTGTGAAGTATCTATTTATTGTTGGATTTTATGATTAACTATGTGAGAATCATGTCGCCTTTATAATTGGCTCTTCCCCTCGATTCTTATCTATAGAATTTAGATCTATTTTTAGACCTTCAGGAAAACTCAAAATCAGCTAACACTAGATCATAAAATTTGTTAATTTTTGCTGGTAAAGATTCTCTCCATGGTGATTCCCAGATCACAGGATCATTCGGGAAAGCCTACGCTATCGAGAGGAGGTAAAACATAATATTCCTTATATTTATGGAAAAGGTAAATAAAATGTGTTACCTCTGTCCCACAGCCTACCCATGATATATAAATAAGCAGCAATGCCCACTGGAAGAACCCACAACTTCCACAAATTCATTAAAAAGGTTAAAAAAACTTGTTAACTCTGTCCCACAGCCTACACACGATCTATAAATAGGAAGCAATGCCCACTGCAAGAACCCACAACTTTCACAAATTATCTCCAGGGTTGTTTTAACAGTACTAAAGTAGTGAGCGGCAACTAGGCCAGTGAAGAGAATGGATGCAAAGAATCTATCAAGGTGTCCCATGTCTACTTTGACCAATTTTGGGAGGTAGAGGAAAAACCCATCTTGCTTTTGCAATTTTTATGATTACTCCACTAACCTGCCATGGAGAAACCATGCACAATTCTCAATTGGTTTTGTACATATGGTTTTTGTTGAGTACTTAACAACAGAATATAGAACAAAAAGCCACATCAGATAACACAAAGAGATAAGAATGGAGAAACAAATCTAAACACACATAAAATTGGAGAAATTGTTCACATATTTCTATTACAAGAGAGGCCTTGCCTTGCTTGGCTTGTTTAGGCATAGGGAGGAAGCAAAAATTTATAGGATTACATGGATGCACAAATTAATGCGGGGGTTGCTTCGAACAGCTGGGCGACGTGGTAGGTTCAACGTCGTCATCTGTCAAAGAGTCGGCAAGGTTGCTGGTTAATGGCGTGGGTGGTGAGGTTGTACGAATATGACTTCACATTAACATTCTCCCACTTGAAGCCTGTTACACGGAATTTTGTCACTGTCCCTGAAATCCCCATCTTTCCCATTGGAGGGTCATTTATGTGATCAATAAGCAATGCCATTTATTTCAACCACTCCCAATGACTCATCCTCAAAGTTGTTGGAGTGGAAGCTCTTCCGAGGATAGTTTGTCGTCTATGTCAACCTCGTTAAAAATGAATTAGGCCTTGACGATAGTTATTTTAATGTGTCTAAACTCATTAAAACAATGAAACACGTCCCTGTTCAATTCGAGTTTTTGATTAGATATCATAAAATCCTAGTCAAGTCTTTCTCTTGATCTCATAATTGAACCTTCACTCAATCTGCCTTTACTATGGACTGAAGCTTGGGGGGCATGTACCTCGAATTGACTCACCATTTTGGGGGCATGCCCACCTTTTCAAGCATAGTTTTTTCTGTTTCAAGCTTGTGTAAATATGAAACCAGTTTCAAGAATAGTTTTCTACAAAGTTTCAAGCTTGTGTAAAAATAAAACCAACCCCAAGCAAAGTTTCCCATCTTTTCAAGCTTGTGTAAAAATGAAATCATTCCCATTTTACCTCTCATGATTTCCATTTTATTAGCTTGTTTTTCCATATGAACCTTGGTTGTCTCATTCCATCGTCACCATCTACTTAACTGATTATATGCCTTCACTTGATTGTTTTACCCATTCCTGAGGAACCGTTGCAATGAGTGGTCTTGTTAGCCAGCGTCATGACCTTTACTTGTTATGAGTAGTTCCACCATCACCGGAACCAGTAATACCACTCATTCCTCCAAGAGGAGTCAACTTTCATCTCTTTTCTAACTCTCTAAAACTGAAAAGATTAACGAGACTCTTATCATTTTGAACTCGTTAAATGGTTGCGAAACAATATCTACCCAGTATACGCTTACCCCTTTTTCAGGTTAGGATGGATTATTTACAAAAAAGGAATACCTTAGCCTATTGCGACTAAGAGGTTCTTTAGATATTATTTTCTACCTTTTCGGATATGAGAGACTATTTACGAAAAGGGCCATGCTAGAGTTTTCTTTTCTGCCTTATTTTCAAACTCTCTAAACATGAAAAGATGTTGAGTTCTCCCTTTGTCACACTCGTTAAACCCTGATGACATCGGACTTCGTCACCATGACGTTAATCAAGTTCCTCCTTCCTAGGGCTCGTAAAATGTACTAGGTTGGATTTTTCCGAAGGAAAAACTTACAACACAAGCATATGGTATCTCCTTCAATCTTGTCTTAAAAAATAATTAGGGTACTCGCTAGAAATGGTGGGGGAAAATGGAACCAAGTTTTAGTTATGTTGGCAGTATGTCACTCTTGAACATGGCACTTGTCTACATTCGTGTCGGGTTGGGGACATCTCACTTCGTCATTTTTTTCCTCCATGAGTTTGGGTAATCTCTTTTGACCTCTCATCTGCTCTTTGCCACATCATCATGACCGTAGATCCTTTGATGTCAAATACTTCCAAATCTATTGTGTGTCGCTGATATGTTCAAGAGAAGTTTTCCTCTGCAGTTTTCAACCTTCCTCTGATTCTCTATTGGTCCTAATTCACTATTATCATGTTCCTCTGTCTTGTGTCGATGACGTGGGAAACATTATGGCCCACCTTTGATCATGTCACTTCCTGTTGACTTCAGCTCATTATCCAAGAATTTTATCTAAAGACTCACTTTTTTTTACCTTGGAGCCTACATGCCTTAATGACAGGTTCTTTGCATTTGATTCAAGGTCCACTTCATTGGCCTTCAATCGAGTGATTCTGCATATGTTCGATGCCAGATCACTGTTCACATTTCGTAGATTGTACCGGTTGTACCTTGAGAGCCATTGTCATTATTGGTGGTTTCTCTCATGCCTGTTAATAGCTTTCATCATTGGCTGGTAATCAGGTGATTTTCTTGCATGTTTTACTTCAGCTCATATATTCGCATGCTTGAATTTGTACTTATTCGGGTCGATATGGAGCGCAAGACCTGGATCTTGTCTGATAAAATCTCGGTCGCGGATTCTTGTGGATTATCATGACGTATTACATGACTCTTTTGATTGGATGGTTGCGACCATACCTGAGTCTATTTGTTGATTCTTACTGCTGGATGGTTGTGTCCATACCTTGGATCTCAGTTTTTATATACTCTATTATGGATGGCTGCACCCATACCACGTGTTCATGTATCAGAGATATCAGTTGCATTTGTAATTGTAATTTTTCCGACAACGGTGTTTGGTTCAAACGCGTTCTCATAAATCATTTCGCCCCTCCCTCTCCCTCAGACCTTTTGCTTTAGGGGGCATCTGTTACACAACATTTTTTCACTATCCTTGCAATCCCCATCTCACCCATTGGAGGGTCATTTATGTGATCAATAAGCAGTGTCATGCCTTGCAAAAACCATCATTGTATCTCTTTACATAAGAGTAATATTCCTTCTATTGGAAATTCCTTAGCAGGGATTCAAAAACCCTTGTTTTTGCCTTGGCACGAGTGTCAATTATGCTCTCATGCTCAAGAGGAAGATTAACACTGGGCCCCGCACTAGTTGGCGCTCTATCTCAGTTATCCACCTACACAGAGTTGTTTATGGAATGTTTTTTAAAAATAGAGGTAGAGATTCCACTCCAACAACTTCGAGGAAGAGTCATTGGGAGTGGTTGAACTAAATAACCACAGACTCCCTCCTTTAGTTTATGTTTTCCACCTCTTATGGGAACCTCTTAAAGGATAGGCCTCGCTCCCACCTTTTTAGGGATCCTAACCTCCTCTTTTCCTCTATAAAAATTAGCTCTCTCTCTTTGCATAAACTAGTTGAACATGGATAATTGAGTATACTATAACTGAACTATTGAAGAGATAGAATAAGAAGAAACTTAGTTAAGAAAGCTTGAGTCCATGCCTTCATCCTGTTTGAATCCCCTGACGAGTATCTGAGACGCGCTTCGGCTGAACCCCGTTGGAGGAGACTGCGACGTCAAAGCTTTGGTTGTACCTCTTCCTTCTATCAATACATACACGTGACTATTGCTTGGTTCCCATTTTGTGTTATATATTTAATGCAATATGCTTAGCCCTCTTTGACTGGCTAGTAGTTATGAATGAAGTTATTATGTCGTATGTTGTTCTTTTTTGTTGTTCTATGTGTAGGTATCCAAGCATGATTATAGAAGGATTGTGACTTGCCAAGGCAGGAGCGAGAGGCCACCACCACTACAGCCATGACGACAACATTGGATTCTAGGTAGGTCGATCTACCGTGTCCTCTTTTCATTCAGTAATTAGGAATCAACACTCTAGCATGTCTCTTTTTTTCTAAACTCACTCTAGGGCAAGAGGGATCGTCTCTGTCTATAGAGAGGATTTACCTGCTTAAAAATAGAGGCGGACATTCCACTCCAATAACTTCAAGGATGAGTCATTGGGAGTGGTTGAACTAAATAACCATGGACTCCCTCCTTTAGTTTATGGTTTCCACCTCTTATGGAAACCTCCTAAAGGATAGGCCTCCCTCCCACCTTTGTAGGGATCCTAAATTCCTACTTTTCCTCTATAAAAAGAAGCGATCTCTCTTTGCATAAGCTAGTTGAACATGGAGAATTGATTATACTATAGCTGAACTATTGTAGAGATAGAATAAGAAGGAACTTCACTGAGAAATCTTGAGTCCATGCCTTCATCCCATTCGAATCCCCTGACGAGTATTTGAGATGCGCTTCAGCTGAACCCCACTAGAGGAGACTACAACGTCAAAACTTTGGTTGTACATCTTCCTTCTATCAATACATACACATAACTATTACTTGGTTCCCATTTTGTGTTATATGTTTAATGCAATATTCTTAGCCCTCTTTGACTGACTAGTAGTTATGAATGAAGTTATTATGTCATATGCTATTCTTGTTTGATGTTCTATGTGCAGGTATTCGAGCATGACTACAGAAGGATTGTGACTTGCCAAGGCAGGAGCGAGAGGCCACAACCACTACAGCCATGATGACAACATTGGATTCCAGGTAGGTCAATCTACCGTGTCCTCTTTTCATTCAGTAATTAGGAATCAACACTCTAGCATGTCTCTTTGTTTCTAGACCCACTCTAGGGCTAGAGGGATTGTCTATGTCCGTAGAGAGGATTTACCTATTTAACAAATTGGAAACTCCACTAGAGACGACCACATGGGTTTGTCACTCTTTGAGGTCTTATTCATTGGATGAATTTAATCAAACGACCATTTCTTTGTTTGTTCCTATGTTTTTCATTAATTAAGATCTTTTAGTTTTTGCTTGAAGTGGTGAGTCTGGTCTTGGTTGGGAGAAATTATTTATTTTTTCTTGTTTAGGCATTGGTGCTTTTATTTTTCTGACAGTTGCGCCGATTGGTGCTAGTTGTCAGTTAGCAACCCGCACCTATTGGCCATTGGCGCTAGTTTTCAGTTAGCAAGTCGCGCCAGTTGGCGCTAGTTTCACCCACAAAATTCATGCCAATTTCAGGGTGTGTTAAAAAATAAGGTTTTTTCCCTAAATCCTTCACCAGTGTGTCTTTCCCTTTCAGTCATTTTCTCTGTATGATTTACATGTTCTCCCCTTTACTTTTTCAGTTGTGAGCATAGATTACATTGCTCGTTGTTCAACTGAAAAGTCTTCTTTCTATGATTGCTTGGTGTAAAAGGGAACGAATGCCTTGTTTTGAGCCAACGCTTTGGAAATTCTCTTTTGCTTGAACTCATGTGTCTTGTAGCCTTTTAGGGAATTTCATTACAAAGTGTTTAAAACAATGACTTGCATTCTTAGTGTTTGTTTGCATCTCTTTTTCATTCATCCTTCATTAAGAAAATTTGTGTTCATTTAGTTTTCATCTCAAAGTTTTCTTTTCGTTAAAGTGCATTAGATCACATTGCATTGAAAAGTCATTGTTGAGATTTATCATTGAACTTAGATTACATTGCTTAATGATTGAAAACTAAAGGGCATTAAGTAGATCTCCATTTCATCGAAAAATGCATTGAGTGCATTCTTAATCTTTCAAAAGAAAACCGAAATTTTGCATAGATTATAATTACATAGTTTATAAAAAAAAAAAAATTCATAGATTACATTGCATAATTCGCATCATTGAATGTTTTAGATTACTTTTGGATAGTGAAATTCACCTAGTTTGGAAAAGTTTTTATTGCAGTATTTTGCATCCATGTTTGAGACTCTTCCCTTAACTAGATAGCATTCATCGAATTGAAAGATTTATTTTCTCATATAACTGCATATAGGAGATTGTCAGATGACATTCAATAAGGCCTTGAAACTGCAACATAATTCAAGATCAACTTTAAAATTTATTCAATCAATCTAAGGAAGCATTGAAACTTAACGATCACACTTAGAGGTCTAGGCTAGTGACATGTTCCAACATTGTTAAACCTAGTAGTTGTCATTTTCCATCTGACTTTAGACAGTGTTAGTACGGACTTGTGCTCCCCGTACCATCCAGTATATAAAAGGAGACCCTCATAGGTTGCAATATTTTATCCATAGGAAGCCAAGCCTACCGCCCTATAACCGTGATACACTGAACACAGCATTCGGGGAGACTACCTACACGTACGTCAAGTCCTTTGTCATTTCTCTTTCATTTGATCACCAAGGTGTATATTGCAGTTCACGCGAGCTTGGTACACCCTCTTGCATTATATTACCTCAGTAGTCATTTTGGTCTTTTCGTGACTCTCTAAAAGCGGAAAATATCATCGAGCGCTTTTCTTTTCATGCTCGTTTAACTTGAAAGTGATAGATTCACCTTTTCCCTATTTCTCGACTCTTGAAATATGAAACGGTAGAGTTTTGTTTCGATGTCTTAAAATATTACTTTCCCCCAAAATATTCCTGGTTAAAGTTACCTTCCTTAGCGTTTTGTTTTACGGTTGTTTCCAATGGAAACGTTTCTAGAGTTTACCAACCAAGGAATCCCCTCTGAAGGGAATCCTGGTCATTTTTCTGCTTTTCGGAATGTTGGTGCTCCTTATATGGAAACATTGTCCCTTCCGGGCTTAATTTTTGGTTTTCCTGTGTAGTTATTCTCCACCTCGGTGGTCCCAAGTGTCCCAAACTTTGTACCACCATCTCCTCCACCTGAACAACATCATGTTGATTCTAAAGTGGACCTCTCCCCTTCTTTGCCTGTTTCTTCGTCCTCCTCTTCTAATTCGCCTGGTGAAATTCTGGATTCTAGTAACCAGGTGGCTAAGAAGAAGAAGAAGATGATGAAAAATAAGAAGTTAGATAAGAGAGAGGCTAACTCTGTGACTATTGAGCCTAACAAACTGTCCATTGATAAACCAACCAACCTTACACAGAAATTAAAATTCCCTTGCATGTTGTGCAAAGGTGACCACCTTCTTCGAGACTGCCCTGGCATTCCCAAGGTACTTGAGGCATGGTCCAATGGCCGTCCGTCATTGCCTTTAGCTTCTGGAGGTCATATTGGTCGCACATCTTTGACTAGCCATGATAAGACTCATAAGAAACAGGGTAAGATTACCAATCCCTGTAAGTTGTGTGAAGGGCATCACCCCATTCACCTTTGTCTGTACATGGATGGCCAAGAGAGTGTTGAACAACCCTACTGTTTCTGTACTCTGCCTTCTGGCTAGTTACCAGAAGCTTTCTTCGAGTCCTCTGCTAGTTGATTCAACGAGCGGTCAAGAGTCATCCTTGGTTGATCTCGTTCCCTCAGAAATTCAAATTCATGAATCCATTCCTGACCAACCATTGGTCGTGGAATCGGTTGATCTAGTCCCACCCATGGTTCATCAGGTCTTTTTCGTCGAGAGTGGATCTCATCCCCCTCAAGTTCTTCTTCTTTCTTCAAATTCCTTAGACTTGGAGAAATATTCTCCTGTCCCTATAACTCAAGAAGTTGTTATTCCTTCTCCCATATCTGTGGTCTAGGAGGATGCTCCTCTTGCTCCGATAATACCCAGGGAAGACCATCTCAATTCGATGGTACCCCCTCCAAGTAGTTTGGTCTCTTCCTTTGATTGGATTCGATTTGTAGTTTAATGACTTCCTTATTATGTGCCTCTTGAGATCATGGTACAGGCCTTCAATATGACCGTACCTAGCACAATTATATATGAAGGCGGGTCTATTAGTATTCTGTCTTCAACTACTTGGCAAGATTTTGGTTCTCCATCACTTGCATCTGTTACACAAAATCTTTCGGCATTTAACATAGGAACCAATCAACCGTTTGGTATCCTTCTGAAGTTGCCTGCTACTTTATGAGGTAAAACCATCTATATAGACATGATGGTTGTTCCAAGCCCCTTGGATTTCAATTTACTCTTAGGGTGTGACTATGCTTATGCCATAGGCGCGCTTGTCTCTTCCCTCGTTCGTGTGATCTATTTTCCACACAAAGGTCAGATCGTGACCATTGATCAGCTTTCATTCTTTGGTCCTGAGGTGGCAGTTGGCCCATCTTCGTCTCTTCTAGGTCTTTATTCGCTAGTTGTACCTTCCCCGCCACAGGTTAATTATGTGGCTACCTGCCCCATGCCTGCATTCAGTCATAGTTCCATTGTGCATCGTGTGCTGGGGGAATTGGGTCCTGATTTTCGATATTTTGTTCTCCCATCAGATGAGAACGTCTTGGAAGCCATGAATTCTTATTCAACATAATGAGGTCATTGGAGCAGAGTTCATTTTCTTGTGTCAAGCTCCTTAAAAAATGAAATAAGCTCATCAAAGCATAGTTTGTTTTCTTGTGTCAAGCTCCTTAAAAAATGAAACAAGCTCATTGGAGCAAAGTTCATTTTCTTGTGTCAAGCTCCGTAAAAAATGAAATAATCTCTTTGAAGAAGATTTCGTTTTCTTGTGTCAAGCTCCTTAAAAAATGAAACAAGGTGTCATGCAGATGGTCCGTCTTTTATGTCAACCTTGTTAAAAAATGAATTAGGTCATGAGGATAGTTATTTAATGTGTCAACCTCGTTAAAACAATAAAAAAATGTTCCCGTTAATTCAAGTCTTTGCCAGATCTCATAAAATCCCAGTCGAGTCTTTCTCTTGATCTTGTAATTGAACCTTCACTCCATCCGCCTTTCAGATGGACTGAAGCTTGGGGGGCATGTACCTTGAATTGAGTCACCATGCTGGGGGCATGCCCGTGCTTGTAGAATCAAGCTGTATATACTCCTTTTAAACCAATAATAAATAAATTTTGAAAATAGGTATCAATCTTTCCTTCTATGTGGATTGCTAGTTGCTTGAAGGAAGTAACAAATTATTTCACTATTCTAGTGTCAAAAAAATTAGTTTGTTGCCCCTAAAAAATATTACTAGTTTCAAATCAAACATATATGACCTCAAAAAACTATCTCAAAGCTATGCACCCTATATAGGACTTCTTATGCCATTGTCAACACTTCTAACACTACTAAACAAAGAATAAGATACCCTCCTGGGCTTCAACAAGTCATCATCAATACCTTCGATGGAAAAGTAATTTTTTATATTGGTAACCCATCTTGTTGTGTTGGAACCATTAAAATTTGTTAGATCCAATTTAGGAAATATATGCAACATATGGTGTTTCAATTCCTAAAAAGGTGGGTCTATGTAATTCCCATTTCATAAAAATGACTCACCATTGGCGTATGTCCCTAGTCACTCCTCTTCTGTAAAGTTGTAATCTTACAATTTTTTTCTTATAGGTTGTTTATTTTAAAGAGTTGGTCATCAATATTAGAGACTTGGCTTTCTAGTTTGGTGATCCTAGTTTGCATGGTCCTGTTTTAGTGGTTGTCATGGGACCCTTAGGTGAACTGAAAGGGTTGTTTGAGTGTTATACCAACAAAATCAACATCATGAAAGGATTATTTAGAATAAGTCTCCCAAAATTTTCCTACAAAAATATTTTCCCATGCTTGAGTGTTATTGAAATAATGGAATTCTCAAGTCCTTAATGGTTAATGTTGTGTGGGAATTTATTTCCTATGAAATAAAGGCTAGGTTTGTAGCATCTTAAGAGAACATGAGTGTCAAGTGTTGTACAAATTTAATATAAATGAGGGTTTCCAATGATAGTACTTGGTCAATCTTTCATAGTGTTAATCATGAAGGATAGATCATATTGTAGCCATATTATCCAATTTTGTAGTTTATTGTGATCTCACTAAGTGTTGTGGTTGATGTACTAAAACAACAAAATAATTAATAGGTTTATCTAAGGAGAGTTTTATGTGCAGCATGTGGGATTTTAATATATCAAAAGGTTCATGAAAAGTCAACTCCATACATATATTTTATCTAATGCAATACTACTTATCATATATATATAAAAAAGGTGTACATGGGTGTCAAACTAGGTGAAATCTCTTTTATTTTATATGTGCATTCTTTCTTGTTGCGTATATACCCATTAAATTACAAACAATTTTATCAAAAACATTGGAACATTTTTCTAGCCTGCAAAAAATTATCTAAACATTGGCACATTCTAGGACATGAAAGAGATTTTATACCACTTGTAGTGTACTTAATCAACACAAATATTAAATTATGAGAAATACTAGAAGAAATATAATTATTGGATGAAAAATAGGTTAAATAAGAGTATTGATCCTATAGAATATAACACTCTAATATTAATAATACATAAAAAGGCTAATGTTAATTGAATTCTCCATGGGGTAAACCTCCATATAAATATAAATCCAATATAATGATAATTCTTGACAAAATATAACATAGCTTCTTACTTCTATAAATGGTTTCTAATGCAAGTTGAAACTACTTGCAAATTATAATCCATAAATTTAAAAACCCACACAACAATTGCACTTAAAACTTAGATATAATTAATTAAATATAAAAATATTCAAAATATAATATTGGTCTGATTTTCATTGGCCATTTACTCATACTCCACCCCTCTCACACACTCGCACACAATTTTTTTATAGAGCATCAAAATGGTTTCTTGGAATATGCATCAAAGCAACAACTACACTACATGTACATTCATTTACAATACTTCACCAAAAACCAAAATAATATCATATCTTGAGAAAATATATTACATCAAGATAGATTTTCCTTCCACGAACTAAGAGAGGATTCATGATGGAAATAATTAGCTCTCTCTTCCTCTTACACTCATACTTCCAATCATTCTTTAGTTCTCCACATAATTACTACTTTATAAAAACCATTCTAAATATAAAATAGGATCAAGATCCATAATAAGTGGATAAGACCCATTATTTTAGTAACTAATTTGGAAAAATCAAAACCAATACTACTTTTTTTTTTCTCTACCTTAATCCATAATATTTGATGATAATGTTTCTAGAGTCCAATTAATTATTACACAATTAAAATAATTAGATGAGGGATCCAACTTCCTCAAAAAATAATAATATCTAATAAAGTTTATAAATTTTTTTCGATGCTCCTATCAAACTCCCGAAGAACAAAATATTCCTAGACTCTTGTCCAGGAGAACTTTAACCCTTTGTTTTAACTTGTCTTTGGCTGAAATTTTTCATGATGACTTAAATTTCCTCCAGCATCCCAAGGTTCTTCATTAAAAAAATAAATTCTATTTTTGTATGGACTTGGAAACTTAGCTCTCTCGATTCTTCTCGCTAATTCCTTCAGGAACTTCTTTGGAAGGACCTAAACATGTACAATTGAAACAATCTTTCCTACGTATGAAACAAACATGTCAAAATTAATTTGAAATTTTTCTTTATGGTTCCCAACGTACTTTCTTTGTTGACCGCTTCCATTTCCTATCCAAAATATTCTTCGTTATGATTGTCTTCATCTGAAATATGGAGATTTTCACACATTAACTTCTCATTGGTTTCCAAAGTAGCATTCTCCTTGACATTCTTTTGATGTTCATTTATTAAAATATATTCATTCATAACAATTTATGTGATGGATACTCTCGGATGATCTAAATTTTATACCATAAAGATTTCATTGATTATCATGTTCTCATATTCATTGAAGAGATCATGTTTTTCTAGAAACATGTGATTTACCTCAGTTACTCGTTCACATTCCTTGCATTCTACTTCATCCTTCAAAAATCATTTGTTATCCAAGATTAACATTTGATTATTGCTTGCATCCTTTAATGGTAGAAGTGTATGTAATTTCCCATCTTTCTCGATTCTACAAATGTTTTAGTTCACATTTTGTGTTACGTCTGTGTCGTATTGGAGAATATGGCAGACGTCCATTGGCAAGACATCACACACAATTTCATCTTTATAACTGCCAATTTGAAATTCTACCTTACATTTCTCATTAACCAAAACTTGGTGACCCTTTTGTAACCAGGAGACCTTATATGGTTGTGGTTCCTTATTTATGTTTAACTTTTCTACCATTTCAACAGAGACTAGATTATTTGTGCTACCACTATCAATCACAAGTTTGCAGCACTTACCCTTGGACTTACACATAGTTTTGAACAAAATCCTCCTTTGATATGGTTCTTTGGTCTCTTTTTATGCTTAGCTCAACACTCTTTTTAATAGCAAATATTCACCTTCCTCGGGAGCATTGATCCAGGTGGATATTGGTGGTCACCCGCCTATTCCACTTGGGGCTCCACCATTGTCTCTTTCATTTTTTCAGTTTCGGCGCAGTTTACTATTTTTAGCAGTTTTTCAGGTCCTGAACTTCCGGAGCCGTTTTGAGGCCCTAAACGACGTTTTTTGGGAAAACGGAGAGCAAAATTGGTCCAAGTGGGTCCTTGGACCAATGTTGCTTGTTAAAAATTTGTATTCCTTGGATAGATATTTCTAACGAGGTATGGTACGTGTCAAACGGAGATCGTATGCCAAAGTTACGCCCCTGGGAAGTTGAAACACCAATTTACCCAAACGAGGCCCATAGTTTTGGCGCTTCATCTCCTAGGGTTATGGTTTTGGCTGTTTAGGATTTCCCATTGTTTCTAAATAATAAATAGGCCCTCGAGCCTCATTGTAAGTCATTTTAGAGGCCTGTAGCCGCCACATCTCTTCTCAGAGATAGCTACCAGCGCCCTAGCTAGTTTTATTTCCTTTCTTTTTGTAAGCAAATTTCAGTTCTTTAATATTAATGAAATGAAGTGTTATTTCTGCTGCATCTCTATATTTATGGTTATATGTTTATTTTATTGCATTCCTGCATAAATCCAGATCAGTGGTATCAGAGGGATCTTCTTTTTCTCGATCCTTCTTTGCATGTCCCCAACAAGGTCGGGGTATAAGGAGCTAGGGCTCGATCTGGTGGAACCTTTGCAATATCAACCTCGCAAACCTCGATGGACGCCCATGGGGGACGAAAATAAAGATGAGGGAGAAGGAGATCCTATCAAAATATTGCTCGAGGAGGCCCTCGAAAAACAAAGGAATGCGATGATGGATAACTTTGCTCAGATCCTTCAACGGCTACCCACCGGCGGCGCATCTGCATCCAGCAGTCACTCTGGAGGCGCGACTCCTTTTAAGGTACAAGTAAATTTTGACATTCCCATATTTGAGGGTCAAATAGACGCAAATGCCATAGATAGATGGTTGAATCTGTTAGAAGGATATTTCTCGGTTCATGACTTTTCAGACCGGGAGAAGATTATTTTTGCACTCCTCAAAGCTATCCCCCATGTTAAGGACTGGTGGGAAACCTACTGTGAGAACAAGGACCAGAAAAAAACCTCTCTGTTCTCGGCCATACCAACTTAGAATTCTTTCCGAGACACCGTCAAGGAACAGTACTATCCCGTGGGGAGCTATGAGGACAAGTACATACAATGGACCACGCTGCGACAACAAAGGGATCAAGATGTGCATGAGCTGACGAATCTGTTCCATACCCTGCGCACAAAGTTGGGTCTCAAAGATTCAGAGAAACATCTAGTGCTAAAGTATCACAGTTGTCTGCACAGATACATTCAGGAGGAAATGGAGTTCCTCAACATCTCCTTGCTTGGTACGGCATACCAGTATGCTGCCAAGATTGAGCAGAAATTCAAATAGAAGAAGGGAGACTTTGGATCTGCGAATCAAAAGCACGGGAAAGGTGCTTCCAAACCGCAGAACAAAGGACAGAGCCAAGGCATGGCCGCTAAAGATAGCTCATCGAAGCCACAAGAAAATAACAACACCGCAAAGCCAAAGAAGGACACGAGAAAGTGGTGTGAGTTCCATAAGAGCTCCACTCACAACACAAGTGAATGTCGGGCCAAGCAGTCGCTAATGGCTGAGATGAGGGCTTCTAAGTCAAATGCATGCTCCGACTCTGAATCAGAACCTGAAAAGGGGAATGAAAAAGGGAAACAGATTATTGATGCGGAGCCCAATGCCATTATTTCCACTACAAAGATCTAGAAGGAGGAACCGGAAGATCCAGAGGAGGAGGAACGTCTCTTCCACTCCCATATGTGGGTAAAGGGCTCCCCGGTACAGTTCATTGTCGACAATGGGAGCAAAAAGAACCTCATTTCAGCAGACATCGTGAAGCGGTTGGGCTTGCCGACCACAGCTCACCCACATCCATACACCATCGGGTGGCTTCACCAAGGATGAGATCTCCGCGTCAGCCAGCAGTGCCGCCTTCCCTATAGCATCAAGCCCTTCACGGATGAGGTATTATGTGACGTTGCTCCTATTGATGTTTCTGATGTATTATTAGGACAACCATACTTGTGGAAGGGTCATGCTGTGTATGAGTCTCGACCTCGTGCTGTTATTGTTACTTTGGGAAATAAGTTGTACAGGATACCAGAGGTACCACCTCCTGCCGCTATCTCTTTGGTTACCGCAAAACAATGTAGTAAGCTCATTTCCCAAACCAGGAAATTCGTTTTCCTGATGATCCGCCCCCAGGGCAAGAAGAAGACTGTGGCCACGACCTCCAGACAGGGCTCCTCTGCACAACAACAACAAATGGATAAGGTTGTGGAGGAGTATGGGGACATATTCACCTCACCCACAGGGGTTCCTCTGCACTGTCAGGTCAAGCACCCGATTGATCTGACCCCCGGTGCGCCACTACCTAATGGACCGATCTATCGGCGCTCTGTTCTGGAGAATGATGAAATCAAGAGGCAGATTCAGGAGCTGTTGCAGAAAGGTCACATCAGACCAAGTTCATCGCCCCGTGGGAGCCCGATCGTGTTGGTACAGAAGAAGGATGGGACGTGGAGACTCTGTATTGACTATTGGGCGCTGAGCAAGATCACTGTCCAGAATAGGTACCCAATCCCACGGATTGATGACCTTCTGGACCAACTCAAAGGTGCAAAATATTTCAGCAAGATCGACCTGAAGTCTGGGTATCACCAGGTACCGATTGAACCCTCCGATGTGTGGAAGACTGCCTTCAAAGCCAAGGAAGGCCTTTTCAAATGGCTGGTCATGCCTTTCGGGTTGACGAATGCTCCCGCCACCTTCATGAGGATGATGGACGACATCTTGCGGCCATTCACCAACTCATTTGTAGTGGTGTACTTGGACGACATTCTGATCTTCAGCCAGACTTGGGAAGAGCACCTTCACCACATCCAACAAGTCCTCCAAACACTGCGGCAACACAAGTTGTGTGCCAATTTGGAGAAGTGCACTTTTGGCATGACCCAGGTTCAATATCCGGGATACATTATTGATGAAAGGGGGGTGCATGTGGATCCAGCCAAGATCCAAGTCATTCGGGATTGGCCAGCCCCAACCACTATAACAGAGCTTCGCAGCTTTCTGGGTCTTTCTAATTTCTACCGGAGGTTCGTGTTGGGATTCTCTCATATCACTTGGCCCTTGAGTCAAGTCACCAAGGGAGGAGCGAGAGAAAAATTCTTTTGGTCGGAACCTCAACAGAAGGCGTTCACAGAATTGAAAAATCGCCTTTGTTCTGCCCCAGTGCTCACTTTACCAGACTTGCAACAGCCATTTGAGATCGAGACAGATGCCTCTGACTATGCTATTGGGGCAGTTCTTACTCAACAGGGACATCCAGTGGCATTTCACAGTGAGACATTGTCTGACATAGTTCGCAAGTATCCCACTTATGACAAAGAAATGTATTCCATTGTGCAAGCTTGTCGACAATGGAAGCATTACATTTTGGGGAAGGAAACAATCATCCACACAGACCATTGACCCCTGCAGTTCATACAGACACAAGGGAAGTTGCAGAATGATCGCCATCAGAAGTGGTCCACATATCTGCAACAGTTTCATTTGAACATCAAGTACAAGAAGGGTAGCACCAATCATGTTGCAGACTGCCTCAGCCGACCACCGATCGTGGCGCTCACCATTGTGCTCAACTCTTGTGGGCACGAGACTTCTGATTGGCCGCTTCTCTATGAGAGTGACCCAGAATTCGGCCACACTTACAAGGCACTCTTTGGGGGTACGCAAGTTCCAAATTTTCACCTCCAAGATGCACTTTTATGTCACATGGGACACCTTTGTGTTCCTTCAAGCGAGCGTGCCAAGATGATATGGGAAGCACACTACAGTCGAGTCGCTGGGAATTTCAGGGTCGAGAAAACAGTAGAAATCCTGCAGAAGTATTTCTATTGGCCGAACCTTTGAAAGGATGTCGAGAAGCACATCAGATCCTGCACTACTTGTGCCATTGCCAAACCGACCATCAAGAAGCAAGGCCTATATAATCCTCTACCTACCCCTAATCGACCTTGGGAATCCATCTCCAAGGATTACATGTCAGGCCTGCCTTCTACTAAGCAGGGAAATGACTGTGTTTTCGTGGTCGTTGACATATTCTCGAAGATGGCCATTATGGCGGCCTACAAGAAGAATATCACAGCAGAAGCCAATGCTAAACTCTTCTTTGAACAAGTGTGGGTGCACTTTGGGATCCCACAGTCTATCATATCAGATCAGGATAGCAGGTTCCTCAGCACATTTTGGTCCAACCTCTGGTCAATGTTGCATACCAAGCTCACCAAGTCCACAACTTGCCATCCCCAAACAGATGGCCAGACAGAGGTCGTCAACAAAATGATTGTACACATTCTACGCATGTACAATTCAAAGCATCCATGCACATGGGACGAGATCCTCCCCTATGTACAACATAGTTATAATTGGGCTCTCCACAGTTCAATCGGCCATAGCCCCTTTTAGGTGGGCTTGGGATTCCAGCCACTATGTCCCATTGACGTAGCCATGCCATTTGCAGCTGCTCAGGCCGATTCAGCTCATGTCCAGTCTAAAGTTGACAAAGCCAGTAGCTTCATCGAGCAAATTCAACACATCTGCCAACAGGTTCATGATATATTGGACAGAGCCAATGCCAAGTACAAGCAATGCCATGATCAACACCGTGTGCCACACAACTTCCAGGTGGGCGACAAAGTATGGTTACATTTGCAGAAGGATCACCTCACTGGACCCCACCGCAAGCTTCTCCCACTCCGATATGGGCCATACACCATCACAAAGGTTGTGGGGAACAATGCCTTCGAGCTCAGTATTCCACCATTCCTTGGTCTGCACCTAGTCTTCAATGTGGATCGCCTTCGTCCTTCCCACCTCTACTGGACACCTCGGACATTGCAAAACAAATCACACCAACAGAGTTAAACCCAGACTGCATGGAATAGGCCACCACAGATTGTATCATGGACATGCAAATCAAGAACACTCGCCAACAGAAGATCCAACTATATTGTGTTGTCAAAGATGGCCAACTCCTGCACCAAGGAAAGTGGTTCACCAGGGACCAAGTTCAGCAGAAATTTCCTCATCTCATGGAGGAACTTAACGCAATGGGGACCATTGCTTCCTAAGGGGGGAGGAATGATCCAGGTGGATATTGGTGGTCACCCACCTATTCCACTTGGGGCTCCACTATTGTCTCTTTCAATTTTTCAGTTTCGGCACAGTTTACTATTTTTAGCAGTTTTTCGGGTCCTCAACTTCCGGAGCCGTTTTGAGGCCCTAAACGACGTTTCTTGGGAAAACGGAGAGAAAAATGGCTCAATGGACCAATTCTTATCATTCAAAATTTGTATTCCTCGGATAGATCTTTCTAACGAGGTATGGTACGCGTCAAACGGAGATCGTATGCCAAAGTTACGCCCCTGGGAAGTTGAAACACCAATTTACCCAAACGGGGCCCATAGTTTTGGCGTTTCATCCCCTAGGGTTAGGGTTTTGGATGTTTAGGATTTCCCATTATTTCTAAATAATAAATAGGCCCTCGAGCCTCATTGTAACTTAGTTCAGAGGCCTGTAGCCGCCACATCTCTTCTTAGAGATAGGTACCAGCGCCCTAGCTAGTTTTATTTCCTTTCGGTTTGTAAGAAAATTTCAGTTCTTTGATATTAATGAAATGAAGTGTTATTTCTGCTGCATCTCTGTATTTATGGTTATATGTTTATTCTGTTGCGTTCCTGTATAAATCCGGATCAGTGGTATCATAGGGGTCTGCTTTTTCTCGATCCTTCTTTGCATGTCCCCAACGAGGTCGGGGTATAAGGAGCCAGGGCTCGATCTGGTGGAAACTTTCCAAGATCACCCTTGCAAACCTCGACGGACGCCCATGGGAGATGAAAATAAAGATAAGGGAGCAGGAGATCCTATCAAAATATTGCTCGAGGAGGCCCTCGAAAAAACAAAGGAACGCGATGATGGATAACTTTGCTCAGATCCTTCAACGGCTACCCACCGGTGGCGCATCTGCATCCAGCAGCCACTCTGGAGGCGCGACTCCTTTTAATGTACAAGTAAATTTTTACATTCCCATATTTACGGGTCAAATAGACGTAGATGCCGTAGATAGATGGTTGAATCTGTTAGAAGGATATTTCTCGGTTCATGACTTTTCAGATCGGGAGAAGATTATTTTTGCACTCCTCAAAGCTACCCCCCATGTTAAGGACTGGTAGGAAACCTACTGTGAGAACAAGGACCAGACAGAACCCTCTCTGTTCTCAGCTGTACCAACTTGGAATTCTTTCCGAGATGTCGTCAAGGAACAGTACTATCCCGTGGGGAGCTATGAGGACAACTACATACAATGGACCACGCTGCGACAACAAAGGGATCAAGATGTGCATGAGCTGACGAATCTGTTCCATACCCTACGCACAAAGTTGGGTGTCAAAGATTCAGAGAAACATATGGTGCTAAAGTATCACAGCTGTTTGCACAGATAAATTCAAGAGTAAATGGAATTCCTCGACATCTCCTCGCTTGGTACGACATACCGGTATGCTGCCAAGATTGAGTAGAAATTCAAACAGAAGAAGCAAGAGTTTGGATCTGCGAATCAAAAGAAAGGGAAAGGTTGCTTCAAAACCATAGAACAAAGGACAGAGCCAAGGCATGGCAGCTAAAGACAGCTCATCGAAGCCACAAGAAAAGAATGGCACCGCAAAGCCAAAGAAGGACACAGGAAAGTGGTGTGAGTTCCATAAGAGCTCCACTCACAACACAAGTGAGTGTTGGGCCAAGCAGTCGCTAGTGGCTGAGATGAGGGCTTCTAAGTCAAATGCATGCTCCGACTCCGAATCAGAACCTGAAAAGGGGAATGAAAAAGGGAAACAGATTATTGATGCGGAGCCCAATGCCACTGTTGCCACTACAAAGATCCAGAAGGAGAAACTGGAAGATCCAAAGGAGGAGGAACGTCTCTTCCACTCCCAGATGTGGGTAAAGGGCTCCCAGGTATAGTTCATTGTCGACAATGGGAGCCAAAAGAACCTCATTTCAGCAGACGTTGTGAAGCGACTGGGCTTGCCGACCACAGCTCACCCACATCCATACACCATCGGGTGGCTTCACCAAGGACGAGATCTCCGCATCAGCCAGCAGTGCCGCCTTCCCTATAGCATCAAGCCCTTCACAGATGAGCGTTGCTCCTATTGATGTTTCTAATGTATTATTAGGACAACCATACTTGTGGAAGCGTCATGCTTTGTATGAGTCTCGACCTCGTGCTGTTATTGTTACTTTGGGAAATAATTTGTACAAGATACCAGAGGTACCACCTCCTACCGCTATCTCTTTGGTTACTGCAAAACAATGTAGTAAGCTCATTTCCCAAACCAGGAAATTCATTTTCCTGATGATCCGCCCCTAGGGCAAGAAGAAAATTGTGGCCACGACCTCCAGACAGGGCTCCTCGCACGACAACAACAAATGGATAAGGTCATGGAGGAGTACGGGGACATATTCACCTCACCCATAGGGGTTCCTCTGCACTGTCAAGTCAAGCACCCGATTGATCTGACCCCAGGTGCGCCGCTACCTAATGGACCGATCTATCGATGCTCTATTCTGGAGAATGATGAAATCAAGAGGCAGATTCAAGAGTTGTTGCAGAAAGGTCACATCAGACCAAGTTCATTGCCCTGTGGGAGCCCGATCATGTTGGTACAGAAGAAGGATGGGACGTGGAGACTCTGTATTGACTATCGGGCACTGAACAAGATCACTGTCTGGAATAGGTACCCAATCCCACGGATTGATGACCTTCTGGACCAACTCAAAGGTGCAAAATATTTCAGCAAGAATGACTTGAAGTCGGGGTATCACCAGGTACCGATTGAACCCTCCGATGTGTGGAAGACTGCCTTCAAAGCCAAGGAAGGCCTTTTCGAATGGTTGGTCATGCCTTTCGAGTTGACGACTGCTCCCGCAGCATTCATGATGATGATCGACGACATCTTGCGGCCATTCACCAACTCATTTGTAGTGGTGTACTTGGATGACATTCTGATCTTCAGCCAGACTTGGGAAGAGCACCTTCACCACATCTGACAAGTCCTCCAAACACTATGACAACACAAGTTGTGTGCCAATTTGGAGAAATGCACTTTTGGCATGACCCAGGTTCAATATATGGGATACATTATTGATGAAAGGGGGGTGCATGTGGATCCAGCCATGATCCAAGTCATTCGGGATTGGCCAGCCCCAACCACTATAATAGAGCTTCACAACTTTCTGGGTCTTGCTAATTTCTACCAGAGGTTCGTGTTGGGATTCTCTCATATCACTTGGCCCTTGAGTCAAGCACCAAGGGAGGAGCGAGAGAAAAATTCTTTTGGTCGAAACCTCAACAGAAGGCATTCACAGAATTGAAAAATCGCCTCTGTTCTGCCCCAGTGCTCACTTTACCGGACTTGCAACAACCATTTGAGATCAAGATAGATGCCTTTGACTGTGCTATTGGGGCAGTTCTTACTCAACAGGGACATCCAGTGGCATTTCATAGTGAGACATTATCTGACACAGTTTGCAAGTATGCCACTTATGACAAAGAAATGTATTTCATTGTGCAAGCTTGTCGACAATGGAAGCATTACATTTTGGGGAAGGAAACAATCATCCACATAGACCACCAGCCCTTGCAGTTCATACAGACACAAGGGAAGTTGCAGAATGATCGCCATCAAAAGTGGTCCACATATCTGCAACAGTTTCATTTGAACATCAAGTACAAGAAGGGTAGCACTAATCATGTTGCAGACTGCCTCAGCCGACCATCGATCGTGGCGCTCACCGCTGTGCTCAACTCTTGTGGGCACAAGACTTCTAATTGGCCGCTTCTCTATGAGAGTGACCCAAAATTTGGCCACACTTACAAGGCACTCTTGGGGGGTACGCAAGTTCCAAATTTTCACCTCTAAGATGCACTTTTATGTCACATGGGACACCTTTGTGTTCCTTCAAGCGAGTGTGCCAAGATGATATGGGAAGCACACTACAGTCGAGTCGCTAGGCATTTCGGGGTCGAGAAAATAGTAGCAATCCTGCAGAAGTATTTCTATTGGCTAAACCTTCGAAAGGATGTCGAGAAGCACATCAGATCCTGCACTGCTTATGCCATTGCCAAACCGACCATCAAGAAGCAAGGCATATATACTCCTCTACCTACCCCTAGTCAACCTTGGGAATCCATCTCCATGGTTTACATGTTGGGCCTCCCTTCTACTAAGCAGGGAAATGACTTTGTTTTCGTGGTCGTCGATAGATTCTCGAAGATGGCCATTATGGCGGCCTGCAAGAAGAATATCACAGCAGAAGCCATTGCTAAACTCTTCTTTGAACGAGTGTGGGTGCACTTTGGGATCCCACAGTCTATCATATCAGATCGGGATAGCAGGTTCCTCAGCACATTTTGGTCCAGCCTCTGGTCGATGTTGGATACCAAGCTCACCAATTCCACAGCTTTCCATCCCCAAACAGATGGCCAGACAGAGGTCGTCAACAGAATGATTGTACACATTCTGCGCATGTACAATTCAAAGCATCCACGCACATGGGACGAGAGCCTCCCTTATGTACAACATAGTTATAATCGGGCTCTCCATAGTTCAATCGACCATAGCCCCTTTCAGGTGGGCTTGGGATTCCAGCCACTATGTCCCATTGACGTAGCCATGCCATTTGCAGCTGCTCAGGCCAATTCAGCTCATGTCCAGTCTGAAGTTGACAAACCAAGTAGCTTCATCGAGCGCATTCAACACATCCGCCAACAGGTTCATGATATATTGGATAGAGCCAATGCCAAGTACAAGCAACGCCATGATCAACACCGGGTGCCACACAACTTCCAAGTGGGTGACAAAGTATGGCTACATTTGCAGAAGGAGCGCCTCACTGGACCCCACCGAAAGCTTCACCCGCTCTAATATGGGCCGTACACCATCACCAAGGCTGTAGGGAACAATGCCTTGGATCTCAGTATTCCACCATTCCTCGGTCTGCACCTAGTCTTCAATGTGGATCGCCTTCGTCCTTACTTCCCACCTCTACTGGACACCTCGGACATTGCAGAACAACTCACACCAACAGAGTTAAACCCAGACTGCATGGAACAGGCCACCACAGATTGTATCATGGACATGCAAATCAAGAACACTCGCCAACAGAAGATCCAACTATATTGGGTTGTCAAAGCTGTCCAACTCCTGCACCAAGGAAAGTGGTTCACCAGGGACCGAGTTCAGCAGAAATTTCCTCATCTCATGGAGGAACTTAACCCAATGGGGACCATTGCTTCCTAAGGGGGGAGGAATGATCCAAGTGGATATTGGTGGTCACCCGCCTATTCCACTTGGGGCTCCACCATTGTCTCTTTCAGTTTTTCAGTTTCGGCACAGTTTACTATTTTTAGCAGTTTTTCGGGTCCTGAACTTCCGGAGCCGTTTTGAGGCCCTAAACGATGTTTTTTGGGAAAACAGAGAGCAACATGGGTGCAAGGGCTAATGTTTCTCATTCAAAATTTGTAGTCCTCGGATAGATCTTTCTAACAAGGTATGGTACGTGTCAAACAGAGATTGTATGCCAAAGTTACGCCCTTGGGAAGTTGAAACACCAATTTACCCAAACGGGGCCCATAGTTTTGGCGCTTCATCTCCTAGGGTTAGGGTTTTGGCTGTTTAGGATTTCCCATTGTTTCTAAATAATAAATAGGCCCTCAAGCCTCATTGTAAGTCAGTTCAGAGGCCTGTAGCCGCCACATCTCTTCTCAGAGATAGCTACCAGCGCCCTAGCTAGTTTTATTTCCTTTCTGTCTGTAAGCAAATTTCAGTTCTTTGATATTAATGAAATGAAGTGTTATTTCCACTACATCTCTGTATTTTTGGTTATATGTTTATTATGTTGCGTTCCTGCATAAATCCGGATCAAGCATTTACGACTGCAACTAGATCTCCATCCTCCCCCTTTTCCTCTACCACATGAGCACCACATTGGTTTCATGATCTATTTTTAGGACATTCCCGAGACATCTGTCCTAATTGTCCACAATTGAAACATGTGGGTTTATAATCCCTTCCTCAACCTTTGCCTCTCGAAAATGATCTCCTCCCTATAAAATCACTTTCTCTTAGTGTTTGACTATTATAAATTCTTTCTTCTTCCTTTGGAGACTAAAATCCTTGTATGTTGGTTTGTTCTTTATCCTTTACAGGACTTCTTCCTCTACTCCGCAGTTTTTGTTTCTGGGAAATCTCCTCTTCTGTTGTCAAAACTGCTTGATATGCATCTTCTACAATTTTTAAATACAACAAGCTAATTTCATTTTGAATTTCAAACCTTAAACCAGTAATTTACCTTGCAATTTTTTCATCATTCTCTTAAACATGTCCAACCCTAATGTTTTTATTTTAAAATTCTTGACTGTATTCTTTAACAATAATGTTCCTTTGTTTAATATTATGTAATTGCTTAAAAATATTAATGCAATAATCGTTAGGTAAAAATTTACCTTTAAGTTTCACCACCATCCTGTCCGAATCTTTAATTTTGGCTTTCCCTTTCCTCATTCGTTCATCTTGTACCTCATCCCACCACAGGGTTGCATGTCCTTTAATTCTATTCACTAAATACTTGACTTTCTTATCCTTGTCAACATCCTCATAATCAAATTATTTATCTAATGCATGTCTCCGATCCAACAACTCATCAACATTCAAGTTACCTTCATATAATGGTACTTCCATTTTTGGCTTGGTAGACATCTTAACGATCATATTCAACATTTTCTCCTCTGGTGTCTCATCGACTTCTTCCTCACCAAAATCCTCTTCTTCAACATCATTGACATCTCCCATGCCAACTCTTTTTTGTGTGTCTTCCATGGCTACCATCCTCTTATGAAGCCTTTTCAATTCTACTTTTAAAGCCACATTTGTTGCAACCGTGCCCACTCGTGATCCCCGAGCTTCCCCTCTTGTTGCTCCTCTTTGATCTTCCTTAACTACTTTTGTTGGTCTGATACCAAAAATGATGCAAGTTGCAACTACCTACAAATTAGAATCCACAAATTTAAAAGCCCACACAACGATTTCACTGAAAAATCAGATATAATTCATTAAATATAAAAATATTTACATTATAAAACTCGTTTGATTGTCATTGGCCATTTACTCATACTCCACCATTCTCTCACACTCGCACACAATTTTTTTACAAAGCATCAAAATGGTTTCTTGGAATATGCATCAAAGTAACACGTACGTTTTATGTACGTCCATTTACAATACTCCACCAAAAACCAAAATAATATCATATCTTGAGAAAATATATTATATCAAGATAGTTTTTCCTTCTATGAATCAAAAGAGGATTCATAATGGAAATAATTGGCTTTCTCCTCCTCTTACAGTCATACTTCAAATCCTTCTCTAGTTCTTCACATATTTAATAATTTATAAAAATAATTATAAACCTAAAATAGGATCAAGATCCATAATAAGTGGATAAGACCCATTATTTTAGTAACTAATTTGGAAAAATCAAAACCAAGACTACTTCTTATTTTTTTCTCTAACCTAAACCATAATATTTCATGATAATTTTTCTATAGTCGAACTAATTATTACAAAATTAAAATCATTACAAGAAGAATCCAAATTCCTTAAAATATAATAATATCTAATAAATTTTATAAAATATGTTGGATGTTCCTGCATCAGTTTCTCACTACCCAAATCCCAACCACTAATGGTCCCAACTTACCAAGTACCAATTAACTAGTGGATCAAATCCTTTAAGGATGACCCTTTTATAATAATTAACTACATATGACTTATCTATTGGTCCTCATTCAAAGAGGATGGCCATGTGTATTAACTAAATAACTACCACACACCATAAAGTAGAGAAGTCATGGTAGGACCCTAAGAGAATGATATCCTTAAACAATATTTTTTAAGAACTTTAACTCAAGTGGTAGCCACTTAGTACATAGGCCTTGAAGGTGATTTTTATACTACCTTTTTTCTTTGGCTATGATTTTATGAAATATTTTCAGTTACTTGTTAGACATGAGATGAGATTGAGTTTTTTTATAATACTAGAAGAGGACTCATCTCCACATCATGAATCACATCCACAAGTGATGATGTAGCTGGAGTTTGAATAAAATCTTCTTAATTGATAATCTTTTCTCAGAGTGGTTTGTTAAATCTATTTTTCCTTAAATCTCTAAGGATATTATTGTACATTGACCCAAGAGTGATGAGGAAATTATCCTTAAAGATACTCTAAATAATATTAGCTATCTACGATCGATTCTAATTCTCTTATATTATATGGGTTTGATGGTGACCCCAAGTCTAATTGAGTTGTATTGCATGAAAATGATTGTATTTCTTTCAGCATGACTATATTATTATTCATTTTCCATGGGACTACTACAATGGTTATACGTACAATATCTTCATTAGAATCTATATATATATATATATATATATATATATATATATATAGTTTGTACCCCATCTTCTAAGTCTTTCCTTTAATGTGTAAGATATTTTTCCATCTTGGAAAATAATTTCTTGACTTTACTTAAAAAAACCTATTAGAACATGAAACTAATGTTTATTTGGATATTTCTCAATTAAGGAGCTTCTATGCTTATGGTTGAAGTGTATACTATGCCCTCAAAAATCAATTTTATAATTTTCTCCCTTATTTTAGTGCCACTCTTCCTTCCCTTGGTTTCCATTTTTTATATTTTATTCTAAAATTGTCCATGCATATTTTCTCTAGAAAATTCTTTCTTTCCTTCCTTAAATTTTTTAACTTTATTTATATCATTTTTGTTTTAATGTACTTCTTTACTATTTAAAAATTATTTATCATTCGAAAATATCTTGTCCTTTCACTCCACCCTGTCTTCCATAAAAAAAAATTGTTTAACATATATCTTTACATTTTTTAATTTATGAGTTTGAATAAATTTTGAAATTTATTTATATCAATTTTTTAATGCGCCTTTTTACTATTTAAAAAGTCTTTATCATTCCAAAATATCCTTTTATTTTACTGGACTCTTTCTTCCATGTAAATTTGTTTAATTGGTATTTTTACAAATTTTAATTTATTAGTTTGTTGAGATCCATGAAAAACGGCTCAATAGATAATTGAGTTGATATGAAGTATTATATAAAACATAAAATTTAATGTTCAAATACATGTGGGTTGATATGAAGTATTATATAAAACATAAAATTTAATGTTCAAATGCATGTGGGTCAAAAAAAAATCATAAATTTGTATATTTTTGTAAGCTTGTGCGATATAAAACATGAAACTTAATATTCAAATTCAAACTTAATATTCAAATTCATATAGGTCAAATCAAAAAAATATCATGAATTTGTTTTATTTGTTAATGTGTATTTTTATGCAATATAAAGTATTATATAAAACTTGAAATTTATTATTCATATTCATGTAGGTCGAACCATATTTGTTGGTGTTTATTCTTCTAAGTTTGTTTAATTTATTTTCATATATGGTAGGCTCTAGGCATTAGGGCTTATTTTTCTTCCATTCCTTTCTGTTACGGCATTCACTTGAATTTGAACTAATATTATATTATTTTCAATAACATGATTCATTTCAATTATCTCAACCTTTGATGAGAAAACACAGGGAGAAAAAAATTCCTAAGAATAGAAATTGTATATATAAATATATTCCTCAAAGACTGCTATAAAATTTAATGAGCAAATATACAGAGACAAAAATTCCTCAAGGATAGAAATTGAATATATAAAAAAACACAACAATCATGTTTTTATACTTACTCCAAAATGTTTTTTTAGCCATATGTAAAAGCACATTCCAGGCATGTTTGCCGGCAAAGGAACACAACAATCATGTTTTTATACTTACCCAACATGATTTTTTAGCCATATGTAAAAGCACATGCTTTTACATTCCAGGCATGCTTGCATAGGAAAATGTTAAATTCTTAAAGTTTATATAAATTTATAGTAATTTCATTTTATATGAATTTATTTTTTTAAATATTGAAAAAATATAATTTATGTATATTTGATTTCTATATTTTTAAAATAAATATGATTATTAAATTATAATTTAATATATTTTATTAATTAAAAAATGTTGTTTATAATTTTATAATAAATATAATTAAAATATTTTTCTATATTCATAAATGATAATATAATTAGACATATTAGCAAGCTCTTCTGTATCCAAATAGTAAAAAATTCAATCCGTTAAACATGTATCACTTACTATAAAAAATTACTTTATGAAGCTTATTTGTCTATTTGAAAAGATTATAAGATTATTTGTCTATTTGAGGAGGCTTCTTTGTCAATTTTGATATATATATATATATATCAAAATTGACAAAGAAGCCTCCTAAAGTAATTTTGATGTTGAGCTAGATATTCACTTTAGCAATATTGCCCTTAGGATATATGCAAGTAAGTCAAATCAATCCAATTGAAGATGTCAAGAGAAACTTAAAAAGCTTTGTATCACCTAGTACTTTAGATATGGTGCCATATACATAAAATATTTTTATTATATATATATATATATATATATATATATATATATATATATATATATATATATATATATAATAATTTTTTTTAAATAATATAAATAAAGTTATTTAATTTTATTTATAATTATAGTATATTTGCGATGTAAGGCATTATTATTTAAAAACAACTCTCCTGTGTGCATTGTGTCATAACCTAAAACTATTAGATTATATGTTAGACCATTAAAACAGATTCAGCCGTTGGATGAAAAGGCAAAGGTAGTTGCAAATATTTAGTTTACAATGCAGTTATGGTAGCTCATTAGTGACTCATTAGTGACTCAAGGATTGGAGTGTTTCTAGGGCTTATTCTTGTCAGTTTAGAGTGGCTCAGCCATTCAAAATTCCCTGTGCGATGGATCGCAACGGCTTCTTTTGCAATGGCTTTGTCTTGTCATGGAAAGGATATGTGCTATTGTGTGTAGAAGAGAAAACATATGTAGAGTTGGGTGTAAAACCACTGGGATTCCTCTTGAGATGGGAAGACATAGTGGTAGCTACTGCATTCCTAGTTTCTTTGTCTGGGCTACAGAGAAGCATCATTTCCACAACTTCCCTCATGAAAGGCCTATTTATGGGCATAGTGCTAGTGCATAGCAGAGCCACCCTTAATAATGGAGACACACCTATGCTGGTATACTTATCCAATCATATTTCATATTGGTATGTGGCAGT
This sequence comes from Pinus albicaulis, assembly GCA_034641835.2. NCBI lineage: Eukaryota > Viridiplantae > Streptophyta > Pinopsida > Pinales > Pinaceae > Pinus > Pinus albicaulis. The sequence goes on along the minus strand of CM076576.1, from coordinate 827,949,715 downwards.
CAATGCTCCCATTGCAGTGTCTTTACCAATACACACAGTAAATTGTAGGCATTAATGGGTTGTCCCAACTCTTATTTAGGTTTTAGACCAATCTGAGTCTAAGGTACACATGTTGTGCCAATTTACAGGAGTTACATCTGGTGCGCTCTTGTCTATTAGAGATGATTTTCCAGTTGTGGACCCTTCTACAACTGTACAGGTATTCAACAACAATATTGTTTAGTGAAATTTCGAATTTCTGCCAATCTTCATAGAGTTTATATTTCTTTGGGTCACAAAATATATATACTTTTGTGTTTGAATTAGTGCAGGAAACTATTGTGAGCGTTGCCATTGTTAGGGCCATTGTTCATGCTGGATTGGGTGGGTGGACGAGTGACCATTTTGGGAGGAGGAAAACACTGCTGTAAGATGATCTTGTATTTCTACTGGGGGGAATTCTCATGGCTACTGCACCAATCCCTGCCATTTTGATAATGGGTAGAATATGTGTCGGATTGGGTATAGGAATGGCATCAATGACTTCACCCCTTTATATTTCAGAGGCCTCGCCCACAAAAGTGAGTACTAATGGTTTTATCATTAGACGAGGACAATTCCTATCATATTGCATCAACCTGACATTCACCAAGGTGTGTGCTATCTTTACAAAGAAAAATTTTTCTATGTTATTTTGGTATGTGATAGTCAATGCTCCCATTGCAGTATCTTTACCAATACACACAGTAACTTGTAGGCATTGATGGGTTGTCCCCACTATTATTAGGGTTTTATACCACTCAGAATCTAAGGTATACATGTTGTGCCAATTCACAGGAGTTATATCTGGTGCACTCTTGTATATTAGAGATGATTTTCTAGCTGTGGACCATTCTACAACTCTAGAGGTATTCAACAACAATATTATTCAGTGAAATTTCGAATTCCCACCAATCTCCATAGAATTTGTATTGCTTTGGGTCATAGAATATAAATACTCTGATATTTAAATTAGTGCAAGAAACCTTTGTCAGCGCTGCCATTATTGGGGCCATCATTGGCGCTGGATTGGGTGGGTGGAAAAGGGACCATTTTGGGAGGAAAAAAATGTTGCTGCAAGATGATCTTGTATTTTTGTTAGGGGAAATTCTCATGGCTGCTACACCAATCCCTACCGTTTTGATGATGGGTAGAATCTGTGTGGGATTAGGTATAGGCATGGCATCAATGAATTCACCCCTTTATATTTTATAGGCCTCACCCACAAAATTGAGGGGTGCTATAGTGAGTACTAATGGTTTTCTCATCACAGGAGGATAATTCCTGTCCTATTGCATCAACCTGGCATTAACCACGGTGTTTGCCATCTTTACAAAGAAAAATGTTTGTGCGTTATTTTACAAAGGAAAATTTAGTGGCTATTATTTGTTGTCTAGTTGTTATTTTTAGATATCTTTTACTTGGAAACATTTCCTAATTTAAATGGACATTTTCTTCCATTTCCCGTTTTTAAGGAATACGAAAAATTTTGAAATAGCCTTTATTTCTTTGAGTCTAATAGAGAGGGACAAAAATTTCCTTGTGTAAATAAAAAATGGTTCTTGAAATGTTTCATTGGCATTCTACTACCCTATCCAAATTAGCCAAATCTCTCCACATTATCTAACCCCCATAACACTCAAAACAAGATACTAATATGATTATGTTGGTGGGAGACTACTTTAGTTTTTTGTGAGAATATACTCATTTCAATCCCAGAGTAGGGATCATCTCCAGGAGATGATCCCCATCAGAATTTTTAAAGCTCCTGATGATGAGAGTAGGAATCATAATCAGGGGATGATCCCCATTAGGAGTTTTAAAGGTATGGATGATGATCCCTACTCTGGGATCAAAATGTCGTGTATTCTCACAAAAAGAGTATGGATCATGATGAGAAGATGATCCCCATAGGGAGCTTTAATAAACCCTATCCTGGGATTGAAACATCGAGTATATTTTCACAAAAAAAGAGAGTAGGGATCCTCATCAGAAGATGATCCCCATCAAGAGCTTTAATAAACCCTATCTTGGGATTGAAACATAAATTATATTTTCACAAAAAATACCGCAGTCTCCCTCCAACATAATTATCTATTGCGTGTGATGGGCAATCTTAAAATACTAATATGGTTCTTATGATGTTTTGATTACATTTTTGTTACCCTATCCAAGTTTTCTAAAGCTCTCCACATCCTCTAGAACCCCCAAAGGAAACAAGTATCTCTCAGCTTTTGTTTGGCTAAAAGCTCTCTACATCCTCTAGCCCACAAAAATATTGAGAGATAATCCTATTACATCTACTAAGACATGATGACAAAGCTAGCTCGTTGTGAGAATAAAATAGTACTTAATAAATCACCCCATTGTTGTCAAAGTGGACTAATTACACCTTCACTAATTGATATTAAAATAAAACTCGTAACGAGTAGTTCAACTTCACATGCGTATAGTCACGTTTATTAATATCAAAGTGGAAAAGCTAATTTCACCTGAAAAATCATGGGATGAATTTTACAGGCACCTAGTACTTGGAGATGGATGCTTGGAATTGTAGTTGTTCCTGCACTTATACAACTTTTCTTAACTTTTTATTTACCTGAATCTCCTCGTTGGTTGTACAGAAAGGTATGGATTTCAGGTCACTGAATATGCTGGTATACAATCATAGAATCTTTTTTCCAAGCCTCAAATTTTCCATGTAGATATTTGTTTATATTTAGAATGTTAATTATGGACTTTTTATATTGCATACAGAAAAGGGAAGCAGAGGCAATCACCATCATGAAGAGGATACATCCCCCTGAGGATCTTGAAAATGAAATTCAAGTGCTCAAGCATTCTATTCAGCAATAAATTGAGTTGCATGGGCCTTCACAAAATATTCAGTTCAATCAATTATGGAGGGTCAAATAAGTGAGATAGGATTGTACAATTCGTTGGATTTTCATCCAACACAGTTGCTTTGTTGCTATCTCTAATAACTTCATGCTTGAATACTCTTGGCTCTATTTTGGCGATCTATCTCATTTACATATTTGGAAGACGAAAACTTATTATTTCTAGTTTGCTTGGAGTCATTACATCTTTAGTCCTATTAACAATTGTATTCCACATAACTACAGAAGGTTTTCCTTTAGTAAGCAGGAAAGCAACTCAAAAAATTTTAGGTTATCAATGTCCAAAATATATTTCAACAAGTGCAACATGGGATTGTATGCAATTCCTAAAGGCTAGCCCAAATTGTGGATTCTGTGCATCTGGAGGTAACCAGGTACTGATAATTAACAATGAAAGAGTACAGAGCATTGTGTTATTCCAAATTTTTTCCCATTTCTTGTGTTTAAGCATGGATTTAAAAATTTCCCTCTTGTATTTAAGTTTGGTAATTAAAATTGAAAACATATAACCAGTGGATCAAAAAACATTTTCTCTCAGTTAATTCCAGGAGCCTGTTTACTGTCAAATTCAACGGTGAAGCATGTTTGTGGAGGTGATTCTCGACCATGGTTCACCCGAGGATGCCAAAGACATTACAGTTGGCTGGCTATACTTGGATTGACACTGTACATTATTTTCTTTGATCCTGGAATGGGAACACTTCCTTGGGTCATCAACTCTGAGATTTATACTTTGAGGTACAAGGGTATCTATGGAGGCCTGGCTGCCACAAAAAAATGGGTTTCTAATTTGATAGTGGCACAAACATTTCTCACTATGACTATAACTATTGGCACTTCCATGATGTTCTTAGTTTTTGGGGTGATATCAGTGATTGCAATTTTCTTTGTACTCATTGTTATGCCTGAAACAAAGGGCCTTTAACTTGAGCTGATTGAAGGGACGTTGCAATGGAGAGTAGATAATTTCAACTTAAAGTTTTGGAAGAAAAAATAACCACACAGTTTCTTCAAATAAAGAAAACCTCAAAAACAATGATCTTGCAGGCTAGCTCTTGTACGGTTCTACTTGTGAAGTAACTGGATGTATAGGGATAAAGTGGACATCAACATCATTTCTTTTCTATGTGAGTCTGCTATGGGTGAATCTAGGACTCTTTTAATGTCAATGTTAACCTGCTTCTCAACCCATCTAACAATACCCAAGTCATCTCCAAATTCTGCATCATTAAGTTTCTTGCCAGTCAGAAGCTCCAGTAGGACCACACCAAAGTTGTATATGTAACTCTTCTCATTCACTTTGAGGGTGTAAGAATACTCTGCACACATATCAATCAGTTAAATCGGTTAGCTAGAAATGTGTTTTTTCTATTAACATGTTTGATTAATACAAACATATATGTTATAGCATTATCCGTTTAATTGGAAAGTCTTACCTGGGGCAATATATCCATATGAGAATGCAACTACTGACATGAAATTCTCCTGACTCAGCTTCTCCACCATTTTAGCTAAACCAAAATTAGCAATATGGGCTTTCCATTTAGAATCTAGCAATATATTATATGATTTAATGCCCCTATGTACTATTAGAGGGGAACAATAATGATGCAAGTAAGACAGGCCCTGAGCAGCACCTGTAGCAATGTTATAATGAGTAGGCCAGTCCAGAATTTCCCCTTCAGAATTATGAAGTTGTTCATACAGGCTACCATTTGGCATGTATTCATACACTAACAGATTAGAATCTGAACTAGCGATGCAACAAAGTGGCTTGACAATGTTGGCATGCCTAATCTTCCCTAAAGTGTCCAAATCTGCTTGAAATTCCTTGTCTTGGCCCAACTACAGTTTCCTATTGTTCCAGATCCATTTCACAACAACAATAGTGCCATTTTCCAATGTTACCTTGTACAATTTGCTTTCACCTCCACTTCTGATAACATTATTTTCTGTCAATCTCTTCAAAATGTCTGATTCATTGAATTCTAGCCTGGGAAAGGCCGTGAGATTCCATGACTCTGTACTTGATTTAACCTGAGCAAAATTCTTGTATGTCATATACAGGACACCTATAACAATCAAGCAAACTATGATCACCATAGCAATAATCGTAATCAATACCCTGTATTGATGATTCCCAGATCCCTTTTCCTGTTGGAAGCATGAAGGATGCTTTAATGGCCCACCTCCACACAGCCCTGGATTGCCAATAAAAAATTCATCATATGCCAGATTATTGTAACCAATAGGGACAGAGCCAGACAAGTGTTTCTAGACACATTAAGAAAGCTCAACTTGAGATTATCTAATTCAAGGGGTATTGACCCTGAAAGAAAATTGTTTGAGAGGTCAAGCCTATTAAGAACTAGCAACGACCCAAGATGTGGGGGAATTGATCCTATGAGGCTGTTGTTGGCAAGGTTAAGCTGAAAAATTTCTTTACATGATATTATTATCGTAGGGAGTACCCCATTTAACATATTGTGGCCAAAGACGCTACAGTGATGATAATTTAGTAAGTTCCCTTGGAATAATACCTAATAAACTATTGTGACTGGCTAAGAAGATTTCGAGATTCCACAACTATGAAATGCTAGAGGGAATAATTCCGTTGAATTCATTGTAACATATCTACAAAGCCCACATATTGGCGGCTTTGGTGATTTGGGCAGGAATTTGGCCATGGAAGGCATTGTTTGCCAAGGATAAGTGTCCAAGGAGTGGAGAACTCCATAGTCCCAGAGGAACCTCACAACTTAGTTGGTTATTCTCTACTAGGACAACAGTTAGGGTAGGACAATTTTCTAGGGACCCAGGCAGTATGCCATTAAAATTATTATCATATACAATAAAACCTACCAATACTCCACCTACACAAACATTTTGTGGAAGAGGACCTGACAGCTCATTTGTTGATACATCAAACTCAACAAGTTTATAACACATCCCAATTCCGGGGGGAACTTGTCCTATAAACTAGTTAGTAAAAAGCCCGAGAACGATTAAATTAGCAAGCTTAACAAGCCCATATGGCATAGACCCAGAGATTTGGTTGATTCATAACTATAGTGTCTTTAATTTTGTCAGCTCTCTAATGCCGATAGGAATGCTTCCATTTAGTTCATTGATTGACAAATCCAAATTCACAAGACTCTTAAGTTTGTTGATATTGTCTGGAATTGGTCCAGATAAATTGTTATAATACAAACTCATATCTGTCATGTTTTAAAGGGCCATCAATTTACTGGGGATTCTTCCCATCAAATGATTTGACCCCAATGATTTTTTTGGGTAAAATCTGTTGCAGAGTAGGGTTTAGCAATGTAATTGATTACTATTCACAAACACCCCCTTTCATTATAGAGTATAATCTATATGCCCGGATCTTGCCCCCAAATGTTTGCATAAATGCTATCGAATGCAACTGTCACTATGTTTTGACCGCTTAGATTTATTAGATATGATTTCTGTTCCGGATGTTTGTTAGCAAATTTCTCTAATTATTTTAAACTTGTAATAAATGTTTGGCTGAACTGGATACGTTTGAGTTCAATGTGTTGCATTGAATATTAAATAAGTTTAATTAAATACATTTTCTTGTAACTAATTGGAATTTGTAATGGGTCATAGATTCAGGTGTAGCAGGTAAGCTCGCGACATTCTATTCTTGAGGAATGGAAGCAGGGTAAGGCTGGAGAAATAACTCAGAGCCAATGTTTTTCAATCAAGCTGGTCACTAATCTCAAAATTTTTGCCTACTTCCTTGAGATTGGACCATGGAAGCCAAAACCCCATGAGCATTGGGTTTTGCAATTTACTAATCTTAAAATTGTTGCCTACTTAACCGTAATCGTTCATGTTTTTATGAACTTATTTATTGCAATCTCAGGAAATTCAAGGCACTAGGTATTAAACAATAGAAGCTTACAATCTCTTTTCATAATCTGAAGCAGGGTATGAACCCTGGACTGAAAAAATCACATCTAGAAGACCTCGTGGAGCAGAAGCTTATGTCATGCGAAAGAGGTTGTCATGAAAAGGTGCAATTCAACAATGTGTGCTCTGTTTTTGAGATTAGCTCTCTGTTCTTTACATTGATAATGCTTCTCTTCATTGACCTCATGCAGGTTGTAATCTGAGCTCATGCAATTAATGGTACTGACTATCCTAGACCTTGTGTTAGGGTTTACATAGATTTAGGGTTTTATTTGGATATTTTAATATGTGAAATCCACAATTTATAAATAATTTATAATATGTAATAAAAATCTTTAAATATAAAAAATATAATGTCAAATTTATTACCATTACCATTTTAACCTCAATCTTAATCTCAATTTCAACATATATCATTCTTCCTTCTTCCCTCTGGCCAAGAGGCATCAAATTGTGCTTTTTATCAACATCTAGAGTGTCAAGATCCAATATATTTTAAACCTCAAGTGTCACTCAAACTTCCTTTCTAATAATGTTGATTGTGCATCTCAAGCTCGATGGTATCTCAGTGCCAGTTTTCTCTATGCAAAAGAGCACAGTGATCTTGTTTTCTCCTTAAAGCAATATCACTCTTCTCTTTTGTTGCAAAACTAACAATGAAGAAAGGTCTTGTCTCGGGGCATGAATATCTCTTGTCGGGTAGACATCGAATTGCGAATATGAAAAATTTGATAGGGTTTGATATGGTGTAAATTTTTATGGAAATTTATGCAAATAATAAGATAGACATCGATTTATCTTAAGTCTAAATATTCTTTAAATATAGAAAAGAGAGAAAGATAAACAAAATTGAATAATCAAAATAAAAATTGGGATAGGACACAATATTTTCCTGCCTTTACTAAAATTGACCAAAATCAGTACACATATCTTACTTAGCAACTATTGGATATCTTTAAGAATCTTATGGTGTTTCCTTTGCAACATCTGGTGATGGTGCAATTGCATATAAATTAAAAATATATAATAATAATGTTGATTAGAAAAATGTAAGGAATTATAAGCTGGTTTATTGTATAGATTTATTTTGTATTCTTAAAAATTTACAATTTTAACCTATATATATATATATATATATATATATATATATATATATATATATATATATATATATATATATATAAATAATTTGGTCAATTAAAAAGTTAGGAAGACAATATGGTCAGAAATGTTTTGAAATTTAGATTTAAAGTAGCTTTATAAAAGGTATTTTAAGAAAAAAAAAAAAATTATCTTCTATATTTTAATATCATATAAATGATAATTTTATTTTGATTTATGGTGTTTTTGGAATTGTCCAATGTCTTATTTGACTAGGGAACTAGTAAGACTTTGTTGTCATTTGAGTAATGTTTCTTTTATTTTTTACACTAATTGGAATAGAAAGATATTTCTTATCTTTTAAATGAGGAAAAATATGGCCCAAAGTTTTATTGATTTTTAACGATAGTATGTAAGTACCATTGGATTTGTTTCCCTCCATGGGGGCTACTTACATTGTCATTGTAGGTGGTAAGATCACCCTAGTTACTTCCTAAATCTAAAATATGTGTGGGATTGAGGGGATTTAAAGCCCCTTCCCCTTTATCTCTATTGATTCCACCACCTTGGTAGAGGTTATTACCACCAACATTTGTTGAAGACTCAACTTCCCTTGTGTGTTTATTTATAATTAATGCTCATCTTATATGGTATGGGAACTTGTGTTGGAGTTGGGTTGATTCAAAAATTGTATTCATGTTGTGTAGATAATACTCAACGGATTTGAAATGTAGCATAATCCATAGGAGTCACAATGTGGATAAGGAGACACGTGCTTGAGAATTTGGGGTCTCTAGTATACTCTAGTTTTAGTGTGTTTTTTCTAGTTCCCTTCCATACCTTAAGAAAATAAAATAATAAAGTCTCATTGTTGTTTCTATTAACTTCGAGGGAAATTGTAAATTTTAAGGAAATGCCTCTACTATACTGAGAAATGCAATGAGGAGGCCAAGGGCTTAACCACTTCTTGGATTATGTAATAGGAGATGTGGAAGATAGCTATGGATCATAAGAACACAGAAAAAGAAGACTAAAATCCAAAGCATTTTGGAGTTGGAAAGGCATATGCTTAGTTAGGGCACTAGGAAAGAAAGTGTTATGCAACTTTCATCCTCCTAAACGGAAGGAAAATGAATTTCTTAAACTCTTTGGATGCCAACGTAAATATGCAACTTTCATCCTCCTAGAAAGAAGGAAAATGAAGTTCTTAATCTCTTTAGATGCAATAGTAAACCTCATCATTCAAATCTCTAAGTACATCCACCTATATTTTACAAACTTCCTATTGGAAGATTCAAGTGACCAACATTGCTACTATGGTTAAGGATGCAACCAACTCACTAAAGCTCGAGGAAACAGCCTAAAAGCTCATAAACATTACTACTAGTGTTCTCTCTAGGTTTTAGTTTTTGCTTTTAGTGTATGTGTTATCTGATAATTTTATTTTGGAAACAATATATCAAGCTTTACACAAACAAAATTTTAGTCCAATTTACTTTAATTATTTAATGGATAGACTTCTTTTGAATATGCACATAACATCCATAAATTTCGAAACAACTAAGTTGGCTTGTAAGGTTTATAATTCTAAACTAGTAGAGGAATATTTTTTTTTTCTTAGAAAACTTTTTCTCAGACGGTTGAGCTTACATAAGCACTAGATTTCATTTTAAAAACATTTAGCTCTCTATTCATATATTTAATATGCTAATCTCTTTGAAGAGGTTAATTTGCAACTAATGCTAGTATATGCTATCATATATGGGATTAAGGCTAGATTTTACTAAAAAACACATGACCAAAGTGAAGATATCCTTGGCCATAGCTGCTAGAGATGTGGATTTCTTTAAGATACTATCTAGGTTGAAACCACCCTTAGTAAGAGCTAAATGTGTATCTCATTGACTAAGAACTTATTTTCCTTAGATGTAAACAAAGAAGTTAGTGACTAAAACTACGAATATTTGTCATGAAAAAGAAAATTCTCATTAAAAACCATCAATACATCATTTTAAATAATGTGTTTTTTGGTAAATAATAATAATAATAAATTAACTATAAAAATAACACTACCCACTTTCTTAACAATCAATAAATAAATAAATAAAAATTAATAATTTTATTATAAAATAAACCCACATAAATCAATCAATAATAAAGAATAACACCAGCATCATCATCCTCATAAACCAACCATTATTATGAAAAACCATATCTACCATATTTATAAGATACAAAATTAAAAATACTTTTTTAAAATAAAAATTATAAAATATCTTTGAATGTATATTCAAAGTTCAATATGAATATTTTATCCCGATAATATTTACCTTATTTTCAAAGATTAGTCACAAGTGCTAACATTACATTTGGAAATATGGGGATGATAGTTGAGTATTGGCCAAATTGACCTCCGGCAGGAAGGCGCGGTAAATCTGTTAAGTGGTTGTTGATTTTTTTTGCTTAATCTTAAGCTTACCGGAAGATAATGTTGAGGACCGTGTTTGGAAATCCAAACCCTTGACTCGTACATACTGGGCTTTTCTCCATCATTTTTCACATCTTGTACTGCTACAAACGATCTCCACACATGTCCTTGTAAAAGATAACGGCTGTGACCACATGAACGCGACCTTTCAACTACGTTACAAAGAAATTATGGGCATCGATATTGAAGTGATTTGGCATTTTTTAATTTGGGTAAATAGGTATGTTTTATTAGGGGATAGGTAGGTTTGTTTTATTTAGAATAGGTATTTTAGAATTTTAATATAACTATTAATAATAATAATTATTAAGTTAATGATAGGTTTAATTTTTATAAAATGTAATAAAATATTATTTTTAGTATTCATAATTTTTATGTTAGTTATGTTTTTTTAATGAATTTATCTTAAATTAATTAATTAAAGAAAATGTTATATTATTTGAACATGTGGTATTGATAAATCATGATATTGGCCCACTGTATTATAATATCTATTTACTAGTTAAGAATTTCTATTGTAAAGTGGTGAATTTTCATGATTAAGAATATTGTTTAACTCATATATTAATTATTTTTATAATTAAAAATAATAATAATTTAAATAAAGTTAAAATTTAATCAATTTTTATGATTCTTTTAACAATATGAAATATATAATTGAATAAATATTTTTATGTTATCATAAACTAATGTCTACAACTATAAACATTTGCTGACTATTTAGTTTATATAACTATGTTTATCATATTTGGGTGAAGTTTTGATTGATTTCAATTCTAAATGAGAAAAGAATTTATTTAATGTTAAATGTTATTATTAATTTTGTGAAGAATCTAAATTATTATTATTATTTAGGATTATTTATGTAGTTGAATTTAATTTTATTTTTAATTGGGAGAAGGATCTATTTAACGTTGGATGTTATTATTAATTCTGTGAAGTATCTATTTAATGTTGGATTTTATGTAATTGGTTCTTCCCCTCGATTCTTATCTCTAGAATTTAGATTTTTAAAACTTAATGAAAACTTAACTCTACACAAGTCACCTAACCCTGGATAATAAAATTTGTTAATTTGTGCCGGCGAAAATTCTCCGGGAATCCTAACCCTGGATAATAAAATTTGTTAATTTGTGCCGGTGAAAATTCTACTCCGTGGGGATTCCCGGATGACAGGATCATTCGGGAAAGCCTACGGTATCGAGAGGAGGTAAAACGTCGTATTCCTTATATTTATTAAAAAGGCTAAAGAAAACGTGTTACCTCTGTCGCACAGCGTACCAATGATACATAAATAAGCAGCAATGCCAACTGGAAGAACCCACAACTTTCACAAATTCAATTTTTTAGTGCAATTTTTTTTGAAGGTTTTACGGTGGTTTTTTCTGGTCTAATTTCTTTAAAATTCAGCGAGAATTTATTGAAAACAGAAGTTTGATGGATAACCTTGCAGAATGGAAATGCCCTAAAGATTTTTTTAGGGTGCTGAATCCATATATGTAATAAAAAAACCAGTTTAAATAACATAAATCAAGATTTTACCTTGATTTTTTTACTAGATTCCGGCACCTGAAACTCCAAAAAATCGCACTAAAAACAATTCCTATTAAAATAATTTAAAAAACGTGTTAACTCTGCCCCACAGCCTACACAAGATCTATAAATAGGAAGCAATGCCCACTGCAAGAACCCACAACTTTCACAAATTCTCTCCAAGGTTGTTTTAACAGTACTGAGTGGTGAGCGGCAACCAGGCCAGCAAAGAGAATGGATGTAAAGAGTCTATCAACGAGTCCCATGGGTACTCTGACCTATTTTGGGAGGCAGAGGCAAAACCCATCTGCCTTTCGCAATTTTTATGCTTGCTCCAGTAACCTGCCATGGAGAAACCACGCGCAAATCTCAGCTGGTTTTGTGCATATGGTTTTGAAGCAGAGGAAAGCCCAGTACAAAACCTTTGCCTTCAATATAAGAAAAGGCGTCTCTGCAACAGAAACCTTTTCTAAAGAGGCCATAGAACAAACGATTCCTGGAGAAGTGATACTGCAAGAGGTATCAATTCTCAACGCTACTGATTACGCTGCAATTCTGGCCGATGAGGCATCAGAGTTGATAGGCAACAGAGTCTCCCTCCAGCTGGTGAGCAGCAGCCAGGTTGACTCAGGTAAATCAGCTTTTGTATTTAATACTATTCCCCTCTATTTGGTTTCCATGGTGTTTTATCTGGTAGCTTAATTCCTTTTTAGGTTTCTGTTGTTCTAATCTGCGTACAAATGAATGTATAATGGCAGAAACGGGATTCGGAAAAACAGCTGGTGAAGCGTCTTATTTAAAGTGGAGTCCCTTCGATGGACCCATTGCTACCGACAAACACTACGACATCAGCTTCAAGTGGAACTCTGCTCTGGGAGTTCCGGGAGCATTCTTGATAAAGAACATGCATTCACGGGAGTTCTTTCTGAAATCTCTAACTCTTGATATCCCTGGTCAAGGTAAACTGCGCTTTCAGTGCAACTCGTGGATTTTCCCCTACGATATCAGCAAAACTGATCGTATTTTCTTTTCTAACAAGGTATGGTGTATTATGCATTCTTTTCCAGTTAATCGCTTTATAGGTTAAGGTATTCTCTTCAATCAAGGATGGGTTCATAGATTAATGTTGCCAGCGCGTGCTGTGATCAGAGCTACCTGCCCGAGGAGACACCAGAAGGATTAAGGAAATTGAGGGAGCGAGATATGGTGGAACTACGAGGAAATGGAAAGGGAGAGAGGAAAGTATACGATTATGACGTGTATAACGACATTGGGAACCCTGACAGCAGTCCAGAGCTGCTGAGACCAGACGAGCCTTATATCTTTATAAATGCATCGAGACGAATATCAACCTATAAATGCACCGAGAGACGAAATGGCCACCGTAAGATCATTTATTGCTTTAATCTGACTCGTCTCTCAGTGCATATATGGGCGACCAGTGTTGAGTGAATCCAAGGACTTCCCATATCCTAGAAGATGCAGGACGGGCCGTCCACCATGTAAAACAGGTATAACCTTTATTTCTCCTTACTATGCCCATAGTAGTCTTCGGATTTATATACACCATGTTTTCAAGTTTTTTTTAATGGACGTCTGGTTCCGAAACAATTTTGGATAGATTACGTGAGAGTGGACTCCATTGTGCCACTTCATGCTAGTTAAAATTTCTTTTATCTTGGATGGTGGATGAGAGATTTCGGAAATATTTTGGAATTATATATATATTTTTGAAGAAAATTGTTTTTTTTTGCAGGATTAGACCACAAAACTTGTGGGTTTAAACTTTCTTACTTAATCATTGCACCATATTCACATGACTAATTTGATAAATATATTTGGGTTAGAGATTCTGAAAATATTTTGGAATTTCATAAATAGTTGTTTGGTCTTTCCTTTTGGAAAAATTATTTTTTGTAAGTTTTTGGAATACTTTGGAATACCACACATAATAGTTTCATTTTCGAATAAGAAAAAAAAGTCCTTTCGTCTAAAAATAATTGACCTCATTCATGTACATCTTATTTCAGAATATGTCTTATATTACTATTAGGTAAGTGCTAAGTACATGTACATTTTTGAGAATATTTTGGAATAAGATATATAATAGTTTGGTCCAAAAATAATTATATGTTTTTGAATTTTAGAAATATTTAGAAATAATTCTTATATTTTTCAGAAATATTTTAGAATGAAAAAAAAAAAAAATTATTTAAAAATACAACAAATAATAGTTTAGTTATAAAAAAAAAATTAACTCACTCCTGTACATATTATTTCAAAATATTCCCTTCGTGGATTCGATTGGGATTCCAGAAATATTTTGCAATAGATTCAAAAGTAGTTTGGTCAAATTTTTTTTTTTTTTTTTCAGTTTTGAAAATATTTAAAATAATTATAATTTTGTGAATTTAGAGAATATTTTAGAATAAGACGATCACATATAGTAATTTATTACTCCTTACCTCTTATTTCAAAATATTCCTTGATTTAGCTTTAGTTTTACCCGTCTCTCAATTTACTTCACTCCTATTCGTCTTATTCCTGAGAAGTTCAACTTTACCAACCTCCCTCATTATATATTAAGATTTTAGCAGTTCAAACGCCAAATTTGAGGGTGCAAGGTAGAATTCAATTTTTAATCCACGGGGGTTGGGTTCAGCACTTTGGTGTTTGATAGGTGAAGTTTGAGGTTGCAGTTAGACGATTCAATGTTTATCAGATATGGGTTTGGTGGAGGAAGAGATTTTCGTCCTCCCCTATCACCGAATATGTGAGGGATTTGAGTATCGAGTTATGATGGGTAGTTACAGAAATTTAAACGGGTTGTTGGACGAGAAAACTTCTACCGTTCTGGCTGAATATCAGGAATTGAAGGCGCGGGTACAAATGGAAAAAATGGTCATATTAAGTGTGAGATTTATTAGTAAATTGAAGTGTATATTGAATAAAATGGTCATATTAAATGTGAGATTTATCAGTAAATTGAAGTGTATATTAAATAAAATGGTCATATTAAATGTGAAATTTATTAGTAAATTGAAGTGTGCATTAAATATGAGTTCTTGATTTTTTTTTTATTTAATATTCCGAACTTCTAAATTGATTATTATTAAATATTGAGAGAGTATCTTTCAGTTTTTTTTTAATGTTTTGAAATTTTCAATTGATTATTAAATAAAAATATATATATATATATATATATATATATATATATATATATATATATGATGTCAGTTACAAATATATGATTTTATAAATGAATTTAATAGTTAATAAAAAGGATATTTATATATTCATTTTTTTTTATTTTGTGAAATAACTCATTTTATTTTTATTAAGTTTATAATTGAATTAAAATATTAATTATATAAATAAATTTAATGATGTCATAAATATATAATTAAATTAAAAATATATATATTTATAATATTTTAAAGTGAAAATCATATTTTAAATATAAAGTTTTTAAAAAATATTTACACATGAAAATTTGATTAGAATTTTATAAATTTAAGGTTAAGATAACTTTACAGTAATAATAATATTAGATTTAAGACTTTTGTGATCCACAATGTAGATGAATGTTAAATTTCTATTATCCATTTAATAATTATTGATGAGTAACTTCACATCAAAGAGTGCCTTAACACAACATCTAATCAGCATCTATCTAAAATCTTATTTTTTTTTAAATTATTAAAAAAAATTAATACATTTTATATTAAAATGATAAAATTTAATCCTAATAAATAAGAATATTAACTAAACACCCACATTTAATTAACACATACATTTAATTAATCTTTTATTATTTTTGAAAATAACATTTTATTTAATTAAATAAATAAATATTATATTACCCCCCTAAATCGATAGAGTTGAGGTAACCTCGTATTTTTATTATATGATTAATATAGTTTTCTGTATTTGAAATGAAGAATATTATATTATTAAATGGCTGCTCCATACCAATTACGATATTTGTTTATTTTACCATTTGTGAAGACTTTATCTTTAATTGTTGTCATTAATTTTTTTGTTCGAAGTCAATGCTTTTGCATTCCCTCTGAAAGGACGCTTTTAAAAAACAATAATGCCTCTGGTCACTGTGCTATTATAAAGTCGCAAACATAAAAGTAGATTAATCAGTCAGAAAATTCGATTTAGTCGCCCATCCTTCAGTCGATCGATGTCGTAAATATTTTGAATTAAGAAGCTCCTAAAAATGATTAGCTGAGTTTCCCAGAACTGTGACGTTGCTCTACGTTGCTCTTTCCTGAACGTTTGCTGGATATTCGAATAGTATACTACATTATATTTCTTACACCTTCCAAATTACATGCAGATCCCAAGTCTGAAAGTCGAACCAGTGCGGTCTTCATTCCGCCAGACGAAAGGTTCCCTCATACGGATTTCCCTGATTTTGGAGCCCACACCATCAATGCTTTCGCCAATCTGACTGTGCCTGAGATCACGGAAGGTTCTGAAAGTGCCTTCAAAACGTTCGAACAAATTGAACAGCTCTATGTTCAGGGATTTCAAAGTCAATATAACTCCCCGAGCAAACTTCTTCAGCACGACAAGAATCCCCTTCACATTCTGAAGGGAATACTAGAAGCCGCCAAGGACAATCCACTGATAGATTTTGTGCGTCCTCAAGTTTATGAAGGTCAGAATGTATTGATATATTATTTCTGTTTAATTTATATCTTTGTTCTTCAGAAAATTTATTTTGCTGAAGTGAATTTTCACTGCCATAGCTAATGAGAATGCGTGGAAGTCCGATACTGAGTATGCACGGCAGGCGCTTGCTGGTTTAAATCCGATGACGATTCAATGCTTACAAGTAATTCAATTACTACTTGATACCTCATTTGTCCCATTTATATACGAATAGGAATAGGAATAGCCCAAGGATCTGTGTAGGTATTTTGTTCAAACACGCCCATAATAATTAGATTTTACATGTGACAGGAATTTCCCCCGTCCAGCAGCTTGGACCCAAATATCTACGGCCCACAGAAGAGTTCAATCACCGAGCATGTTGGAATATAATTTCCAACTGCCATGAACGTGTTGCAGGCGACAACAAATCTGAACAGCTAGCAGGTTGGCTGAACGAACAGGCAGCAGAACGGTTGGACAGGCGCACAGTTAAACCGGGAGCAGATTGGCAACAATCGACGGAGTGCGGGGGGGTCAATTAGCTCGATAGTTAACAAATGGGCACCCCGTAGTTGACCGGTTGGCTGCACGTTGACCACAAACGTGTGGCCGTAATTTAGTGCGGGGGTCACCCCAATTGTCTTGTACGAACAGTGGGCAGCCCCGTAACCACCAGCTTGTGGTGGCTCCGCCCACCAGCCACCCGCGTGCCACCAAATCACCACCGCTGCGGGAAATTCAAAATTCTGCCACGAATCAAATTTGCCATTAATTTTTTTTATCGGTGCTGACAGAAATTTAAGGCACCATAAATATTTTTTTTAAGCGGTGAATTTTGGCAATTTTGTCAACAAATGACATTAATTGTTTTTTTAGAGATTTTGTTTATAAATATACAACAGAGATGTAATGTAATTTTTTTTTACAGAGCAGTCCCATTTTTATGTAATACGCACAGCAGTGCTTTGAATGTTTTTTAAAAAGACAGAGCTGAATTAAAATTACACACAGCAGTGTATATTTTAAAAAACAGTGAGTTGTTTTTTATTAAAAAAAAAAACAGAGACAGTGAATGAGAAATTCACAGCAGTTTTTTTTATACAGACACAGAGACGAGTTTTTTTTTTTTTTGGAGCTGTGATTAGAAGCAGTCCAACAATTGTAAATCCCTCTGTGATTGATGAAGAACTTGTAAACAATTTTATGGAATAAAATTTGTGTTATAGAGTTGAAATTCAGTTTTTCTGTAGAGTGAAATTTATTTCTCTGTGTTAAAAAGGGAGAATTATGGAATTTTCAAATTTCCAACAGAGCAACACATAGAAAAGTTCCTTGAGGGTCTTTCTGTGCAGCAGGTTCGTCGCAGTTTACCTTAATCTTATACTCTCTCCTCCATTGTTATTTTTTTTTAGGTATTTCAAATAAATCAAGTCATGATGATATTGATGCAGGTTGTTGCCTCAAAGAGACTGTTTATTTTGGACTACTATGATGCATATATGCTTTATGCCAAACGCATCAATAAGCTATCAGAGGGGAGTAAAACATATGGCAGTCGCACACTTTTCTTCCTCACAAACGAGGGAGTGCTGAAGCCCGTAGCCATTGAATTGTGTTTGCCTCCCACTGCTGAAGAGGCCGAAGGTGTTAGGAACGTGTACACTCCTGCGGAGGAGGGAACAGAAGAAGGAGCATTATGGCTGCTGGCAAAAGCTCATGCCCGTGCCAACGATGCGGGTTACCATCAATTGATCAGTCACTGGTAAGCCTTCTACTTCATATTCTTCTAAATGATATATAAAACTTAACTAATAATATACGACATAGCATAACTATACTAATCAAAACAAAAGATATATTCATTTTCCAGTTTCATATACAAAACAAAAACCATCCATCCATACATATATATATATATAACTGTTCTGGCCGGATCCCTTCGATTGAAGGCCTCCGGAAATAGTCCTGGTTGTCTTCGCCTAGCTGTTCAAAGACCTTCCAAACCCCCAAACTGTGTACTACCTTCTTTAGATAATTTGTCTGCCATTATATTAGATTCTTTGTAGATGTGTCAAACAGATATAAGAGCAAATAAGCTTTTTACATGAAGGATTTCTTCAAAAATAGGTAGCAAGGAGTGGTTGTGGAAGCTTTGAGTCTCTCTTAGCAAATAAGCTTTTTACATGAAGAATTTCATCTAAAATAAGCAGCAAGGAGTGGATGTGGCATCTTTGAGACTCTCTAAACCCGTTTATCACAAAGTATGAAATCTCCTGAGATCTATGGGTACAGACCAACAAAAAGAAAAGCTTTAGTGCTAGCCCGTTTCACATAACTGTTTGATCCTCTTCCAAATCCAAACAAGAATTTATATAAAAAAATATCATCATAATTAATTTTATTTTTAAAATTCCTTAAATAAATTTTTTTTTCATAACAATAATAAAGATAACAAAGAGTAATTCTCTGTGTTAAAGAGGGAGAATTCTGGAATTTTCAAATTTCCAACATGGTATCGGAGCCAATTCAGGCTATTTGAAGGTCAAATAAGCTGAAGGAAAGGAGTTCGTTATTGCAGAAGCCTCTCCAGCAGAGTGAAGGTTCAGACAAGAAGAATTCGAAGGTATTTCTCTATACAGTTAAGTGTTACTATTGCAGAACAGTTAGTAAATTTAAACACATAGTCAAGTGTTTTGAATCATAGTTAAAAGTGCAGAATGGCTGGCTCCAGCACTGGTATGAGTTTGGGAAATATCCATCTCCCACAATTTAATGGAAAAAATTATGACTATTGGTCAATAACTATGAGAGCTTTATTTACCTCACAAGAGTTATGGGAATTAGTTGAGGATGGCTTTGAAGAGCCAGCAAATGAAGTAGAGTTTCTTCTTTTAACTCAGGCAGAAAGGGAGTCACTGAAGAACAATAAGAAGAGAGATGCCAAGGCTCTTTTCTTCTTGTATCAAGCAGTGCATGAGAGTGTGTTTCCAAGGATAGCAGCAGCTAAGAAATACAGTGAAGCATGAGAAACTCTCAAGACATCTTATCAGGACATGGAGAAGGTGAAGACAGCAAAACTTCAGTTGCTGAGGAGAGACTTTGAGACTCTCTGTATGAAAGAGTCAGACACTATTGACTCATTCTTCACTCATGTGATTGGAATGGTTACACAAATTAGATCGCATGGAGAAACTCTTGAAGACAAGAGGATTGTTGAAAAACTCTTGAGAAGTTTACCTTCAAGATTTGATGTGATTGTCACCACCATAGAGGAGACTAAAGATCTCACAAAATTTTCAGTGGATGAGCTACATGCATCACTGATGACCCATGAACAGAGATTGAGTAGGAGTGAAAACTCATCTCTTGAGCATGCTTTTAAGACCCAGATGTCTTCCGGAAGAGGAAGAGGGCAAGGCAGAGGAAGAGGAAAAGGCAGAAGCCAAAACAGAGGTGGAAGAAACAGTCCAGCAAATGCTCAAGGAAGGGGCAGCTATCCAAATCAGCATCAAGGCCAAGGCAGCCAGCAAAGTGGACAGCAGAATGATCAAGGACAAAGGTATGATAAATCCAATGTTCAATGTTACAATTGTAAGAAATATGGTCATTATGCTAATGAATGTAGAAAGAAGAAACAAGATATGAGAAGTGGAACTAGTGCAAATTTCACAAGAGAAAATAGCAGCCAAAGTAATTTGTTTTTAGTTTGTAATATGGTTGAAGAAAAGAATGAGAATATATGGTTTCTAGACTCCGGTTGTAGTAACCATATGACAGGAAACTTAGCAATGTTTTCTATGTTAGATGAAAGTGTGCAGTCACAAGTCACACTAGGAACTGATAGCAAAGTTTCTGTTATGGGAAAAGGAGAGGTAAATGTTTTAACAAGATTAGGTGCAAAGAAAACCATAGCAGATGTTTATTATGTTCCAGGAATGAAGTGTAACCTCTTAAGTGTTGGACAACTTGTCCATAAGGGGTATAATGTTTTCTTTGATAATGATGTTTGTACCATCATGGATAAACCACCCAGCAAACTATGTATTGCTGAAGTGAAGATGACAAGGAACATGATGTTCCCTCTCAGAATGAGAGCAGATTTGAAGAATGGTGAAGAGAAAGCAGCAGTTGCACAAGAGACTTACCAAAGCGAACCAAAGGATGATAATTGGTTATGGCACTTGAGATTTGGTCATCTCAACTTTGGAGGTCTTAATTTGTTGAACAGAAAAGGAATGGTAAGTGGTTTACCATTGATAGAGAAACTGGATAGCCTTTGTGAAGGTTGTATTCTTGGGAAACAACACAGAGAAAGTTTTCCTTCCGGGAAAAGCATAAGGGCAAAAGCACCCTTAGAGATTGTCCACTCAGATGTATGTGGACCGATGCAAACTCCATCACTTGCGAACAACCACTATATCTTAACATTCATAGATGATTTTACAAGAAAAACTTGGGTTTACTTTTTGAAAAACAAAAGTGAAGTGTTTGAAAAATTTTGCAATTACAAAGCACTTGTTGAGAACCAGAGTGGGCTGCATATCAAATTCTTAAGGACTGATAGAGGAGGTGAGTATATATCTAAAGATTTCCTACGTTTTTGTAGAGAAAATGGTATTCAAAAGTAGTTTACAACTAGATATACTCCGCAGCAAAATGGAGTAGCCGAAAGGAAGAACCGAACCATAATGGACATGGCGAGGAGTATGTTAAAGGCAAAGCATTTGCCTAATGATTATTGGGCTGAAGCTGTACATTGTGCAGCGTACATCTTGAATAGATGTCCTACAAAAGTAGTTATGAACAAAGTGCCAGAAGAGGCATGGAGTGGCACAAAGCAAAGTGTCACACACATGAAGGTTTTCGGATGTGTGGCTTATGCACACATTCCGGATCAGCTAAGAAAGAAGTTGGATAGCAAGGGGGAGAAATGTATTTTCATTGGATACAGTGAGGAATCCAAGGCCTACAGGTTATATAACCCATCCAACAAGAAGTTCATTGTGAGCAGGGACGTTCAGTTCATTGAAGAGGAAGCTTGGGATGGAAGCATAGAGAAAACAGTGAATGTTAAACACTGTTTATCTCATGATGAAAATAATGATGAGTTGGCTGAAATACATCCCCAAACAGCAACACCAACAGGAGAGCAGCAAAGCACACCTTTGAGGAGAAATGATAGTGCTTCTCCAAGCACACCACAAGGAGGAAATTCAAGTGCTTCTTCAAGCATTTGTACACCTACTGAAAGAGGTAAGAAATTCAGAAGTTTGAAAGAAATTTATGAACAAGATTTAGCTAATGAAGGTATCAATTCTTTGTTTACTTTATATTGTCATGTTGATGATCCTGTTCATTTCGAAGAAGCCATCAAGGATGAGAAATGGATAGAAGCTATGGATGAGGAAATAAATGCCATAGAGAGGAACAAAACTTGGGATTTGGTTGAACTCCCAAAAGGTAAAGATGTCATTGGTGTTAAATGGGTCTACAAGACCAAGAGTAATGCTGAAGGCAAGATAGAAAGACACAAGGCAAGGCTTGTTGTCAAAGGGTATAAGCAGAAGCATGGCATAGATTATGAGGAAACTTTCGCACCGGTTGCAAGAATGGAAACCGTGAGAGCAGTGTTGTCCATAGCAGCACAAAACAAATGGAAATTTTACCAAATGGACGTGAAGTCAGCATTTCTGAATGGAGTGTTAATGGAAGAGGTTTACATTGATCAACCTCTCGGCTATGAAAAGAAAGGCCAAGAGCACAAGGTATGCAAACTGAAGAAAGCTCTTTATGGGCTGAAGCAAGCGCCAAGAGCGTGGTACAGTAGGATAGATTCCTATCTACTGGAAAATGGTTTTGAAAAGTGTGAGGGAGAACCCACCCTCTACATCAAAGAAAAAGATGGAAAAATATTGATTGTAGTCTTATATGTTGATGATGTTATTTTTACAGGTAATGATGATTGCCTTATTGAACATTTTAAAATAGTCATGAAAGAAGAATTTGAAATGACTGATATGGGTTTGTTGAGATACTTCTTGGGAATAGAAGTAGAACAAGATGAAAGTGGGATTTTTATCTCACAGGCAAAGTATGTTAATGAGGTACTTGAAAGATTTAACATGCAGGAGAGCAAAGCAGCAATCACTCCCACAGTGATGGGATTAAAACTCAGCAGAGAGGACAGCAACAAGGATTTTGATCCTAGTTTATACAAGAGCATAGTTGGCAGCCTCATGTATTTGACTGCAACTAGGCCGGACATAATGCATGCTGTTAGTTTGATTTCCAGGTTCATGGAAAAGCCAAAGGATGCACATTGGCAAGCAGCAAAAAGAATTTTGAGGTATGTTAAAGGTACTAAAAGGTTTGGTATTTTTTATACTACTTCAGAATGTTCAGATTTAGTTGGATACACGGACATTGATTGGGCTGGAAGTGTTGATGATCAGAAGAGCACTTCCGGCTATGTTTTTCACATGGGTTCAGGAGCCATTTCATGGGCTTCTAAGAAACAACCCATTGTAGCATTGTCTACGGCAGAAGCAGAGTATGTGGCAGCTACAGCAGCAACGTGTCAAGCAGTTTGGATGCGGAAAATGTTGAGAAGTTTATGTCAAGAACAGGTAAAAGGGACAGTGATATTTTGTGACAATAGTTCAGCTATTGCATTGTCTAAGAATTCTGTTTTTCATAAGAGGACTAAACACATTGACACCAAGTTTCACTTCATACGTGAATTGGTTAACAATGGCGAGATAGTTTTGCAACATTGCAGAACAGAGGATCAATTTGCAGATATTCTAACAAAGTCACTTGCGCAGAAAAGCTTTGAACACTTGAGAAAATACTTGGGTATGCAGGAAAACCCAGCAGTTGAAATTAAGGGGGAGTGTTGGAATATAATTTCCAACTGCCATGAATGTGTTGCAGGCGGCAACAAATCTGAACAGCGAGCAGGTTGGCGGAACGAACAGGCAGCAGAACGGTTGGACAGGCACACAGTTAAACCGATAGCAGATTGGCAACAATCGACGGAGTGCGGGGGGTCAATTAGCTCGACAGTTAACAAATGGGCACCCCCCGTAGTTGACTGGTTGGCTGCACGTTGACCACAAACGTGTGGCTGTAATTTAGTGCGGGGGGTCACCCCAATTGTCTTGTACGAACAGTGGGCAACCCCCGTAACCACCAGCTTGTGGTGGCTCCGCCCACCAGCCACCCGCGTGCCACCAAATCACCACCGCCGCGGGAAATTCAAAATTCTGCCACGAATCAAATTTGGCATTAATTTTTTTTATCGGTGCTGATAGAAATTTAAGGCACCATAAATATTTTTTTTAAGCGGTGAATTTTGGCAATTTTGTCAACAAATGACATTAATTGTTTTTTTAGATATTTTGTTTATAAATATACAACAGAGATGTAACGTAATTTTTTTTTACAGAGAAGTCCCATTTTTATGTAATACGCACAGCAGTGCTTTGAATGTTTTTTTAAAAGACAGAGCTGAATTAAAATTACACACAGCATTGTATATTTTAAAAAACAGTGAGTTGTTTTTTATTAAAAAAAAAAAACAGAGACAGTGAATGAGAAATTCATAGCAGTTTTTTTTATACAGAGACAGAGAAGAGTTTTTTTTTTTTTGGAGCTGTGATTAGAAGCAGTCCAACAATTGTAAATCCCTCTGTGATTGAGGAAGAACTTGTAAACAATTTTATGGAATAAAATTTGTGTTATAGAGTTGAAATTCAGTTTTTTTGTAGAGTGAAATTTATTTCTCTGTATTAAAGAGGGAGAATTCTGGAATTTCCAAATTTCCAACAGAGAAACACATAGAAAAGTTCCTTGAGGGTCTTTCTGTGCAGCAGGTTCGTCGCACTTTACCTTAATCTTATACTTTCTCCTCCATTGTTATTTTTTTTTAGGTATTTCAAATAAATCAAGTCATGATGATATTGATGCAGGTTGTTGCCTCAAAGAGACTGTTTATTCTGGACTACTATGATGCATATATGCTTTATGCCGAATGCATCAATAAGCTATCAAAGGGGAGTAAAACATATGGCAGTCGCACACTTTTCTTCCTCACAAACGAGGGAGTGCTGAAGCCCGTAGCCATTGAATTGTGTTTGCCTCCCACTGCTGAAGAGGCCGAAGGTGTTAGGAACGTGTACACTCCTGCGGAGGAGGGAACAGAAGAAGGAGCGTTATGGCTGCTGGCAAAAGCTCATGCCCGTTCCAACGATGCGGGTTACCATCAATTGATCAGTCACTGGTAAGCCTTCTACTTCATATTCTTCTAAATGATATATAAAACTTAACTAATAATATACGACATAATATAACTATACTAATCAAAACAAAAGATATATTCATTTTCCAGTTTCATATGCAAAACAAAAACTGTTCTGGCCGGATCCCTTCGATTGAAGGCCTCCGGAAATATTCCTGGCTGTCTTCGCCTAGCTGTTCAAAGACCTTCCAAACCCCCAAACTGTGTACTACCTTCATTAGATAATTTGTCTGCCATTATATCGGATTCTTTGTAGATGTGTCAAACAGATACAAGAGCAAATAAGCTTCCAAAATAGGTAGCAAGGAGTGGCTGTGGAAGCTTTGAGTCTCTCTTGGCAAATAAGCTTTTTACATGAAGATTTTCATCTAGAATAAGCAGCAAGGAGTGGATGTGGCATCTTTGAGACTCTCTAAATCCGTTTATCACAAAGTATGAAATCTCCTGAGATCTGTGGGTACAGACCAACAAAAAGAAAAGCTAAGTGCTAGCCCGTTTCACATAATTGTTTGATCCTCTTCCAAATCCAAACAAGAAGTTATATAAAAAAATATCATCATAATTATAATGTTCATAGTTAATTTTATTTCTAAAATTCCTTAAATTTTTAATTTCTTCATAACAATAATAAAGAAAACGAAGAGTAATATAATTGTTTACAGAGAGTAACATAATTGTTTACAGACACGACAGAGTATGTGTTTAAATTTTTCTGTAATATTTTTCCAATTTTTTTTGAGAGAGTTATTATTTTTAAACAGACAACCATATAAAAATTGAAAAATGTATGGGTTCACTATGGAGTAGAGAGTTATAAAGTTTTTATTATAATTTTTTCTTTATGATTATATAGTTCTAATTAATAATAAAGAAGAAGAATAATATGTTTAACCAATTGAGTTATAAGATTTTTTGTTTGCTGAAAAGAGTTACAATCTTAATTCATTAAAGTATGGTTACCATACACACTTTTTTATTTGAATTTAGAAAACATATATTCTTAACCATTAAATTCACTCAATCCATAAATGAAATGAGATAAAATATCTTCAAAATGTTACCATTATATATTTATGTCAAATACCGAGTTATTCGAGATTAGATTCAATTTCATAATATGCAAAATTGGTTTAAATGAATTAAATGTTTTGGGAAATTTTTATCTTTTTGCTAATAACACATTGTATGAAGATTTATTTTGTTTATTGGGTGTAGGTTGAGGTTAGACTAGATTTCATTTCATAATATACGAAATATGTTTAATGAATTACAATGTCTTTTGAAATTAGATTTATCATTTTGCAAATATCACATCATATTGCATTCATTTTTCTTATGTTTATTGGTGCAGGTTGAGAACCCATGGGGCAATGGAGCCTTTCATTATAGCTACTCATAGACAATTGAGTAGAATGCATCCAATGTATAAGTTACTAATACCTCATTATCTTGATACAATGGACATCAATGCGGCTGCTCGTCAAAGCTTAATAAATGCTGGAGGAATTATAGAGCAAAGCTTTACTCCAACAAAATATTCCATGGAGATGTCATCTAAGATATATAAAGATTGGAAGTTTAACGAACAAGGATTGCCTGCCGATCTTCTTAAAAGGTTTGTTCTCAAAGAGTAAAATTCTAGTTTCATTATATATTTTTTACATACAATATTGACATATAATTGTTTTTTTTGTGTAGAGGAATGGCTATCCCAAACCCAACAACACCCCATGGTCTAAGGCTTATGATTGAAGACTATCCGTTTGCTGTAGATGGCCTAGAAGTATGGTTTTCTATGAAACAATGGGTTTCAAACTACTTGAATTTCTATTACAAAGATGATGCATCAATGAAAATAGATCAAGAATTGCAAGCTTGGTGGAGTGAGATTGTAAATGTTGGGCATGGAGATCTCAAGGATGATTTAAACAG
This sequence comes from Pinus albicaulis, assembly GCA_034641835.2. Taxonomy (NCBI): domain Eukaryota; kingdom Viridiplantae; phylum Streptophyta; class Pinopsida; order Pinales; family Pinaceae; genus Pinus; species Pinus albicaulis. The sequence continues at coordinate 827,922,837 of CM076576.1, read as the reverse complement.
ATGGTATAAAATGGAGACAAAAGAGGAAGTTGTTGAAGCATTGACCACTATTATATGGATTGGATCAGCTCACCATGCCGCAGTCAACTTCGGGCAATATGCTTATGGAGGTTACATGCCTAATCTTCCCACCATGAATAGAAAACTTATCCCAAATAAAGGTTCTATAGAATACACTGAGATGGTGGGAGATATATATGCATATTTCCTTAAAACTGTATCTACTCCATTCCAAGCGACCCTTGTCATGGCCATTTTGGAGATATTGGCAAAGCATGCAAAAAATGAAAGATACGTAGGGCAAATAGATGGATCCACACTAGAATGGGATGACGAAAATGGAATAGCTGAAGCATTTAAGAAATTTTCATCAAGGTTAGTGCAAGTGGAGAAGAATGTATCTTCCAGAAACAATAATCCCAATTTGAAGAATAGACTTGGACCTGCTCTAGTTCCTTACACATTATTGTATCCTAGCACCACTGATCTATCTAGATCTGGTGGGCTTACTGGTCGTGGTGTCCCCAATAGTATATCCATCTAATCCATTAACTACTCATATTTGTAGTGTGACAAATTAAAATATCTATGGCTCTCCTGATTTTTTCCATCCAATGTTGAATCTCTATAGTATTACAACTTAGGATATTAACATTCCCTCTTTACTGCAACCCAAATGCTTATTGGAATGTAAGACATTTTGTTGGGAATAAGAGGGAGACTTTTTCGAGTGATAAGTTACTTATTTTATGTTAGCTCGATATTTTATCATTTATTGGCATGCAAATATGCACATCTCAATTGTCCTCGTCTTGGTAAGTAATTGGAATTTAGTTATAGGTTGGTCATTAAATTATTTGTCAAATCTCATAAGGGGTTTTTTTAATTTTTTTATTGTTTTTAAATTCATTTTTTGTTGTTACAAACTCCAAGGCCAAAAGAATTATTAATTTGGAAAAAGAAATATCATTTATTTTGAAAACCGTGATTTGCATTTAGGGTAAATGTTCCTTACTAACTACTAAAGATTTTCAATGAAGCATATATATATTAATTTTATTTTTTTGTTACAGAAACTAAGGCTAAAATAATTATTAATTTTGAAAAATAAAGGGCATTTATTTGAAAAAAAAGATTTGCATTTATGGTAAATGTTCCTTACTAACAACTAAAGATTTTCAATGAAGCATATAAAACTTCTACATGACTCCAAAAGAAGATATCGATGTTTAAAAATTTTCATAGGTTTAAAGGGAATGAAAAGAGACTATGATATCCAATAAAGATTTTGACTCAAGGGTTTGTAATTTAAGATAAGTGATAGGAAATTTGCTATAAAAGAAGGTAACAGAGAAATTGTACCAAAATTGTGATTAGAAAATTAGATTATATCAAAATGAGATTAATCTAATGAATATATTGAACTTTATTATTTCCAAAAAAAATTAACTTTGTACAAAAGATGAATTGATTCATATATTAACTATGTTTTAAAACATCAACATTATGGAGAGATTAATTGGACAACTTCTTTAATTTTCCTAACAAGAAAAATAGGTATATCTTTTAGGACACCAACATCAACACAATGAGCATAATTTTTTGGGTTTGGTACAAAGAAAACATATAAATATATTAATGATGTTTTAGAACATCAATATTATAACTATGAATACAATTTTGATCAATTCTTCTTACAATAGCACAAATTTTACATAGTTTCTAAAAGGTGAAAAAAATATATGGTATCATATTATATAATAAAATTGTATATTTCAAATCTCCAAAAATGAAAAAAAAATATATAATATCATATTATATAATAGAAATATATATTTCAATTAAATTTTTATTCAAATTCTTAAATCATTATCAATATATTGAAAAGATAAACATTATTGAGCATAACCCAATTTCAATGAAGGCTATAGCTACATATCAAGTAAATGTAAATAGAATATATAATGAATCAAACTCATAATTAAATTGCATTAAGCTACTCAAATCCTATAGTTCATAATTATAAAAATATTAAAATGCGGTAGAAAATATCAATATTTGATAAAGTCACTATTATTACGAATTCTCGAAAAATTGATGGCCTGAAAATATCAACATAAAGTCACTATTATTACGAATTCTCGAAAGTTTGATGCCTTTAAAAGATGTAACTAGTGTTTTTAGAAACTGTGTTCATATATTTTGAAAATGCGTGTGCAAAATCTAAAAATATGACAATGTTATGTTTAAACAGCTTAAGCCTCGGATATGCATCATAAGTTCCATGCAAGAAAATTTTTAAGATAGGTAATCATTTTAAAATACATTTGCATGCATTCCATAATGTGCACATTGGTATGCGCATAAATGGTTCCCTTTTTTACATAATAAGAACATGTATTTCATATTTTATTTAAAGCCACACATGCACTTTAGTGACGTGAAGGTGTCCCTATTTAAATAACTTTGACCCACGCAGAAGCTTTGCACAAGCTACACCATACTGGATTATAATACTTCATGTGTATTTTTTTTTTATAAATAATTGTTGGAATAAGGAATTATTGATAGGGGATGAATTATTGATGGTAAGGTTATTAGAATTTTAAGAATAAATTTTTATTTCTTTTCATTACTGTACGTTATATGTGAGCGCATTTATAATACTTTATGAATAAACAACAAGATATGGCATTCATATGTACACACAATCTATCAAATGAGTAGCACACACATATCGATACAAGTACTTTTATGTGGAAGCTTAAAGGGAGAAACTGCCAAGTTGTTTGTTGTTATGATGTAAATAAAGCACGTACTTAATTAAATCAATTTGTTTGTGAGCACCCACTCACAGGAGGCCCCAACTCCCTTCAAATAGCAAACCACTACTTTCCAAGAGGCACCAAACTCTTATGAATGCGGACAATTACCTGCTCTAGCCACTATTCTATTTTTCATACAATTTTAAAACTGAAAACAGAAGCTAATACATATACAAAAAAATATAAATTTGATCTGTTGCAATACCAACTCCTTTCCTTCAACTCTATAGTTCTCCTCTGAACTGTGCTCTCTGCTACTCAACCAGCTTTGGTCTCGGCCCCTCTGCTACAATGTTTGTCAGTTAACACTGGGCCCAGTCACTCTTTCATTTACACACTCACGGTGTTGCGCTCTGAAACCCAAAACTATTCGACATTCCCCTACATTGCAGAATTGCACTCCACTATTTTTTTCCTTTGTTGTGCAAGGAACGAGGTTTTCACTGCAGTTCTTCATGTTGTTTTTGTTGCTTTGTACTTGGTAGTGTGTTTTAGCATGACACTATCTATTATTGTTCCATCAAAAAATTCTAGGCCACTGTAACTCTATTAAATATAAGAATGGACCACTTGTGTATTCTCCATATTGTGAAATTAATCTCAATATTCCTTGCACACATAACAAGAACCTTCATTGAATTCATACTGCGCATATCACTTGATCATCCTGCACACTCCAGCAAGGCTCCCCATTCCTATTTAACTACTTCGCAAATACTCGAGTGTATTGAAGGCGTGGATCTCCTTCCTATAGTAGTTGCAACACTCTATTAGAGCCCATAGATTTCCTGATATGATGTCCCAGAATCATTCTCTTCATTTATTTCCCCATGGCGTGCAAGTAATTATTAGAGGAGGCTTGCTTCAACTCGGGACAAACTTTACAGTCGTCATTAATAAAATGGCACCAAACTCTCTATGCACATTTACTATCATTTTCCAACTCATACATCCTCTTTAAATTGTGTGTTGGATATACAAACTCATTCTCTATTGCTATGTACTTGGTAGTGTGTTCCAGCATGGCACTATCTATTAATGTTCCATAAAAAAATTCCAGGTCACTGCAACTCTATCAAATATAAGAATGGGCCACTTGTGGGTTCTTCATATTGTGAATTGAATCTCAATTTTCCTTGCACACATAACAAGAACCTTCATTGACTTCAGCCTGGGCAGATCACTTGATCATCGTGCACACTCCAGTAAGGCTCCCCATTCCTTAACTACTTCTCAAAGACTTGAGTGTATTGAAGGTGTGGCTCTCCTTCCTATAGTAGCCGCAACGGTCTATTAGAGCCCATAGATTTACTGATATGATGTCCCAGAAGAATTCTCTTTATTTACTTCCCTCTAATGTGCAAGTAATTATTAGAGGAGGCTCGCTTCAGCTCCGGAAAAACTTTATAGTCATCATTAATCAAATGGCACCAACATCACTATGCACATTTACTATAAGTTGTTGACTCATACATCCTCTATAAATTGTGCGTTGTAGCTACCAACTTGTCCATAACTATTACACAATGCCAAATATCACACACAAGCAAAAGTTGTCAACTCGTCCATTAAATATATGCTAATACATGAGTTGGATCCTATAAGCCATGTTACCTGTAACTTTCTTAAATACAATTTCAAAATAGTTAACGGGAAAACACTCCGTCTCATGACACTGTTTACCTGACACTCCATTGAAATTTCTTTCGGGTTTTCAACTTCGAGGAAATTCCTATTATTATTTTTTTCAATTGGCGATACGTCAACTATTGTCCCATTCCAGCCTATCTCCTTTCCATCTCAGACCACCTTTTATAAACCTTTGCGGTTCTATGCCTTTCGGGGTTCCAGGGTTTCGGGCTTCCTTCTACTCGACCCACTGTAATCTCATAATACTTTTAAATAAACCTCTAGAGTTCCGGGGTTCTGGACTTCCTGCTAACCCAGCTCACTACAATACCATAACTCTTTTAAATAAACCTTTGGGGTTCCAGACCTTCCAGGGTTCTAGGATCTAGTACCAAGGGCTTCAAATTCCTTACTTTGGTTGACCATAACTTTTGATCCAGAGGCCCATTTTTAGTATTCGTCATACCGTTTGAAAGACGTTTCTAATAAATTTCTAAATATTCCACTTTCGGGAATAACTCAGTGAGACGAACACAATTCCTTCTCAAGTTAAATACTCTAGAACGCTTGGAATACAAAGATATCCAGGAGGATACAAATATTATATTATAAAATGTATGAATAATGAGATGCTGAATGTTACAAATGAGGCCTGATTATATACCTACATAGGTGCCTCTTCATGAAAGGTCAACCTAATTACTAATTAACTAATCTATCATTTATTTACATTATTTATTCATTACATTGCCTTCCCCTCAGAAAGCTTTGTCCTCAAAGCTTGTCGATGAAAGGCCTCGATTTATTTTCCTACTACGAACATCTTCTCATCTCAGGGAAGTCATCCTTGTTGATACAAGTTGATATGATCCTCTAAGTGACAAACAAAACTGTCACACTGAGAATGGATCGGACCATCCTAAATCAATCTTCTGTGGAATCTTACGATGACTAGAAACTTGTGATGATTCATTAGTATTCTTCATAATATCAGCTTGTTTGTATTCTGAATACATAGCTTGGCCTCCCGTGATTTGGATGTCGATAGAGAAATTTTTTGGTTTGACTTTGATTTTCTTTTGGCGAGGATTTTATTGATTAGGTTACAGAACCTTCATTTAGAATGTTCCTCATTCGTCTGGTATCTAAGTTTGTTTCTTCTGCAACTTGCTTGTTGTCTTCTTCAGTTGAGACATTTACTGGATCAACGTTCGATTTTTCTTCAACTTGAACTTCTATATTTAAAGATTTCGATGCTTCATTTTCGACAAGTTGTTGCACCTTGTTTTCCAATGACTTCTTGTCTTTCTTCAGCTTCTTAATTTGCTTTAGTAATTTATCGTTGTGGTCCTTGAGGCAAGCAACTTCTTCATTCTTGTTAGTTGTGATTTTATCAATTTCCTCCTGCATATTTTGTATCACCTTTTTACCTTCTTGGAAAATTACGTTTGAAATTTCTTGTATGTCTTCAAGCGCCACGAAATTTCGCTTCAAGTTAACGTCCTGCAGCGTTATTTTCTTCTTTTTGTAGGAGAATGTCAAAAACTTCTTTTTCGTATTAAGGGGGAATGACCCTAGTGATTACATCCAGAGCGAACCCAGAACTATATCACTATTATTGGGAAATAAGGTTTTAACAGTGAATTGCGAGACAAAGTAATACTCCCCAATACTTAGGTGTAAATTCTCTATGTTGTATTGTGTATCATTAGCGTTAAATGAATTTTCTTCAGTTATATTTGATTCAGGGATCACTAATTGGTTAGCACATTCAGTACTAACATAATTACTCTTTTGATTAAGATCGATAAATATGAGAACTTCCTTTCTCGCAAGTGACCCTTTGATTCTAATTAGTGTACGAACAAACATACTATAATTTTCAAGAAATCTTTCTTCTTTCCTTTCCGAATTAGATTCAATTTTCTTTCCATCAATGATTGATTCCATTTTGTCTGTTGAATTGAGTTTTTAGGGTTTTTAAGGTAACCCTTCCTAACTTTCTCTTCTTCTTTTTAATGAAGTTATTATTCCTTCAATTTTTTTTTTAATAATTTAATTAATTAAATATATAAACAAAAAAAAGAGTTAAAAAAATCAATTGTTAAAAGAATATATATATATATATATATAACAATTGATTTTTTTAACTCTTTTTTTTAATAATTTAATTAATTAATTTTTTTTAATTTTTTTTTAATAATTTAATTAATTAAATATATAAACAAAAAAAAGAGTTAAAAAAAATCAATTGTTAAAAGAATATATATATATATATATATATATATATATACTTTTAACAATTGATTTTTTTAACTCTTTTTTTTGTTGAAAGGTTACAACCCTAGTGAAACATGGTTATTCACATATATTCACCTATAAAATATATGTCCACTTATGTGTATTTGATTTGGTTAATGTTCTCCACATAAAAGTAAACTTACCATTCACAGAGATTTTTTATTCCTTTACTTCTTATTTTACCTTGCAAATACCATGGGAAATTACCATGGGCTTCCAAAACCACGAGCTTGTAAACCATCGAAAGAATAATCAAAATAACCTTACCTACTCTTCTTTATTTCTTTTTCCTTTTTAATTTTAAATTGTCTTGGTATGTACATATATGTACTTCTTTATATATATCTCTTTTTTTTTCTTTTTTTTTGTTTATTTATTTTTTACTTATATATATATATATATATATCTTTTTCTTTTCTTTTTTTCAAAATTTTCCCTTTTTTTTCCTTCAAATTTTTAATTTTCGCCAGAGGCCTATTGGTGAAATTTCTTCAAATTTTTAATTCTCGCCAAAGGCCTACTAGTGAAATTCTTTAAATTTTTAATTCTAGCCAAGGCCAACTGGTGAAAATGGAGAAACTCCAAGATTGATAGCGAAACGCTTCGACGACAACAATGTTGACAATTTTTTTATGGCCAAAGGCCTAGACCAAGGAGCGTAGCTCTGTGCAGCGATGAGCGGCCAGAAGATCAAACTGCTCTGATACTAAATGAAGCGAAAAACGTTCCTTCTCAAGTTAAATACTCCAGAACACTTGAAATACAAAGATATCCATGAGGATACAAATATTATATTATGAAAGGTATGAAGAATGAGATGTTGAATGTTACAAATGAGGCCTGCTTATATACCTACACAGGTGACTCTTCACGAAAGGTCATGTCTTATCATACATGACCTTTCAGCCTAATTACTAATTAACTAATTTATCATTTATTTAAATTATTTATTCAATACACTCAGATGATATCTTGAGACATAATCTCCTCCAAAGTTTGGGACTCCTCAGCCATCATAGTCATACTTTTATGGCTTCTCCACTAAGCCTTATACTATGGTGATTCTCTATAAAATACTACAAAAACCATGGGAATCCCCTTGAAAAAAATGCCCGTCACTGCCAACATCTACTACTTCCATCCTTCATGCTAGTCCAGTTGAAATCAATGCTAAAAAACTAGGTGCAACCAATTATTAAGATAATGCCAACTATCTAACAATATTCCCCTTTGGCATTGATGGAATAAACTAAGCTCTCCCTGAAATCAGTCATGATTTTCTTCATCATTGTTCTTCTCCTTGGCACTATTAATATTCTTCCCCTTTGCCATCAATGGAAAAGGATCCTTTTGAAGTATCCCCCTGAGACAGTGCAATCTTCTCATCTATTGATCGATCAAATTTAGTATTTTCCAACACTGATTGTAGCTGATTCATTTGGGAGGAGGAGTCACCACTTTAATCTATTGTTGGAGATACATAAAGGGCTCTCATGCAAGTGGCTTAGTAATATGTCTGCAATATGTTTTGTTGTGGCCACATATTCAAGACAAAGAAAACTAGCAGCAACATGTTCTCTTAATAAGTGGAACTTTATGGGAATGTACTTGGTATTTGAGTGCATGAAAAGATTCTTAGAGATGTTGATAGCACTAGCGTTATCACACAAGATTCGAATTGGATTAGTCAACTCTATCTTAATTTACTTCAAGGTCTCCTTCATCTAGAGAATCTGTGAATAACATGTGGCAGCCACAATATACTATACTTGACAAGTTGATAAAGAAATGGAGTCTTGTTTCTTGGTGACCCAGGACACAAAGTACTTTCCCAAAAGGAATGTTGTAGCAGAGGTCCTCTTCCTATCATCAATACCGCCTTCCCAATAAGCATCAGTGTAGGCCTTTAATATAAACTCTCTTTTCCTAGCATACCGTATATCATATTCGGATGTGCCTTGCAAATATTTGAAGATTCTTTTAACAACAAGGACATTACTTTCACGGGGGTAGGCTTGAAATATGGCTACCAGACCTAGCACATGCATGATATCTAATCTAGATGTTGTGAGATATAGCAAGATTCCTATCATTGATCTATAAACAGTCTAATTAACCAGTGGTGTCTCACCTTCTTTGTATAAATTACAGCCTGTAACCATGGGGGTACTAATTGGCTTTAAATCTTCGAGTCTAAATTTCTTCATGGTTTCTCTTAGGTATTTGGATTAGGAGATAAATATCCCATCTTTTGATTGAAAAATTTGCAGTCATAAGAAAAAGGATAGTTCTCCCGACATGGAAATCTCAAACTTTGTTTGCAAATAATTTGAAAATTGATGTCCCAACTACTCTAGATCACTTCCAAAGATTATCTCATCCACATATACTACCACAATTAGTAGGTGGTCATATTCATATTTTATATACAGATTGTTGTCTACAGTCCCCCTCTTGAAGCCTTATTGCTAAAGGTATCTATCCAATCTTGCATACCAGGATCTGGGAGCCTGTTTGAGTCCATATAAGGCCTTCCTCAACTTCCACACAAAACCTTCATTTTCAATGAGCATGGACCCCTTTGGCTGCTCAATATAAAATTCTTCTTCTAGATCTCCATTGAGAAAGGTTGAATTCGCATCCATCTGATATAGATTGATGTTTTTATGACTAAAAAATGCAAGAAAAATTTTAATAGCTTCTATTCTTGCTACAAGTGAAAAGGTTTTATCAAATTAATTGAGAAAATGTTCATGTGGTATTGATAAACCATGATATTGGCCCACAGTACTGTAATGAAATCTGTTTATGAGTTAAGAATTTCCATTGTTGGGCCTAATGGTTAAGAGCACATGTTTCCTCCTAAAAGATCAAATTTTAAACCAGAGGGGGGTTAGAGTATATATCCCTTCATAGACTTAACAGTCAAATCGTTGCGCGTAGCTGGATCCCTTGTAGCACAAGCAAGGGGGTCTCATACACCAATTTGGTGTCCTGCTTGGCCGTGACCTTAAAATTGGATTATTATTATTATTATTGTAAAGTGGTGAATTTTCATGATTAAGAATATTTTTTAAGTCATATATTAATTATTTTTATAACTAATAGTAATAATTATAATAAAGTTAAAAATTAGTCAATTTTTATGAGGGTTTTTTTTGGCAATTTGAGATGTAGAGTTGAGTAAATATTTTTATGTTTATCATAAATTGATAGCTATAGCTATAGACATTTACTGGCTATTTAGTTTATATAATTATGGTAATAATATTTGGTTAAATTTTGTATTTATTTCAATTGTAATTTTAAATGAGATAGGAATTTATTTAATGTTGGATGTTATTATTAATTCTCGGTTACAGTTGTTAAACTTCAATATTTTGGGTGCCCTAAGGGTTTTTGATGGTGTTGAATCCTCTTCTACCATCAAAAATATAATTCAAACACACCAACTACTTGATTTTTTATTTTTATTTTACCGGATTCCGGCAAAAAAATGTTGTCCGGGCTATTTTGTTGCGCTAGTAGACAATTCCTCTATTTAATATTGGATGTTATTATTAATTCTGTGAAGTATCTATTTAGTGTTGGATTTTATGATTAACTATGTGAGAATCATGTCACCTTTATAATTGGCTCTTCCCCTCGATTTTGATCTATAGAATTTATATCTATTTTTAGAACTTCAGGAAAACTCAAATCTACAAAAGTCAGCTAACACTGGATAATAAAATTTGTTAATTTTTGCTAGTAAAGGTTCTCCTCCATGGGGATTCCTAGATCACAGGATCATTCGGGAAAGCCTACGCTATCGAGAGGATATAAACCATAATATTCCTTATATTTATGGAAAAGTTAAATAAAATGTGTTACCTCTGTTCCACAGCCTACCCAAGATATATAAATAGGTAGCGATGCCCACTAGAAGAACCCACAACTTCCACAAATTCATTAAAAAGGTAAAAAAAACTTGTTAACTTTGTCCCACAGCCTACACACGATCAATAAATAGGAAGCAATGCCCACTGCAGGAACCCAAAACTTCCAAAAATTATCTCCAAGGTTGTTTTAACAATACTAAATTAGTGAGCAACAACTAGGCCAACAAAGAGAATGGATGCAAAGAATCTATCAAGGAGTCCCATGTTTACTCTGACTTATTTTGGGAGGTAGAGGAAAAACCCATCTGGATTTTGCAATTTTTATGATTGCTCCACTAACCTGCCATGGAGAAACCATGTGCAATTCTCAGTTGGTTTTGTACATATGGTTTTTGTTGAGTACTTAACAACAAAATATAGAATAGAAAGCCACATCAGATAACACAAAGAGACAAGAATGGAGAAAAAAATATAAGCACACATAAATTGGAGAAATTGATCACAGATTTCTATTACAAGAGAGGCCTTGCCTTGATTGGCTTGTTTAGGCAAAGGCAGGAAGCAAAAATTTATAGGATTACATGGATGCACAAATTAATGTGGCGGTTGTTTAAAATGGCAGGGCGGTGTTGTAGGTTCGGCATCGTCGTCTGTCAGAGAGTCGGTGAGGTTGGTGGTTAATGGCGTGGGTGGCGAGGTTGTATGAATACGACTTCACATTAACATTCTCCCACTTGAGGCTTGTTACACGACATTTTGTCACTGTCCTTGCAATCCCCATCTCACCCATTGGAGGGTCATTTCTGTGATCAATAAGTAGTGTCATTTATTTCAACCACTCCCAATGACTCATCCTCGAAGTTGTTGGAGTGGAAGCTCTTCTGAGGATAGTTCGTCTTCTATGTCAACCTCGTTAAAAAATGAATTAGGCCTTGAGGATAGTTATTTTAATGTGTCTAACCTCATTAAAACAATGAAACACGTTCCTGTTCAATTCGAGTTTTTGATTAGATATCGTAAAATCCGAGTCGAGTCTTTCTCTTGATCTCGTAATTGAACCTTCACTCCATCTGCCTTTCCTATGGACTAAAGCTTGGGGGGGCATGTACCTTGAATTGAGTCACCATTCTGGGGGCATGCCCACCTTTTCAAGCATAGTTTGTTTCTGTTTCAATCTTGTGTAAAAATGAAACTGGTATCAAGCATAGTTTTCTACAAAGTTTCAAGCTTGTGTAAAATGAAATCATTCCCATTTTACCTCTGTTGACTTCCATTTTATCAGCCTGTTTTTCCAGATGAACCTTGGTTGTCTCATTCCATCATCACCATATACTTGGCCGATTATATGCCTTCACTTGATTGTTTTACCCATTCCTGAGGAACCATTGCAATGAGTGGTCTTGTTAGCTAGCCTCTTGACCTTTACTTGTTCTGAGTAGTTCTACCATCACTAGAACCAGTAATACCACTCATTCCTCCAGGAGGAGTCAACTTTCATCTCTTTTCTGACTCTCTAAAACCGAAGATATTAACGAGACTCTTGTCGTTTTGAACTTGTTAAATGGCCGCGAAAAGATATCTACCCAGTATACGTTTACCCATTTTTCGAGTTGGGATGGATTATTTACGAAAAAGGAATACCTTAGCCTATCGCAACTAAGAGGTTATTTCAGATATTGTTTTCTACCTTTTCGGATCTGAGAGACTATTTATGAAAAGGGCCATGCTGGAGTTTTCTTTTCTTCCTTCTTTTCAAACTCTTTTAACATGAAAATATGTCGAGTTATCCCTTTTTCAAACTCATTAAACCTTGATGACATCGAACTTTGTCGCCATGACGTTACTCGAGTTCCTCCTTTCTAGGGCTCGTAAAATGTACTAGGTTCGATTTGTCTGAAGGAAAAACTTACAACAAAAGCATATGCTATCCCCTTCAAGCTTGTTTTAAAAAATAATTGGGGTACTCGCCATAAATGGTGGGGGAAAATGGAACCAAGTTTTAGTTATGTTAGCAGTATGTCGCTCTTGAACATGGCACTTGTTTGCATTCGTGTCGGGTTGGGGACATCTCACTTTGTCATTTTTTGCCTCCATGGGTTTGGGTAATCTCTTTTGACCTCTCATCTGCTCTTTGCCACATCATCATGACCTCAGATCCTTTGATGTAAAATACTACCAAATCTAGTGTTGTGTCGCTGATATGTTTAAGAGAAGTTTCCCTCTACAGTTTTCAACCTTCCTCTGATTCTCTGTTGGTCCTGATTCACTATTATCATGTTCCTCTGTCTCGTGTCAATGATGTGGGAAACATTATAGCCCACCTTCGATCAGGTCACTTCCCGTCGACTTCATCTCATTATCTAGGAAATTGATCTAGAGACTCCCTTTTTGTACCTTGGAGCCTGCATGCCTTAATGGCAGGTTCTTCGCATTCGACGCAAGGTCCACTTCATTAGCCTTTGATCGAGTGATTTTGCGAGTGTTCGACACCAGATCAATGTTCACATTTTATGGATTTTACCGGTTGTACCTTGAGAGTCATCATCATTATTGGTGGTTTCTCTCGTGCCTATTAACAACTTTCATCATTGGCTGGTAATCAGGTGATTTTCTTTCATGTTTGACTTCAGCTCATATATTCGCATTCTTGAATTTGTACTTGTTCGGGTCGAGATGGAGCGCAAGACCCTGGATCTTGTTTGATAAAATCCAGGATGCGAATTCTTGTGGATTATCATGACGTATTACATGACTATTTGATTGGATGGTTACGACCATACCTGAGTCTATTTGTTGATCCTTACTGCTGGATGGCTATGTCCATACCTCGGATCTTAGTTTTTATATACTCTATTATGGTATGCTACACCCATACCACGTGTTCATGTATCAGAGATATCAGTTGTATTTGTAATCGTAGTTTTTCCGACAACGGTGTTTGGTTCAAACACGTTCTCATAAATCATTTCGCCCCTCCCTCTCCCTCAGACCTCCTGCTTTAAGGGGCATTTGTTACACAGCATTTTGTCATTGTCCCTGCAATCCCCATCTCGCCCATTGGAGGGTCATTTCTGTGATCAATAAGCAATGTCATGCCTTGCAAAAACCATCATTGTATTCCTTTACATGAGAGTAATATTCCTTCTATTGACAATTCCCTGAGTAGAGATTCAAAAACCCTTGTTTTTGCCTTGGCACGAGTAGTCAGTTATGACCTCACGCCGAAGAGGAAGATTAACACTAGGCCCCACGCCAATTGGCGCTCTGTCTAAGTTAGCCACCCGCGCCGAGTTGTTTATGGAATGTTTTTTAAAAATAGAGGCAGAGATTCCACTCCAAAAACTTCAAGGATGAGTCATTGGGAGTGGTTGAACTAAATAACCACAGACTCCCTCCTTTAGTTTATGGATTCCACCTCTTATGGGAACCTCCTAAAGGATAGGCCTCCCTCACACCTTTGTAGGGATCCTAACCTCCTCCTTTTCCTCTATAAAAATAAGCTATCTATCTTTCCATAAGCTAGCTAAACATGGAGAATTGAGTATATTATAGCTTAACTATTGAAGACATAGAATAAGAAGGAACTTTGTTGAGAAATCTTGAGTCCATGCCTTCATCCCGTTCAAAGCCCCTGACGAGTATCTAAGATGCGCTTCGGCTGAACCCCACTGGAGGAGACTGTCACGTCAAAGCTTTGGTTGTACCTCTTCCTTCTATCAATACATACATGTGACTATTGCTTGGTTCCAATTTTGTGTTATATGCTTAATGAAATATGCTTAGCCCTCTTTGACTCACTAGTAGTTATGAATGAACCTATTATGTCGTATGATGTTTTTTTTTGCTGTTCTATGTGCAGGCATCCGAGCATGACTGCAGAAAGATTGTGACTTGCCAAGGCAAGAGTGAGAGGCTACCACCACTATAGCCATGATGAAAATGTTGGATTCCAGGTAAGTCTATCTACTATGTCCTCTTTTCATTCAATAATTAGGAATCAACACTCTAGCATGTCTCTTTTTTTCCAAACCCACTCTAGGGCTAGAGGGATCGTCTCTGTCCGTAGAGAGGATTTACCTGCTTAAAAATAGAGGCAGACATTCCACTCGAATAACTTCGAGGATGAGTCATTGGGAGTGGTTGAACTAAATAAGCATGGACTCCCTCATTTAGTTTTTGGTTTCCACCTCTTATGGGAACCTCCTAGAAGATAAGCCTCCCTCCCACCTTTATAGGGATCGTAACCTCCTCCTTTTCCTCTATAAAAAGAAGCTTTCTCTATTTGCATAAGCTAGCTGAACATGGAGAATTGAATATACTATAGCTGAACTATTGAAGAGATAGAATAAGAAGAAAGTTCATTGAGAAAGCTTGATTCCATGCCTTCATCCTGTCTGAATCCCCTGACGAGTATCTAAGATGCGCTTCGGCTGAACCCCGCTGGAAGAGACTGCAACGTCAAAGCTTTGGTCATACCCCTTCCTTCTATCAATACATACACATGACTATTGCTTGGTTCCCATTTTGTGTTATATGTTTAATGCAATATTCTTAGCCCTCTTTGACTGGCTAGTAGTTATGAATGAAGTTATTATGTCATATCCTGTTCTTGTTTGATGTTCTATGTGCAGGTATTCGAGCATGACTACAGAAGGATTGTGACTTGCCAAGGAAGGAGTTAGAGGCCACCACCACTACAACCATGACGATAGCGTTGGATTCCAATTAGGTCGATTTACCATGTCCTCTTTTCATTCAGTAATTAGGAAACAACACTCTAGCATGTCTCTTTGTTTCTAGACCCACTCTAGGGCTAGAGGGATCGTCTCTGTCTGCAGAGAGGATTTACCTGCTTAACAAATTGGCGACTCCACTAGAGATTACCACATGGGTTTTTCACTCTTTGAGGTCTTAGTCATTCGATGAATTTAGTCAAACGACCATTTCCCTACTTTTTCCTATGTTTTTCATCAATTACGATCTTTTAGTTTTTTCTTAACGTGGTGAGTATGGTCTTGGTTGGGAGAAATTATTTGTTTTTTCTTGTTTAGGCATTGGCGCTTTTATTTTTCTGACAGTTGCACTGATTGGCGCTAGTTGTCAGTTAGCAACCCATGCCAATTGGCCATTACTGCTAGTTGTCAGTTAGCAAGTCGTGCGAGTTGGCACTAGTTTCACCCACAAATGTCGTGCCAATTTCAAGGTGTGTTAAAAAATAAGGGTTTTTCCCTAAATCCTTCCCCAATGTGTCTTTCCCTTCTGGTCCTTTTCTCTGTCTCCCCTTTACTTTTTCAATTGTGAGCATAGATTACATTGCTCGTTGTTCAGCTGAAAAGTCTTCTTTCTATGATTGCTTGATGTAAAAGGGAATAAATGCCTTGTTTTGAGCCAACGCTTTGGAAGTTCTCTTTTTCTTGAACTCATGTGTCTTGTAGCCTTTTGGGGAATTTCGTTACAAAGTGTTTAAAACAACGATTGCATTCTTAGTGTTGTTTGCATCTCTTTTTCATTCATCCTTCACTAAGAAAATTTGCGTTCATTTAGTTTTCGTCTCAAAGTTTTATTTTCGTTAAATTGAATTAGATCACATTACATTGAAAAGTCATTGTTGAGATTTATCATTGAACTTATATTACATTGTTTAATGATTGAAAACTAAAGGTCGCATTAAGTGGATTCTCTTTCATTAAAAGCATGCATTAAGTAGATCTCAATTTCATCGACAAATGCATTGAGTGCATTCTTATTCTTTCAAAAGAAAAATGAAATTTTGCATAGATTACAATTGCATAGTTTTCAAAAAAAAGAGAAAATTTTGCATAGATTACATTGCATAGTTCACATCATTGAATTTTTTAGATTACTTTTGGATAGTGAAAGTCACTAGTTTGGAAAAGTTTCGTTTGCAGTGTTTTGCATCCTTGTTTAGGACTCTTCCCTTAACTAGATAGCATTCATCGAATTGAAAGATTTATTTTCTCATATAGATGCATATAGGAGATTGTCAGATGACATTTGATAAGGCCTTGAAATTGCAACATAATTCAAGATCAACTTTAAAATTTATTCAATCAATATAAGGAAGCATTGAAACTTAACGCTCACACTTAGAGGTCTAGGCTAGTGACATGTTCCGACATCGTTAAACCTAGTAGCTTTCGTTTGCCACCTGGCTTTAGATAGCGCTAGTACAGACTTGTGCTCCCCGTACCATCAAGTATATAAAGGGAGACCCTCATAGGTTGCAATCTTTTATCCATAGGAAGCCGAGTCTGCCACCCTATAACCATGATACACTGAGCACAAAATTTGGGGAGATTATCTGCACGTATGTCAAGTCCTTGGTAATATCTCTTTCATTTGATTACCAAGGTGTATATCGTAGTTCACTGGAGCTTGGTACACCGTCTTGCATTAGATTACCTCAGTAGTCATTTTGGTATTTTCGTGACTCTCTAAAAGGGGAAAAGATCATCGAGTGCTTGTATTTTCATGCTCGTTTAACTTGAAAGTGATAGATTCACATTTTCCCTATTTCTTGACTCTTGAAATATGAAATGACAGAGTTTTGTTTCGATGTCTTAAAATATTAATTGCCCCCGAAATATTCTTGGTTAAAGTTATCTTCCTTAGCATTTTGTTTTACAGTTGTTTCCAATGGCAATGTTTTCGGAGTTTACCAACCAAGGAATCCCCTTCGAAGGGAATCCTGGTCCTTTTCCTACTTTTGGGAATTTTGGTGCTCCTTATACAGAAACATTTTCCCTTCCGGGATTAACTATTGGTTTTCCTGTGTGGTTATTCTCCACCTCGGTAGTCCCGAGTGTCCCAACCTCTGTACAACCATCTCCTCCACTTGAACAACATCATGTTGATTCTAAAGTGGGCCTCTCCCCTTCTTCGCTTTTTTCTTCATCCTCCTCTTCTAATACGCCCGGTAAAAGTCTGGATTCTAGTAACCAGGTGGCTAAGAAGAAGAAGAAGACGAAAAATAAGAAGTTAGATAAGAGAGAGGCTAACTCTGTGGCTATTGAGCCTAAGAAACCATCCATTGATAAACCATCCAACCTTACATGGAAAGTCAAACTCCCTTGCATGTTGTGGAAAGGTGACCACCTTCTTCGAGACTGCCTTGGCATTCCTAAGGTACTTGAAGCATGGTCCAACGAATGTCCGTCATTGCGTTTGGCTTCTGAAAGTCATATTGGTGGCACATCTTCAACTAGCCATGATAAGACTCATAATAAAAAGGGTAATATTACCAATCCCTGTAAGTTGTATGAAGGGCATCATGTTAAGTCCCTATATTAATAGTGTAGTCCCTTATTATGTTATTGTAGCCCCCCTTATTGTTATTGATGTACCCTTTTAACCCCCATTTTTTTATTATTGTGCCCTTAAATTATTATTGTTAGTTCAGCTAGGATTACATTGTGGCCCACTAGGATTACATTATGGCCCCATGGACTCCTATATATAGAAAAGAGGTTTTGTAAATTGTATCATCTAAGAATTGTTCATTAATGTAATGTATTGGAGGTTTCCCCCTAGAAGTGGCATATTTCTAAGGCGTTGATATCTCTTTTCTTCTATTTTTCGAGCTGGTTACACAACATTTGGTATCAGAGCTTTGGATTCTAGGGTTTCGCTGCTCCAAACAGGTCATCATGGAATTTTCGCTATAACTTTTTTTCTACGAAGTTTCAGAAGCTGAAAGTTTTAGGGTGCGAAGCCAAAATCCTGAGGAAGATTTCCTAAAAATTTCAAATTTTGGTTCACAATATTTTCGGAGATATCATCTGTGGAAGTTAGGTCTTTTTTCAAGCTCCTAAACAGGTCATCGTGGAATTTTCGCTATAACGTCTTTTCTATGAAGTTTCAGAATCTGAAATTCATATGGTGCGAAGCTAAAATCCTGAGAAAATTCTTCAAAAAATTTCAGAGCTTGGTTCACAATATTTTTGGAGATATGATCTGTGGAAGGTAGTGCTTTTTCAGGCTCCTGAATTTCATCTCAAAGAGTTGATCGTGGGAAAAGTTCATTAACTCTCTCTCTGGGCATTGGATTGGAGTGCCGTAAAAAGTGGTCACAAGTACACAGACTATAGTTTCTTGGCTATCAATTTCAGAGAAAAAGGATGAAACAGTGACACGTGGAAAGTCCTACAAGTTCGCTCTACGGAACTAGTTTAGAATTAGGTCATTGTGGGAGATTGGACACAACTTTGTCTTGGAGAATCCAAATCAGGTCATACCTGTGGCATTCAAAAGATAATTTAGAGGGCTATTACAGGGCTGAATTTCAGATATTGAGGATCTACAATTATCTAGATAATTCAATTTCAATATCGAGCTCCTCAAAAGTAAGTAAAAGGTGTGCATTTGGTTTTTTAAAATTGCATAACATTTGTTTGAAAAAGCAGTTTGAAGTGATTCCAAGGGCCTATTGAGCATATATTTCAGTATTGGGTTCTGAAATGCCTCCTAAAAATAATTCAACACCCATTAAGCCCTTAGAAATCTATACTATGACGCATGAAGAGGAAGAATTGCAGTATGAGATATCAAAATTACGATACCAAGTGCAACAAATTTCGATCTTACGAAGAGCAACCGAAGATGACATAGATGGTTTAAAAGCAGAAATGGAGGCTAAGTTGGATGGTTTGAAGGATCAAATAATAGCTAATATGGATGATAAATTAGTGGAAGATCACAGCGAGCATCAACAACAATTTCTCCAACTCTCAAAGGATAACCCAACTTTGGTGCAAAATCTAATGAAACAACAGGAAGATCAACATCACATCGAAAGAAGTTCTAAGTGGCTTTATAGAAACAAATAGAATTGAAGGCAATGACTAATTTTTTATATCTCTATGCAGTTGAACTCTTCTTGCAGAATATTCCATGGGAGGATGAGAATTTTATACAAGCACGAAGAAAAGAATCAAGCGTTGAGACAACATTGACTGAAGGAGAGGGGCATGTTAAGTCCTGTAATAATAGTGCAGTCCCTTATTATGTTGCTGTAGCCCTCTTATTGCTATTGATGCACTCTTGTGTAAACTCCATTTTTTTATTATCGTGCTCAAATTATTATTAGGGTCAGCTAGACGAGGCATTGTGGCCCAGCCGAGACTACATTATACTCCCATGAATTCTATATATAGAAAGGAGGTTTTGTAAATTGTATCATCGAAGAATTGTTCATTAATGTAATGTATTGGAGGTTTCCCCCTCGAAGTGGCTTATTTCTAAGGCGTTGATATCTCTATTCTTCTATTTTTGGAGCTGGTTACACAACAATCCCATTCACCTTTGTCTGTATATGGATGAAGCCAAGAGAGTGTTGAACAACCCTACTGTTTCTGCACCCTGCCTTTCGGCTGGTCACCAGAAGCTTTCTTTGATTCCTCCGCTAGTTGATTCAATGAGTGGTCAAGAGTCATCCTTGGTCAATCCCGTTCCCTCAGAAATTAAAATTCATGAATCCATTCCCAACCAACCATTGGCCGTGGAATCAGTCGATCTGGTCCCACCCATGGTTCATCATGTCTTTTCCATCGAGAGCGGATCTCATCCCCCTTAAGTTCTTCTTGTTTCTTTAGATTCCTCAGACTTGGAGAAACATTCTCCCATCCCTATAGCTCAAGAATTTTCTCTTCCTTCTCCCATGTCTGTGGTCCAAGATGATGCTCCTCTTGCTCCAGTAACACCCGGGGAAGACCATCTCAGTTCGATGGTACCCCCTCCAAGTAGTTTGGTCTCTTCCTTTGATTGGAGTCGATTCGCAGTATACTGCCTTCCTTCTTATGTGACTTTTGAGATCATGGTACAGGCCTTTAATATGGTCGTACCTAGCACAATTATAGATGAAAGTGGGTCTGTTAGTATTCTGTTTTCAACTACTTGGCAAGCTTTTGGTTCTCCACCGCTTGTGCCTGTTACACAAAATCTGTTGGCATTTAACATAGGAACCAGTCAAATGTTAGGGATCCTTCCGAAGTTGCCTGTTACTTTGGGAGGGAAAACAATTATATAGACATGGTGGTTGTTCCAGGCCCCTTGGATTTCAATTTACTCTTGGGGCGCGACTATGCTTATGCCATAAGTGCACTTTTCTCTTCCCTCTTTCATGTGATCTATTTTCCACACAAAGGTCGAATCGTGACCATTGATCAACTTTCATTATTTGGTCCTGAGGTGGCACTTGGCTCACTATCGTCTCTTCCGGGTCTTTATCTGTCGGTTGTACCTTCCCCGCCGCAGGTTAATTATGTGGCTACCTGCCCCATGCACTCATTCATAGTGCCATTGTGCATCGGGTGCTGGGGGCATTGGGTCCTAATTTCCAAGATGTTGTTCTCCCATCAGATGAGAACCTCTTGGAAGCCATGACTTCTTATTCAACATGATGAAGTCATTGGAGTAGAGTTCGTTTTCTTGTGTCAAGCTCCTTAAAAAATGAAACAAGCTCATTGGAGCATAGTTCATTTTCTTATGTCAAGCTCCTTAAAAAATGAAACAAGCTCATTGGAGCAAAGTTTATTTTCTTGTGTCAAGCTCCTTAAAAAATGAAACAAGCTCTTCGGAGTAGAGATCGTTTTCTTGTGTCAAGCTCCTTAAAAAATGAAACAAGGTGTCATGATGATGGTTCCTCTTCTATGTCAACCTCGTTAAAAAATGAATTAGGTCATGAGGATAGTTATTTTAATGTGTCAACCTTGTTAAAGCAATAAAAAACATTCCCGTTCAATTCGATTCTTTGCCAGATCTCGTAAAATCCCAGTCGAGTCTCTCTCTTGATCTTGTAATTGAACAATCACTCCATCTGCCTTTTAGATGGACTGAAGCTTGGGGGGCATGTACCTTGATTTGAGTCACCATGCTGGGGGCATACCTATGCTTGTGTAAAAATGAAACTAAATTTCAAGCATAATTTGTTTTCGTTTCAAGCTTGTGTAAAAATGAAACCGATTGCAAGCATAGTTTATCTTTGTTTCAAGCTTGTGTAAAAATGAAACCAATCCCAAGCATAGATTACCTTTTTTTTCGAGCTCGCGTAAAAATGAAACCATTCTCATTTTACCTCTTGTGATTGCCATTTTATCAGCCTATTTTGCTAGATAAACCTTGGTTTTCTCATTCCGTTATCACCATTTTCTTGGTCGATCATACGCCTTCACTTGATTGTTTTACCCATTCCTGAGGAACTGCTGCAATGAGTGTTCTTGTTAGCCAGCCCTTTTGACCTTTACTTGTTCTGAGCAGTTCCACCGTCACCGAAACCAGTTTCTACCCGTAATACCACTCATTCCTGCAGGAGGAGTCAACTTTCAGCTCTGTTCTGAATCTCTAAAATTGAAAAGATTGTCGAGACTCTTGTCGTTTTGAAATCGTTAATGGTTGCAAAGCGATATCTACCCAGTATAAGTTTACCCCTTTTTCGGGTTGGGACGGATTATTTACGAAAAAGGAATACCTTAGCCTATCTCGACTAAGAGGTTCTTTCAAATATTGTTTTCTACCTTTTCGAATCTAAGAGATTATTTATGAAAAGGGCCATGCTAGAGTTTTCTTTTCCACCTTTTTTTCAAACTCTCTAAACATTAAAAGATGCCTAGTTCTCCCTTTGTCAGACTCATTAAACCCCGATGACATCGGAATTCGTCTCCACGATGTTACTCGAGTTCCTCCTTCCTAGGGCTCGTAAAATGTACAAGGTTGGATTTTTCCAAAGGAAAAACTTACATTACAAGCATACGCTACCCCCTTCAAGCTTGTTTTAAAAAAATAATTCGTGTTCTTGCTAGAAATGATGGGGGGAAATGGAACCAGTTTTTAGTTATGTTGGCAGTATGTTGCTCTTGAACATGACACTCGTCTGCATTCATTTCGGGTTGGGGACATATCACTTCGTCATTTTTTGCCTCCGTGGGTTTGGGTAATCTCTTTTGACCTCTCATCTGCTCCTTGCCACATCATCATAATGTCAGATACTTTGATGCCAAATGTTTCCAAATTCAGTGTCGTGTCGCTGCTATGTTCAAGAGAAGTTTACCTCTGCAGTTTTCAACCTTCCTCTGATTCTCTGTTGGTCCTGATTCACTATTATAATGTTCCTTTGTCTCATATCGATGATGTGGGAAACATTATGGCCCACCTTCGATTAGGTCATTTCCTGTCAACTTTAGCTCATTATCTAGGAATTAGATCTAGAGACTCCCTTTTGGTACCTTGGAACCTGCACGCCTTAATGGCACATTCTTCGCATTTGATGCAAGGTCCACTTCATTGGCCTTTCATCGAGTGATTCTGTGGATGTTCAATGCCAGATCACTTTTCACATTTCGTGGATTGTACCGGTTTTACCTTGAGAGTCATTGTCATTATTGGTGGTTTCTCTCGTGCTCGTTAACAACTTTCATCATTGGCTGGTAATTAGGTGATTTTCTTGCATGTTCAACTTCAACTCATATATTCGCATGCTTGAATTTGTACTTGTTCGGGTCAAGATGGAGTGCAAGACCCTGGATATTTTCTGATAAAATCCAAGCTATGAATTCTTGTGGACTATAATGAATTATTACATGACTCTTTTGATTGGATGGTTGCGACCATACTTGAGTATATTTGTTGATCCTTACTGCTGGATGGTTGCGTCCATACGTTGGATCTTAGTTTCTATATACTCTATTATGGATGCCTGCACCCATACCACGTGTTCATGTATGAAAGATATTAGTGTATTTGTAATTACAGGTTTTCTGACAACGGTGTTTGGTTTGAACGTGTTCTCATAAAGCATTTCGCCTCTCCCTCTCCCTCTGACCTCATGCTTTAGGGGGAATCTGTTACACAACATTTTGTTATTGTCCCTGCAATCCCCATCTTTCCCATTGGAGGGTCATTTCTACGATCAATAAGAAGTGTCATGCCTTGCAAAAACCATCATTGTATCACTTTACATGACAGTAATATTCCTTCTCTTGACAATTCCCTGAGCAGAGATTCAAAAACCCTTGTTTTTGCCTTGGAGCAAGTAGTCAGTTATGCCCTTGCGTCGAAGAGGAAGATTAACATTGGGCCCCACACCAGTTGGCACTCTGTCTCAGTTAGCCACCCACATTGAGTTGTTTATGGAATGTTTTTTTAAAAATATTGGCGAATATTCCACTCCAACAACTTTGAGGATGAGTCATTCGGAGTGGTTGAACTAAATAAACATGGACTCCGTCCTTTAGTTTATGGTTTCCACCTCTTATGGGAGCCTCCTAAGGGATAGGCCTCCCTTCCACCTTTATAGGGATCCTAACCTCCTCCTTTTCCTCTAAAAAAAGAAGCTATCTCTCTTTGCATAAGCTAGCTGAACATGGAGAATTGAGTATACTATAGCTGAACTACTGAAGAGATAGAATAATAAGGAACTTCGTTGAGAAAGCTTGAGTCCATGCCTTCATCCCATCCGAATCCCTTGACGAGTATCTAAAGTGCGCTTCGGTTGAACCCCACTGGAGGACACTGCGACGTCAAAGCTTTGGTTGTACCTCTTCCTTCTATCAATACATACATGTGACTATTTCTTGGTTCCCATTTTGTGTTATATGTTTAATGCAATGTTCTTAGCCCTCTTTGATTGGCTAGTAGTTATGAATGAAATTATTATGTCGTATGTTGTTCTTGTTTGTTGTTCTATGTGCAGGTATCCGAGCATGACTGCAGAAGGATTATGACTTGCCAAGGCAGGAGATAGAGGCCACCACCACTACAGCCACGATGACAGCGTTGGATTCCAGATAGGTCGATCTACCGTGTCCTCTTTTCATTCAGTAATTAGGAATCAACACTATAGCATGTATTTTTGTTTCTAGACCCACTCTATGTCTAGAGGGATCATCTCTATCCGTAAAGAGGATTTACTTGGTTAACAAAGCCGAATGAAGAATCTTGAATCAAGTCACACCGAGGCCTACCATGCCTCTACATAACTCATGCTTACTTCTTGGTAGAATATTAATGAGCATATCAGCAAGGTTATTATCTTTATGGATCTTTTCCAAAGATAACTTCTCTTCCTCCAACACATGTCGAATCCAATTGTACCTTAAGTCAATGTGCTTGGTTTTTTAGTGAAATTCTGGATTTTTCCCCAAGTGAATGGCACTCTGACTATCACAATACAACACATACTTCTCCTGCTTGATTCCTATCTCTTATAGGAATCGCTGCATCCACAAAATTTCTTTACAAGCCTCTGTTGCAGCTATGTACTCTACTTCTGTTGTAGAGAGAGATATTATTCTTTGTAGCCTTGACACCCAACATACAACTGCACCTACAAATGTGTACAAATAACGTGTAGTGCAACCATATCTACATATTTAAAACCTTCAAGCACAATATCATTTTGACCAAAACATAAGAAATAATGACTAGTACCCTTAAGATACCTGAAAATCCATTTTACTGCTTGCCAATGTTGTTTTCCTGGATTGGCAAGGAATATGCTCACAACTCCCACTAAATATGCAATGTCTGGTTGTGTGCATACCATGACGTACATCAAGTTGCCAATTGCTGAAGAATAAGGAACCTTGCTCATTTGTTCCTTCTCTTTGTCATCACTGGGACATAACTCAACACTCAACTTGAAGTGGCTTGCAAGGGGGTACCAACTGGTTTGGCATCCTTCATATTAAACATGTCAAGCACCTTCTTGATACACTTTTCTTATGACAGCCACAACCTTTTTTTTTCCTTGTCACCTATGATCCTCATGCCCAATATCTATTGTGCTAAACACAAATCCTTCATTGAAAAGTTGATGCCCAAATCCGTCTTCAACCTATTGATCATATTCTTATCATGATTCTTATCATGCCGAACAAACAACATGGCATCCACATATAACAATAATATGAGGTACATTCCTTGATCATACCTCTTGATATAGACACAATGGTCAGCTTCCAACCTGTGAAAACCATGTTCTAACATGAATTAATAAAATTTCTTGTACCATTGTCGAGGTCCCTATTTCAACCCATAGAGAAGCTTCTTCAACTTGCAAACAAGGTCTTCTTTGCCTTTTTCTATGAAGCCTTTTGGCTACATCATATAAATTATTCCACTAATTCTCCATGAAGGAAATAATTTTTTACATCTAACTGTTCACATTCGAAGTCTAAAGCAAGGGCAAGACCAAGAATGACTCTAATGAATGACATTTTGACAACAGGTGAGAAAATTTAAGTGAAGTCAATACCTTCCATTTGGGCGAATCCTTTCACCACCAACCTTTCTTTATACCTCTCCTTCTTTTCGTTAAATTAATGCTTAATTCTATACACCCATTTGTTTTGAAAAGCCTTTCTACCTTTTGGGAGATTTATCAACTTCCAAGTTTTATTTTCCAGCAAAGAGTTCATTTCTTTCTCCATTTCTTTCTTTCATTCTTTACTCTACTCAATTTTACAAGGCTCACCTTCATCAGTCAATAAGATATAATTTGAAGGAGGATACCTTTGTGAAGGCTTATGAGGCCTAGAATATCTAACCAACTGTGGTGGTGCATTATGAGGTTGAATATTCTGTAAAGGTTCCTACAAGATTCCTTCTTCTTGGTGTTCATCACTTGCCCCTTGTTGTCCTTCCTACTCTTGAATTTGTTGCCCATTTTCCTGCATTGGTGGGATGTCTTCACGTTGTTCTTCAAACCTGTCAATAACTTTCTTGACTTCCACCTCACCTACATTCCTCTTAAACATTGACTTATTAAACATAACATCCCTACTTCTAATAATTTTAAATTTGACTAGATCCCATAGACGAGAACGAAATTCTTCATTCACATATCCCAAAAAATGCATTTCATTGATTTATCATCTAGCTTAGTTCTATTTTCTTTGGGAATATGTACAAATGCTTCACATCTAATGATTTTCAAATGACAATAATTCAAATTCTTACCAGTCCAAACTTCTTCAGGGATGCCTCCATCCAAGGCTATAGATGGAGATCTATTTATGAGGTAGCAAGTTGTCATGATGGCCTCTGCCCAAAAATTCTTGTCCAAACTAGAATTGGACAACATGCTCCTTACCTTTTCCATAACGGTGTGATTCATTCATTCTGCAACATCATTCTGTTGAGGTGTACCAGGCACAATCTTCTCATGCTTTATGCCAAACCTATTACAATATTATTTGAATGCATTTGAGAAATATTCTCCACCATTATCTATTCTTAGGAACTTGAGCAATTTGTTAGTCTCTCTTTCAACAACAACATGGAAGTTTTGAAAGATTTCAAACACTTCACTTTTACTTTTCATGGAATAGGCCCAAACCTTCCCCAACACATCATCTATAAATGTTACAAAATATGATGCTCCACCAAATGACTTGATGTTAACTAGTCCAAACACATCTGAGTGTATCAATTCTAACACATTTTTATTTCTTTCATGACCACCTCTAAGAAATGAAACCCTTCTTTGTATACTATATATAAAATGCTCACAAAGAACAAGATTTTAGGATCTCAAACCTGTAGTAAATTTTTACCAACAAGGATTTTTAAACCCTTCTCAATCATGTGACCCAAGCGCTTATGCCACAGATATGCTGAATTTCCTTCTCTTGTGATAGAAACCAAATATGATTTTCCTATCATTGCATTCAATGTATATAGTGTTCCTATCTTGAGTCCTTTGGCCACAACTAATGCTCCTTTGCTAATTTTCCAGCCTCCTTTTCCAAAGCTTATGGAATAACCTTCATCATCCAGCCATCCCATAAAGATCAAACTCATGTGCATTTCTGATACATGCATGACCTATTTCAACAATATATCTCGTCCATCCTTCATCTTGATCTAGACATCTCCCACTCCAACAATACTGCAAAAATGATTATTCCCCAAATGAACTCTACCATAATCACCAGGATTATATGCAACAAAGCTATTTTTTCATGGGGTTACATGGTGAGATTCCCTAGAGTCAAGGATCCAATCAAAGCTACCGCTAGATGTATATACACATGCATCCTCTACTGAAACAATAAGCAACACATCACCATCTGTGACTACAACAGTAGTCTCACCTTAATTTGTATTGGATGACTTGTGATCTGTACTAGCCGGTCTATGATCCTTTTGTCCTTTCTTTAGGGCTCAACATTATTTCTTCATGTGCTCGGGTTTGCCACAATGAAAACAGATGATACTACCCCTCCTTGATTTTGATCGACCTCTCGATCTTGATCTCCCTTGTCGACCTCGATCAATTCTCCTACCATGACCATCTAGAGCTAGAGCTTCTCCTCCTTGGTTTTCTGCAATTGACTTGTGTTGCAGCTCCTCATTCATTAAAATGCTACTAACATCATCAAAAATTAGGGTCCCTGTACGTGATGAAGTAATCATAGTCACAATTAAATTTTCCCAGTTGTCTGGAATAGAACACATTAACAAAATAGCTCTAATGTCATCATCTAGAGTTATTTTAACAGAGGCAAGCTGACTAGTTATAATATTGAATTCATTCAAGTGATCAGCAGCTGAAGCACCCTCCTTCATCTTGAGATTGTAAAGCTTATTCATCAAGAACAATTTGTTTGATGCTTTGTTCATCTCATATAGATCATGGAGCTTCTTCAATAATCCTTTTGCCGTCTTTTCTCTGAACACATTGAAATACACATTCTTTGCTAGATATTGATGGATTTTCACAATCTCCTTTGTATCTAGCTTATCGAATTCCTCATCTATCATTGATGAGGGTATCTTTGTTACACCCTCAATTGGAAAATACTGATCTTTTAAAATCAGTATATCTTCCATCTATGATTTTCATAAGGAAAAATTAGCTCTGCTCAACTTCTCCATATTAGTTACTGCTGTCTCCATTATTAATAAAATTCACACCCAAAAATTTCACTTATAAATAAAACTTATTACACATTCAAGGTCAAATTCACCTTTTTAAAACAACTCACTACAAATCATGAAATTTTCCCTTATGCCTTTTTAACAAAATTAACAAACTCTTAATGATATATCATATAATCTAAACGGAAGGCAAAATGTGAGGAGCATAAAACCTCATTACGACATGCCAAAATAAATACCATAACACTGCAGCAAAATGACTTTGACATTGAAAACACATAAATTGAACAAAGCTCGATTTTTCGGCAAAGGCTGTGGGCCTTTTAACTAGATGAAGGACTCATTTCATCGGCTCTTTGCATCCATGGTATGCACACAGCGTGAGACTCACACCGACTAATGCAATTCTCCCATTGTTTAGAGTTTTATGCTAGCATCGAGTCCGCCAAATATGACTACACACCCTCAACCTGTCAGTGCAATGAGAGTTGAGGCCACCTACAAAAATCATGTCGTCTACGCCAACCACAATAATGTAGCACACCAAGCTCGGTGATCCGTGTAGCTAGTTCACATGATTTCCGACACAGTGCAATAAATTTCCATACACAGAGAAATTGCTGGTACAGATTCACTCTGCTTCCATGATCACAGATTTTTAGATGAATTGAAGTGGTGGAGAGAATTTACTTGGCTCTGATACCACTTGTTGAGTACTTAACATCATAATATAGAACATAAAGCCACTTTACATCAGAATATAGAACAAAAAACCACACCAGATAAGACAAAGAGACAAGAAGGGAGAAACAAATCTAAACACATAGAAATTGGAGAAATTAATCACACATTTCTATTACAAAAAAGGCCTTGGCTTGCTTAGGCAGAGGCATGAAGCACAAATTTATAGGATTACATAGATGCACAAATTAATGGGGTGGTTGTTTCAAACAATTGGGTGGCGTGGTAGGTTCGAAGCCATCGTTTGTCAGAGAGTCGACAAGGTCGGTGGTTGATGGCATGGCGATGTGGTTTCACATTAACAGATTTGAAGGAGAGGAGAGCCCAGTACAAAAACTTTTCCTTCAATATAATAAAACGCATCTCTGCAACATAAACTTTCTCTAAAGAGGCCATAGAACAAATGATTCCTGGAGAAGTGGTACTGCAAGAGGTATCAATTCTCAAAGCTATTGATTACCCTGCAATTCTGGCCAATGAGGCATCTAAGTTGATAGGCAACAGAGTCTCCCTCCACCTGGTAGTAGCAACGAGGTTGACACAGGTAAATTAGCTATTGTATTGAATAATATTCCCATCTATTTGGTTTCCATGACGTTTTATATGGTAGCTTCCTTTTTAGATTTATGTTGTTATATTCTACGGACAAATGAATGTATCATGGCAGAAACGGGATTTAGAAAAAGATTTGGTGAAGCGTATTATTTAAAGTGGAGTCCCTTTGATGGACCCATTGCTACCGACAAACACTCTGAAATCAGCTTCAAGTGGAACTCTGCTCTGGGAGTTCTGGGAGAATTCTTGATAAAGAACATGCATTCACAGGAGTTCTTTTTGAAATCTCTAACTCTTGATATCCCTGGTCAAGGTAAACTGTGCTTTCAATGCAACTCGTGGATAACCCCCCTATGATATCAACAAAACCGATCGTATTTTCTTTTCTAATAAGGTATGGTGTATTATGCATTCTTTTCCAATTAATTGTTTTATAGGTTAAGGTCTTCTCTTCAATCAAGAATGGGTTCATAGATTAATGTTGACTAGCCCGTCCTGTGATCGGAGCTACCTGCCTGAGGAGACGCCAAAAAGTTCAAGGAAATTGAGGGAGCAAGATATGGTGGAACTACGAGGAAATGGAAAGGGAGAGAGGAAAGTATATGATCAGATATACGATTATGACGTGTATAACGACATTGGGAACCCTAACAGCAGTCCAGAGCTGCTGAGACCAGTTTTGGGTGGATCCAAGGACTTCCCATATCCTAGAAGATGCAGGACGGGCCGGCCACCATGTAAAACAGGTATAACATTAATTTCTCCATAATATGTCCATAGTAGTATTCGTATTTATATACACCATGTTTTCAAGTTTTTTTAATGGACATCTGGTTCCAAAAATACTTATGATAGATTAGGTGAGAGTGGACTCCATTGTGCCACTTCATACTAGTTAAAGATATTTTTGGATGGACATTCTGGAAATATTTTGGATTTTGATAAATATATATAATTTATTTAAGTCAAGAAATTTACTCTTTCCTATACATAGTTTAGATTTTTTTGAGGTATACATAGTCCCTGTCAAGGATTGGAGCACAAAACTTGTGGGACCAAACTTTTTCACTTAATCATAGGACCACATTCATATGACTAATTTGATAAATATATTTCAATTAGAGATTCTATGTAACAACCATCTTAATACACTTTTAACCACATAAGAAAAAAAAATTAACTTTTACCTTCCGGCTATCAATACAGAAGATTATTGTAACAATGATTTCTATCTTAATTAGTATCATCGTATCTATACTATGATTTCAACTGTGGTAAGGTTGATTGCATTCGTAATGATTTCATTTTAATTCCGTGTAGTACACAGAACTACTTACCATACTACTGCAAAGGTACTCAGCCAGATATTATGGATGGTCTAAGGGTTATGTCACACGCATGACCCTTGTTTCCGATGCTACAAATCCCAAATTGATAAGGTTCCGGTCGGATATATTGCCACAGCAGCAAACTCATTAACTTTCAAATTTATGTGACATCTTCTTCCTCATCTTTGTGATCTTGGTAATGTATGGTTCATTTATTGTGTCATTTATATTTGAGTGTACCATGATTCCGTTGGATTCATGTGGTCGTCCCTCTTTGCTCAGCTGGAAACCACACTGGCTCCACCGCTCCCACCTGGCGATCTTACCACCGTAGATTAGACGATCAATCCAACAGTGCTCGTGTAGTAGGGTTTGCTAATGACCCTCGCCGTAATGGTATTCACTCCGACATTGTTCCTGTTGCGCGCTCCAGAGGGCGGCTCTGCGGTTACAAGATTTGCTATTTGGTTTCAGGGTTTCTGTTTCTGATCTTCTAAGTCCTGGATAGCGCTGCGACGACATGGCACCTCAACGGAGACCCTCCTCCCTGCATTAGTAAATGACAACCCCATGCTCGTTCCTTTTTTCGAATGTCCAGTGTGTCAGTTTCTCATTTTTGTTTTTCCTTTTGAGGATTCAGGAATGATTTAGTTTGCTACCATTGTTTTCTTACACGGCTGCATAGCTCTCTCGTTCACATTCTGAGTATTTTTATGATTTCGTGGAAATCTGTCGGTTTGTTGGCATAGGTGTCCAGCCCTTCTTTGACTCTTGACGAAACACCAGGGTTTCACAGGTAAATTTTTCTCTCTGACGCCGTGGTTAACCGTTATATGTTTATAATGGAATGACAGGGTTCGAGTTATGTCCTATTTCTGCTCTCTCTAATGCTTCTTCAATTTGTGTTCCAGGTATCTACTGCTTCCGCACCACATTATAATGGTTTCAGATTCTTCATTGCCCCGATTTCTCCAGGTTCGAGATTCTGACTTAAACGTCGGCTCTACAGGTACCCTCGTCTTTGGCGGGGTTCAAACTCTTTGACATGTTCACATCTAGGTCTCTTTTTTTTGTTGTGGTGCTGGATTTAGGCTGTGGCCCTGGTTCCTGTAGCTATTTGTTATTCGTTGCTCTGTAATTTTTGTGAGGGTTCAATATAGTTACGGCTTCAAGACGGTTATCATGCAGGTGCATTCGACACTCTCGCATGGGTTTTCATTTGAGGCTTACCCATTTATAAAATTGTATATATTAACTGTGGAATAGAGGGCCAGAATTCTTACACTGCGCACCTGTTGTTCTCGAATGGTTTTGCTGTTTATATATATATATATATATATATATATATAATAGGGATTCAAGTCATACTTATCTGTGTTAATTTCCAGAGATTCATCTCTGTGACTCGCATTTCCGTTCGTTTCTCCATTCAAAGATGTATGTCTCTTGTGTTTTGGTTATTCCTACTTTGTACAAATTTACCTATGTTAAATGTCTTGAGTTTGAGAATCTTAATTTCATGTTCCACTGTTCGATACTGAAGGCTCCTTATATTACGGTTGGTTTCCTTCTGGGGTTTTGTTTTGCAGAGGTTATATAACTAATTTTGTTGCTTCGGTTCAAAAGAATTAACATGTTCCTAAATCCGGTAATTGTAGGCTCAATAATTGATTGCTTACCTCCTATTGTAGCTCCTCAGATATTCAGTTCTTGATATCCTAGTTTTCCTTTTCTTCTAGATTTTACAAGGTGCCCTGACCACCAACGTCCGTGTAGTATCATAGTTTTGAGGACGACCTACCCAAGGTTTCTGACTTCAGGAATCCCGGGTTAACGGTCCTTTCGTAAATCCCAACTAAACCCTTAACATCTTTTCTTACAATATTGCGAACCAAGTAGATAAAAGAGTACCATAGCATATAAGTACATCTGATTAACAACTGTAATTTCCAGTTTAGAAACATGTAACGCCAACACGACCAATAGAGAATGTACTGTATCTTCTTCCTGGTTCCGTTACGTTTAACAAGAAACAATATATTTATATATTTACTGTCACTGCCAATTCTTTAACATCATAGCAATGTGTATTTCTAGCATTACATATTTATAAAAAATATATATATATTCTACTGTTATCGCATATTTAGTAGGAAGAAGTGTAATCTACTAAATTCACAATTATATCAAAGTAAAACAGTTCTTTCTTCTACATGAAAGAATTATTAGCAATTCACTTATCTGTGCACAAATCTGACTGAGGTTTCTGATTTCCTCCCTTCCATGAGTTGGGGCAATTACGTCCCGCAACTCTCCCCTGTGCTGCAAGTCTAAGCTTCCGTTGAACACAGAAATTTGGAGGAGAACTCGGGACAGTCTGGTCCAATTCTCCAACTCCAGTGGAATAGTCTGCTCTGAAAGTTCCCTTTCAAGGGTTTACTTCCCAGAATGACAGATTTTCCTTTTCTCAGACAGAACCTCAAACTCTCCTTAGAATTTCTTATTTATTCCAGAGTTTCTTTGGGTAGCTGTGGAACTGTTTTTTCTGTTCAACTAACTCCAGATCTTGAATTTACTTTTACCATCAGTCTTTACTTATGAAACTAATTTCACAAGTAATTTTTTTTTCCAATGCCAAAATTAATTTTTGTTCATAAAATTCTATTTGCAACAAAATAACAATAATGTTTAATTCTTAACAACAGTCTAACCATTTGTCAACAACTAAGACAATGGTTACAGTTTTCCCCCTATGGAAGAGAAAACCTTCCTCGGTGTTCTTATTCCAATTCAGCAAAAAGCTCAGGATAAGCTTCACGAACAAAAATTTCTTCCTCCCCGGTGGCCTCCTCCGGCCCAAAGTGCTTCCATTGCACTGTAACCTGGGCGATGGCTCGTTTCCGGAGCATGATTTCTCTCCCATCGATAATACTGTAAGGTTCGACCAGAAATTCTTCGTCTGGTTCTACCTGCACACAATAGACTTATATTAGTTATATAAGTCTTTAACATAGTATTATTTTTAACTATTATGCTCACCCACTACCTGAATGTTCTGCCAATGGATTATGTGTCTTGGATCATGAACATATCGTTTTAATAACGATACATAGAAAACGCTATGTACTCGGATATGGCTGGGAAGAGCCAACCGATAAGCCACCGGTCCCAGTCTTTCCGATATTTGGAAAGGACCACAGAACCTGGGAGCTAGTTTTGCACAAGTTGCCCATCTCAACGTGCTTTTCTTGGGTTTAATTATGACATACATGTGATCTCCAGCTTCATATTCACGATAGGATCTTCTCTTATCTGCGTATACTTTTTGCCTGTATTGGGCTGCTTTTAAATTCTGCCTAATCTTCTTCACCTCTAATTCCATTTCCGCTAGCATGTCTGGTCCTAGCATGAGTTTATTTTCAGGACCACTACAATTAATGGGAGTTCTGCACTGCCGCCCATATAGGGCTTCAAAAGGAATCATTTTTAATGATTCCTGATAACCGCTATTATATGCAAATTCCACTAAGTGTAGATATACCTCCCACTTAGTCGGTTGCTGCATGACATACATTCTCAACATGTCCTCCAGTATTTGATTTACTCGTTCAGTTTGTCCATCCATTTGTGGATGATATGCAGTACTAAAATTAATTTGAGTTCTTAAACCTGTAAACAGTGCCTTCCAAAAGGCTAATGTGAATTTTATATCCCTATCTGAAATAACTGTCTTAGGAATGCCATGCACTCTGAAGATCTCCCGCATAAATAAGTATGCTATCTGTACTGTCTTGTAAGTGGATTGGACAGGTATGAAATGTGCCGATTTACTCAATCGGTCCACAACTACCATTATAGAATCATTACCTCGCTTTGTTTTTGGTAATCTAGTGATGAAATCTAATGAAATCACCTCCCATTTCCATTCTGGGATTGGTATAGGCTGCATTAACCCAGCCGGATGCCGATGTTCTACTTTCACCTATTGGCACTCTAAACACTCGTTTAGATAATTTGCTATGTCCTTCCTCATGCCTAGCGGCCAATAGTAATCCTTTTTTATTGTTGTCAGCATCTTTTGGTATCCAGGGTGTCCTGCATAATTTCTTCTATGATATTCATCCAGTATTAGAGTCTTCAATTCCATTCTATTTGGGACGATTATTCTTTTCTTGAAAGTCAACAATCCATCTTGATTGATTTCATATTCTCCCAACTTTCCTTGTTCTTGATTTTGCTGGGCGTGTTGCCAAAAAAATTCATATTCAGGATATTTTCCTGCTTCCCCTCTAATTTTCTCTAGAAATTTACTTTCAACTTGATTTACATATAATTCATAGATGTTATGTAGTTTCCTGCTCAATGCATCTGCAACCTTGTTCTCCCTTCCTTTTACATGCTGCAGATCAATGTCAAACTCGCTCAAGAAAGAATTCCACCTTGCTTGTCGGGAGTTTAAATCAGCTTGTTTGAAGTAGTTGGTTAGGCTACTATGGTCTGTCTTCAATACAAATCTTTTCCCAAGTAAGTAATGTCTCCATACCCGAAGAGCGTGCACAACTGCAGTCAGCTCCAGATCATAGGCTGAATAGCGTAGCTCGTGATCTTTTAACTTATGAGATTCATATGCAATTACTTTCCCATCTTGGGATAAAACTGCCCCAACACCCTCCTTGCATGCGTCCTTGCAAACCTCGAATTCCTTATTCGGATCAGCTGCACTTAACACGGGTGCTGACGTTAATAATTGCTTCAGCTTTTCAAAACTATCCTGACATTCTTGTGACCATTTAAAAAATTTTCTCTTCCTTTGCAAAGAGGTAATAGGAAAGGCTATCCTTGAAAATCCTTTAATAAATTGCCGGTAATAACCAGCGAGTCCCATAAATGATCGTATATCTGCCACATTTTGTGGCACCTTCAATTCCATAATGGTTCGGATTTTCTCCAGGTCTACTGATATACCCTTCTCAGATATCACATGTCCAAGATATTGTACTTATTTCTTAAAGAAATCTCACTTACTGAATTTCGCATATAACTGATGCTTTCTTAACAACTCCAACACCATTCGCAAATGTTTCTAGTGTTCTTCAACATTCTTGGAGTAAACTAGTATGTCATCAATGAAAATTAACACAAATTTATCCAAATAAGGGTGGAAGATACTATGCATCAGTCTCATGAAAGTGGTTGGTGTGTTAGTCAGTCCAAAAGGTAATACCAAAAATTCATAGTGATCATACCTTATGCGAAAGGCAGTTTTATGTATATCTTCATCTTTGATTCTGATTTGATGATAACCTGACCTCAAATCAATTTTTGAAAATATAACAGCTCCCCTTACCTGATCAAACAAATCGTCAATACGTGGTAAGGGATATCACTTCTTAACAGTCAGCTTGTTTAATTGCCGGTAATCCATGCACATGCGCATGGTTCCATCCTTCTTCCTGACGAACAATACAGGTGCTCCCCAGGGAGATACCCTGGGTCGTATATATCCCTTGTCTAGTAATTCCTGAAGCTGCATTTTCAGTTCAGTCAATTCTGGCACGCTCATATGATAGGGTGCTTGTGAAATCACTGATGCTCCTGGCAGCAATTCTATTGTAAAGTCTATATCTCTTCTAGGTGGCAATCCGGGTATCTCTTCTGGAAATATATCCTTGAATTCCTGTACTATAGGTATATTTTCCATTATGGTAGCTTTGTCTTTAGAATCAGATACTCCTACTTGTATAGCGTACAGTTGACATCCCTTTCTTATACATTTTCCCATTTGGGAAGCTGTAATTAGGCGCAATTGTACAAGCTTCTTTATTCCTTGAATCTCTTGGTGATTGCCATTCTGATCTCTGTACTAGATAATCTTCTCTTTGCAATCTATGAGAGTCCAATGCTTCTCAAACCAATCCATGCCAAGCAACACATCATAAGATCCCAAAGGCAAAATATTCAAATCTACCATTAATTGCTGTCCACTGATTTGTAGTGCACAATCTGGTATTTTGGCGCTAAATTTTCTTTTGGCTCCAGTAGCTAACTGAACTAACCATGTCTTTTTAAATTTTTGACTTTGCAATTTACAGTTCTCTACTAGTTTAGGACTTATATAACTTAAACTTGATCGCGAATCTACCAAAACGGAAACAGTTTGAGATAACAACTTACCTTCTAACTCTATCATGGTAGGTTGGAAATCATCTTGTCGATCTTCCAATGCTGCATTAATTCTGGGTATGCTTCGGGCAACATCTCCCACAGTAGTAGCCTCTTGTAGATTAGTTACTGCTTCGTTTCTACCCCACTGTGGGCAGTCTTGATAGTAGTGCGCTGCTCCACAACCCCAGCACTGCAGAGGTGGCCTCTGATTTTGAGGTTGCTCAGGTTTACTAGAAGCCTCAACAGTTTTATCTTCCATAGGCCATCTTATCCTCTGATGGTTCTTACTGAACTGCTTACTAACTGAGTTCCTTGCTATGTTTTTAAAATTACTGGTTTTTCCTCTTTTAAAACCAGCACTATTCTTGTTTTCTTTCCTTGACTGCCACCCTTTTCCTTGATCTGTTTTGGCTTTAGCTTGCTGATAGCACATCCTAGCCTTCCTAAAGGCCTCATCCATTGTTTTGGGATTTACAAACTCGATAAGTTCCTTCATATGGATAGGTAAGCTACTTAGGAATCTTTGTACCTTAGCTTTCTCATCTCTTAAGTATGGTACGTAACGCAATAATGAAGTGAACTTAGTGATGAACTCATCCATGGTCAGTTGTCTGAGTTTCAAATCATGAAATTCCCGAGCCTTTTCATCATAAAATCGTTCTATCAGGTACTTATCTTTGAAATACCATTGAAACTTATCCCATGTCACCTCTTGATCCTCAATTCCGCGAATGTTCTTCACTTCTTCCCACCATAGAGTGGCTTTCTCTCTTAGCTGGTAAATAGCTAATCGTGCCTTAAGACCACTGTCATAATCATATACTTGAAAATACCTGTTCATATTAATCAGCCACGCCTCTGCTACTTCTTCTTTCTCTTCGTCAAATGTGGGTGGCTTTATCTTCCTAAATTCACCTTGCAGCTCCATCTTCTGCCTTTTCTTTGACTTTTGATCAGTTTTGTTTTCAGATTCAGCCTCATTAAAATTTTTATTTTGATTACTTCACTGTGACATACTTCTTTCTTTTCGGCCTGCCTCCTGATCTCTTGTTTGTTGTTCAGTTCCTTCCTGACCTTCTTTCTCGGCACTAGGCTTCTCAATTCTTTGGTTTTGATTATCTGAGAGGCTTTTTAGAATTCTTTCCTACTCCTGCATCATCCTTGCATTTTCAGTTCGTACTCTTTCCGTTTCTTCCTGTAGCTATTGCACTTTGGTTAACAGGATGCGGGTTTGGTGCTGCTATTCTTCAATCAGCCTGTTAGTTTGTTGATGATGTTCCATTTCCAACTGAACCCACATTTCGGGGTTCCTCTCCTGTTGAGGTTGGGTCTCCCCAACATTCGGAGGTGGCGGCTGCAAGGGTGTTCTTCTCATTTGTCTTTCCATTTAACACACACACACACTCTCTCTCTCTCTCTCTCTATGCAGCAGTAACAAACAATTTAATGTTAGTGGACCCAATAGGGTCCCAGCGTTGTAACACGCTCTGATACCACTTGTAACAACCATCTTACTACACTTTTAACCACATAAAAAAAAAATTTAACTTTTACCTTCCGGCTATCAATACAGAAGATTATTGTAACAATGATTTCTATCCTAATTAGTATCATCATATCTATACTATGATTTCAACTGTGGTAAGGTTGATTGCATTCGTAATGATTTCATTTTAATTCTGTGTAGTACACAGAAATACTTACCATACTACTGCAAAGGTACTCGGTCAGATATTATGGATGGTCTAAGGGTTATGTCACACGCATGACCCTCGTTTCCGATGCTACAAATCCCAAATTGATAAGGTTCCAGTCGGATATATTGCCACAACAACAAACTCATTAACTTTCGAATTTATGTGACATCTGCTTCCTCGTCTTTGTGATCTTGGTAATGTATGGTTCATTTATTGTGTCATTTATATTTGAGTGTACCATGATTCTGCTGGATTCATGTGGTCGTCCCTCTTTGCTCAGCTGGCAACCACACTCGCTCCACCGCTCCCACCTGGCGATCTTACCACCATAGATCAGACGATCAATCCAACGGTGCTCGTGCAGTAGGGTTTGCTAATGACCCTCTTCGTAACGGTATTCACTCCAGCATTGTTCCTGTTGCGCACTCTAGAGGGCGGCTCTGCGGTTACAAGATTTGCTATTTGGTTTCAGGGTTTCTGTTTCTGATCTTCGATGTCCTGGATAGCATTGTGACGACATGGCGCCTCAATGGAGGCCCTCCTCCCTGCACTGGTAAACGATAACCCCATGCTCGTTCCTCTTTTCAAATGTCCAGTGTGTCAGTTTCTCGTTTTTGTTTTTCCTTTTGAGGATTCAGGAATGATTTAGTTTTCTCCCATTGTTTTCTTACACGGCTGCATAGCTCTCTCATTCACATTCTGAGTATTTTTATGATTTCGTGGCAATCTGTTGGTTTGCTGGCATAGGTGTCCAGCCCTTCTTCGACTCTCGACGGAACTCCAGGGTTTCACAGGTAAATTTTTCTCTCCGACACCATGGTTAACCGTTATATGTTTATAATGGAATGACAGGGTTTGAGTTATGTCCTATTTCCGCTCTCTCTAATGCTTCTTCAATTTGTGTTCTAGGTATCTACTGCTTCCGCACCACATTATAATGGTTTCAGATTCTTCATTGCCCCAATTTCTCCAGGTTCGAGGTTTTGACTTAAGCGTCAGCTCTACAGGTACCCTCGTCTTTAGCGGGGTTCAAACTCTTTGACATGTTCACATCTGGGTCTCTTTTTTTGTTGTGGCGTTGGATTTAGGTCGTGGCCCTGGTTCCTGTAGCTATTTGTTATTCGCTGCTCTATAATTTTTGTGAGGGTTCAATATAGTTATGGCTTCAAGCCGATTATCATGCAGGTGCATTCGGCACTCTTGCATGGGTTTTCATTTGAGGCTTACCCATTTATAAAATTGTATATATTAACTGTTGAATAGAGGGCTGGAATTCTTACACCGCACACCTGCTACTCTCGAATGGTTTTGCTGTTCTCGAATGGTTTTGTTGTTTATATATATATATATATATAATAGGGATTCAAGTCATACTTATCTGTGTTAATTTCCAGAGATTCATCTCTGTGACTCCCATTTCCGTTTGTTTCTCCATTCAAAGATATATGTCTCTTGTGTTTCAGTTATTCCTACTTTGTACAAATTTACCTATGTTAAATGTCCTGAGTTTGAGAATCTTAATTTCATGTTCCACTGTTCGATAATGAAGGCTCCTTATATTATGGTTGGTTTCCTTCTGGGGTTTTTTTTTGCAGAGGTTATATAACTAATTTTGTTGCTTCGGTTCAAAAGAATTAACATGTTCCTAAATCCGGTAACTGTAGGCTCAATAATTGATTGCTTACCTTCTACTGTAGCTCCTCAGATATTCAGTTCTTGATATCCTGGTTTTCCTTTTCTTCTAGATTTTACAGGGTGCCCGGACCACCAACGTCCGTGTAGTATCATAGTTTGGAGGACGACCTACCCAGGGTTTCTGACTTCAGGAATCCCGGGTTAACGGTCCTTCCGTAAATCCCAACTAAACCCTTAACATCTTTTCTTACAATATTGCGGACCAAGTAGACAAAAGAGTACCATGGCATATAAGTACATCTGATTAACAACTGTAATTTCTAGTTTAGAAACATGTAACACCAACACGACCAATAGAGCATGTACTGTATCTTCTTACTGGTTCCGTTACGTTTAACAAGAAACAATATATTTATATATTTACTGTCACTGCCAATTCTTTAACATCATAGCAATGTGTATTTCTAGCATTACAGATTTATAAAAAAATATATATATTCTACTGTTATCGCATATTTAATAGGAAGCAGTGCAATCTACTAACTTCACAATTCTATCAAAGTAAAATAGTTATTTCTTCTACACAAAAGAATTATCAGCAATTCACTTATCTGTGCACAAATCTGACTGAGGTTTCTGATTTCCTCCCTTCCACGAGTTGGGGCAATTACGTCCCGCAACTCTCCCCCGTGCTCCAAGTTTGAGCTTCCGTTGAACACATAAATCTGGAGGAGAACTCGGGACAGTCCGGTCCAATTCTCCAACTCCAGTGGAACAGTCTGCTCTGAAAGTTCCCTTTCAAGGGTTTACTTCCCAGAATGATAGATTTTCCTTTTCTCACACAGAACCCCAAAGTCTCCTTAGAATTTCTTATTTATTTCAGAGTTTCTTTGGGTAACTGTGGAACTGTTTTTTCTGTTCAACTAACTCCAGATCTTGAATTTACTTTTACCATCAGTCTTTACTCATGAAACTAATTTCACAAGTAATTTTTTTTTTTCCAATGCCAAAATTAATTTATGTTCATAAAATTCTATTTGCAACAAAATAACAATAATGTTTAATTCATTCTTAACAACAGTCTAACCATTTGTCAACAACTAAGACAGTGGTTACATTCTGGAAATATTTTGGAATTTGATATATAGTGATTTGGTGACTTCACTTTTGTACCTTTGCTAAAATTAATTTTTTTGTAAGTATTTGGAATATTTTAGAATAAGAAAAATAGTAGTTTTATTTTGGAATTTGATACATACTGATTTGATGACTTCACTTTTGTACTTTTGGGAAAATTAATTTTTGTAATTTTTTGAAATATTTTGGAATAGGACAAATAGTAGTTTTATTTTGGATTAAGACAAAGAATTCCTTTAGTCTAAAAATAATTGACGTGTCTCATGTACACCATATTTCAGAATATGCTCTATATTACTTTTAGGTAAGTGCTAATTCACAGGAATTAAAGATATGATATAGGTAAGTGCTACTTGAGAGGAATTAAAGATATGGATCTTGGATTGGCTATTTTGGAAATATTTTGAAATACGATAAATAGTAGTTTGGTCCAAAAATAACTTTACTCTTCCAAGTTTTAGAAATATTTTACAATAATTCTTATACTTTTAAAAAATATTTTGGAAAGAAAAAAAAATTTATTTAGAAATACAAGAAATAGTAATTTATTTATATAAAAAAAATTAACTCACTCATGTACATCTTATTTCAAAATATTCCCTTAATTACTATTAGGTGATAGTGGATTAGATTGGGATTCCAAAAATCTTTTGCAATAGATTAAAAAGTAGTTTGGTAAAAAAAATTCATTTTTTAAGTTTTGGAAATATTTTAAAATATATATATATATATATTTGAATTTACATCATATTTTAGAATAAGACAAATAGTAAAGTAATTATTACTCCTTACCTCTTATTTCAAAACATTCCTGGAATTAAGTTTAGTTTTACCCGACTCTGAATTAACTTCACTCCTATTCATCTTATTCCTGAGAAGTTCAACTTTACCAAGCTCCCTTATTATATATTTAGATTTTAGCAGTTCAAACGCCAAATGTGAGGGTGCAAGCTAGACTTCAATGTTTAATCCAACGGGGTTGGGTGGAGCACTTTAGTGGGTGAAGTTTGAGGTTGCAGTTGAGGATTCAATGTTTATCAGGTATGGGTTTGGTGGAGGAAGAGATTTTCGTCCTCCCCTATCATCGAATATGTGAACGATTTGAGTAGCGAGTTATGATTGGTCGTTACAGAAATTTATGTTTCTGACAACTTTTGCGTTTCTGGTTGAATATCAAGAATTAAAGTCGCGGGTACAAATGGAAAAAATCGTCATATTAAATGGGAGATTTATTAGTAAATTGAAGTGTAGAGTTATGATTGGTAGTTGCAGAAATCTATGTTTAACAAATATGGTTTGTTAGAGGAGAAAACTTTAGCGTTTCTCGTTGAATATCAAGAATTGAAGTCGCGGGTACAAATGGAAAAAATGGTATAGTAAATTGAACTGTATATTAAATATGAGTTTTTGATTTTTTTTTGGGTTGTTATTTAAAATTTTGAACTTTTAAATTGATTATTATTAAATTATTATTAAATATAGAAAGAGAGTATTGATTATTATTATTTTTTTTTAATTTTAACTGGTTATTATATATATATATATATATATAATATTAAATTTATTTATATTGATTTTACAAATGAATTTAATAATATATATATGATAATTTTTTTTGAGACCAAATTTTGGTTTATTGGACTTAAAGAAATGAATTATTTAGTTTATTTTAAAATTGTATTCTTATGCTCAAAGAGCTTGGAGAGAAGTGTCCCGAGCTTACTATAATTTTGACATGTTAAAAGATTAGGAAGGTCTGTATTGCGACAAAGTTTATGAAACTGAGATCTAATGTGGGTGTAGGGAGGGCATTCTAAGATGAAGTGATTTTCTTCCTCAATGTTCATATTCTTATAGACATGGCAGAACCTTTCCACCCATGGTGTTTTAGGAACTACCCAAAGCCCTGTTTCACTATGAAGCTCATAAGAGTTCATTTTCATCTTGGCTATAGTAATTTTTTTCTTCCAGTTAGTTAAAAAAGAGAGATACTTTTGATCTTCTAGAGTAGGGTTGATGACCTCCTTATAATATCTTAATTTTCATTTAGCCTCTAGATCTTTCTCACACCACATTTTCTCTTTAAATTTAGAAGTAACCATATTTTTAATGTTATTAATATTTTGCCATGCCACATTTTTGTCGATCTCCCAATGGTTTAACCAAGCCTTGGTATCTTTATACCAACCTCGTTTGAGCCTTAGTTGGTTTTCGCTGGAATTTGAAGCTAGCTTAGGAAGCCTATGGTCTCCCATGTTATTGATTTTGTGCTTGTACAACAGGAGCCTAGTCATAGCTAGGCTCTCGATAGGGTATATATATATATATATATATATCCCCGATCGGGGTGCCACGATGACAGTAATAGATAGCGGTTGGTGCCATGCGGAGGCACACACCTGACCATCCATCATGTCTAATAGTAAATACAACTGCAAAAGGTTGGTGGTCGATACCTTACACGCTCAACCATTATGGAAGGTTATGAAAAAATTGGAGGCCAGCAAATCCTGTTAGAGTAGAGTTGGAAAAAGTGCCACTTGCGGACTGGGTTAAGGCAAGTTTGGAAGCCGCAACGAGGGAATGTTCTCGGCAGACAATTTCCAGAGCAGTTCGAGGAAATAGAGGCAGGTCTACAG
This sequence comes from Pinus albicaulis, assembly GCA_034641835.2. Classification (NCBI taxonomy): domain Eukaryota; kingdom Viridiplantae; phylum Streptophyta; class Pinopsida; order Pinales; family Pinaceae; genus Pinus; species Pinus albicaulis. The sequence continues at coordinate 827,878,409 of CM076576.1, read as the reverse complement.
CGACGTCGGGTAACTTGGTATGTCATGGCTCTTGCAGCCTTTCTTTTTCAATTACCTGTTCCCGTTCTAAACAAGGCGATGTGGACGGTTGTAATGACATGCATGAAGTTTTATGTTTCTGTAGTGGGCTCACTTATCAGTTTCAAATTTTCTTTCGTTATCTCTGCTATAATGATAATGAAGGGTCTATCACTGTGGCTTGCATGTTGCTTCTCATAACTCTGGCCCCAGCTATAGAGCCTCGTTTTAGAAGACGATCTTTAGTCAATTCTTTGTTTTATGGCGAAACCCATTTCAAAACTTGTAGGTGTTTACATAATAGAGCAAGGTCAGCTACGGTTTTCAGCCTAGTTGGTCTGTGTTTACAATTGATTTCTCAACATCCCTATGAGGCTCAATTGCAGGTCCTCTTCAGCTTCCTTCCACAGAAGGGTCATCACATGGTCTCGCCTCCCTGGATAAACAACAATTAAGACTTCCATTAGGCATACGAGCAAGCTTGTATGCTAAGAAATGATAAATTACGAACCCACATTTTCTCTTCTCAGTATAACTCCCTGTTTTTTGGTGTCAGGATAACCTAACTTCAGTCTCTGTGTTTTAGTCGCCATAGTAGTAATCTTCATCATCTAATTTCCTGCTTCAGCGGCAAAGAAATTTTCCAAACTCTTTTATGCAAGATGGTCTCTGTATTTTATATTCTTACCATTCATGTTTTCGGTTGTCCAACAACATCTGAGGTTCCACCTGCTTATAAGGGTGTAGTGGGCTCCACCAAATCTCACCTAAATTCTGTTATTGATTTTATTCTGCCACATACAGGACTGTGTCACAGTTTTACAGGGATTATACAAGAGCTCTCAGGGTCTGCCTATCAATTCAAAAACATGGCAAAAGGACAACTTGGGAAATGATAGGGAACCGAAAAAGGGAAGCATAAGCAACCAATTCAGAACGTGGGATCAAGTAAGCGTGGAAGGAAAACTAAAAAAGAAGTTATGGAAAATATTTTTGATCTTTATGAAGCTAGAAACCCAACTCAGATCCGCAACACAATTCAAGGCTGGGAAAGAGAGAGCAACCACGATGAAGACGACATCAAACAACAAGAAGCCACCATGGACTTCCTATCGAACCCCGGGAATACAAGAGGAAGGTTATCCCTTTTCCATACATTAGTTCACACCTATTGGATACTTGAATATGTTTTGGCGATGGCCATGACTAGCATGTAGGAAACAGAAGGAAACCCAACTGTGGTTTCAGTACTGCAACAAATCAGACAGGAAATCCAAGAAATTGACATGTCTTAGTATTATATCTTAGCAAGGATTGGGAGAATTGAACGACAACTTCAAGCAATGCAGCAAGTAGATATGCTAGGTTCTACTGCAAAAGACCTGGCTCCTATTGACTCTTCTGATGGGTGACATAACAACTTTTAATGATTTTTGCAGCAAGTTTTTACAACTTTTGGTTAAACTTTAACTTTTATGAACATAGTAAAGTAGATATAGTGGCAAGTAGAAGAAAGAAACAATTCCAATACTGGTTGGCTTTTAATTCACCCAAGTGGCCAACAGACCTGGTTTCCTTCGGACAGGTTGAGGCCACTAAATGCATTAATATATGTATAACAATATGCTTTTTTGATAAATAGAAAATGGAAAGGCTCTACGAAATTATATATATATATATACATATATATTTGTTATTTTGTGAAAGAATTCATTTTATTTTTATTAAATTTATAATTGAGTTAAAATATTTATTATATAAATAAATTTAATGGCATTATAAATATATAATGTTTACCTTTATAATTAAATTTAAAAAAAAAAAACATTTATAATATTTTAAATTGCAAATCATATTTTAAGTGTAAAGTTTAAAAAAATATTTACACTCATAAAAAAATTGATTAGAGTTTCATAAATTTGAGATTAAGATATCTTTAAAATAATAATGATACTTTTAAGAAATACATGTTCTTAACTATTAAAGCCACTTGAAGATGAAAGTAATTATAAATATTCTCCATTATAAAACATACCCAAAATATTTTAAAAATAATATATATATATATATATATATATATATATATATATATATATATATATATATATGATTTAACATAAATATTGATTTTTTTTTAATTTTTAATTTTTATTTTTTTTTCTGATTTTTTATACATAATTTTTTTTTGTTGTTAATATATTTTCAATTACAATTATACATCAAATTAATTTGTTTGTTATTAATATATTTCTAAATATAATTATCTTGTTATTGTTTTTTATTATCGCTGTTATTTTTATTTTATTTCCATGGATACTTTATTTTTTTTATTATTAATATATTTTTAAATACAATTATACATCAAATTAATTTGTTTGTTATTAATATATTTCTAAATATAATTATACATCAAATTAATTTGTTTGTTATTAATATATTTCTAAATATAATTATCTTTGTAATTGTTATTGTTTTTTTATTATAGGTGTCATTTTTTAATTTCTTGGATATTTTTTTTTTAATTATTAATATATTTTTAAATACAATTATACATCAAATTAATTGGTTTGCTATTAATATATTTCTAAATATAATTATCTTTATAATTGTTATTGTTTTTTTTTTTTGGTTATAGCTGTCATTTTTTTATTTGGTGGAGACTTTATTTTTATGTCGTTTTTTAAGTGCTAGCCCGTTTTGCATAATTGTTTGATACTCTTACCTATCTAAACTAAAATTTATATAAAAGAATATCATCATAAATATAACAGTATCATAATTTATTTTATTTTAAAAATTATAATTATTATAATTTATTTTATTACTTTCGAACAATTTCATAGAAACTAAAACTAGCATTTGTACTGGGGTGCAAGGGAACGCTGGATGGAGGAGATGCGAATCATTTTGTGCTATATGAGGGGTAAAAACTGAATTGTGATTTAACAGAAGAAAATCCAAAGCTGAATAGATAATCATAAATGGTAAGTAGAAATATGATCACCTAAGGTGGAAAGCCTATAGCTATTAATGTGTCGATTCTTTTCACGTTCAAACTATCTATACTTTATACTAAAGAAGTAACTTGACGCCATGTCACAAACTGGCCATTCAAATGGCCTACACATCCTCGAGACTGATGGAATCCTCATATATGAAGAAGGCAATGAGACCTTGATGTGAAATTCCCATATTTTCTTTGCTTGTCCTTGATGTTATGTCTGGGTGGTCGAATTGAGTGTGCTCATTTTGATTTGCAGAAGGCCGAATAGGATGAGCTAACCCATTATTATACATTGTTTGCCCATAGAACCCTTAAGTTTGTCTAAGGCGGTAAACCCTGCCCGTGTGGTTCATCATCAAGACAAGATGGAGAATCTGATCAAGTAACCTCTTTAAATAAAAAGTATAGCTCCTACTTGCCATTTGTAAAAAAACGGCTAGGTTGCCTCAAATAATAAAAATTAATTTATTTTATTCTAAAAAGAGTAAACCAAATGATCAAAGTTTATAATTTGAATTTTAAATATTTATGTTTATTTTAATTAAAATAATAATTTTTAATTTAATATTATTAAATTGTAATTTAATTTTTATTTAATTTTATTTATTTATTTATTAATCTTTATTTAATTTTAGGAATATTATTTTGATCCATAAATTGAGAAAAATCTTTTTTGGATGTGATTTTTACCTAAAGATTTGTTTGTTTATTTATTTACTCATTAATCTTTATTTTATTTTATTTTGAATTTTTTTTTATCTATTTTATTTTGAATTTTAATTTTATCTTTATTTTATTTTATTTCTATTATTTATTCATATTTTATTTATTTATTTAATTTAATTTAATTTTTTAATCTTTTCTTATCATAGCATTTAATTATTAAAAATAAAATAAATATATAAATTCAAACTTTAAATATTATTTAATTATTTTTAACATTTAATTTATTCGATAATAATAAAAATAAATGAATATCCTTTGAATAATGCGCCGAGGCTATCTCCCTCTTTTATAAAGCGCTCAAATATTAATAGAAATCCTCCCCTTGTAAATTGTATTAAAAGGAAATATCCCGATGCTCATAGCTTAACACGCACTTATATTTTAATGCTCATCCTCTCATTATATTTTGATGTTCGAACCTCTTAGACCATAACCCCAAGCAATAACAAGTATACGCCCTCCCGAAAGGATCACGACGGACTTTAGTTTAATAAGCATTGACCAAACCTTAGAGTTAAAACCCCAAGTCTTATCATGTCATTAGATCATTAATATCGGCATCAACACATACAACTACACGAGGTGCTATGAATTTTATCATAGGAATTTCTCTATGCCCAAATTGTGTTACTATTGGTGGACATGTTCAAATTGTTCAACGAAATGTTTTTCATCTATAGCACGGGGTTTTAACATTTTACGACTACGTATATCAGATGTGTTCAACTAAATAAAACCTAAACTGTTAAATAGCTGAAAAATACCAAATTGTGTACAACTCGGGGAAATATTTCATTGTACGGTGTCCTTACTTTGATATAAGATTGTGCTCATCAATCTAATCTAAGCATGACGTATAGATTTAATCCATCCTCACTCATATCGTGAGGATTGCGCTTTATTGGTTGTCAGATGAATTCGAAACCGAGTGAGGCGCCCCTTTCAATCCCTACCCAGGCACGAGCATATCCGTGGGATAATCCCGGCTACGCCACACCGATTCAACGGTGTCCATACCTTTGTCAAATCAGTGCACCCATCCGACGGTCGAAACGACGTCGGATCAATTCGAAAGATCTGACGGGTGAAATCAATATCGCGCGAGTTACTTATACTATCGTTAACTCGCGATGAGAGAGGTTTTCCAAAATTGCTCAGGGACACGCGTCACCCAACCTATGGAATCGCTCCAATTTCTTAAATACAACTTACCACCTTTGTGTCGTGCGATATACTGCCAGTCTTAGCTTTGAACCACGTTCACTCTTCTCCTAGTTCCACGTCCTTTCCTTCAGGGTTCCACTCCATTCGCTCCTGCTTACAATACGATCGTTCTCACCACAGCTCTCCACTACGGCCTCAGGAGTTTAACGTGATGTTCCTGATTCGCCGGTCAAATCTCCATTGCGAGGAAGCGAGGTGAGATCGAAACCCAGACAACGAGACATAACAAATTTGCCGGAAAAATTGACATTAATGAATCCAAGCCCAGTTCTGTTATTCTCGCTAATAATTTCATTCCCATTCCCATCTGTAACTGCTCTGAAGGGCCCGTGCACTATGGTGTAGCTCGAGAGGCCGGAGTTATTGACATCCACTTTCCAATTGGAAGGTAATGAGAAGAAATTCCCTTCACTTGCTCCGATCAAGCACAACAAAATCAAACTACAGAGAGCATTGCAGGACTCCATGGCTGTCGAAACCGTGCATTCTAGTTGATCTCGGGGGCGAGCCTTATTTTAGCTGCTATTGACCCATTAATGCCCCTTAAGTACCAATGACCATGGCAACCCAACTCATGCCATGCATCCCATGGTCGTTGAAACCCTGTCTTATCATCCGGTACTTGTCTTTATCGCATACGTATGGGTTCAGAAAGTTTAATCGATGCCCATGCCCCTGCATCCGAATACGAACGAGGAACCATGGATGGCATTCCAATAGGCATGAGGAATTTCCTTGCGCCTCCCCTTAGTTTCCACCGCATATAAATACATGGTATACGCTGCAATACAATGTACGCAGTTTGAATTGTAAAATTTGAATATGAAAAACCGCGAATTTGAAATTTGAAATTTTGAATTTTGGAATTGTCTGCCCCCAATATCTTCAGCTCCGCTCTCTCGACGAGAAAAGTCTCTCCGACGAACCCTGCCCACCACCGATCACAACGCGGGGGAGCACATACTCATTCAGGCTTTTCAGGCTTCAATGAAGGGTATCCAAACACCGGTTTCTGATTCGCATCCCATGGATGCTTATGCCTGGGAAAATCTCCCATGGTTGCTCGTGTATTTTCGTGGTAAGCCCGTGGTCACCATTTCCGCATCGGATTCCAATGAAGAAGCGATGAATTGTATCCAGGTAGGTCCTTTGAATTTCTTCATATTATTGTGTTCTTTAATGGGATACGGGCCAAACTGACTAGGTGATGGCGCTTTCAGGTATATAGTTGATCGATCTCACCTTAGTGCTAATCTTGGTGATGGATCGAGATTGTTTGAATCTCTGGAACTCTAGTTTTGCCTTCAGCAGAGCGGCAATTCCACAGTCAAGTCAAATAGGAAGCGGATGCAACTAAAACGAATTTGCACCATTGGATTAAGTAAAGGAGGGTCGCGATCTACGGTGGTAAACGCAAAAGGAACTGTTGGAAAGTCAATGTTATTATCACTGTAGATATAAATATCATCAACGGTGGCTGAGCCAAGTGTAGGTAAATTCGTTTGAAATGGTGGAGTGGAATTTTGTTATAAATATCAGTTTAAAAATAGATATGTTTTTCCAGCAATTAAAACGATGGAATGGGTATTGTAAACAATGGGAAACGCGAATTAATTGATCTTGCACTTTGTTAATCGGATCCTATGATTGAAATGGATTTTGGAGATTTGCTGTTGTTAAAAAATCAGTTTTAAAGCATATGCATAGAGTGTCAAGGTGAGAATTCTTCTTAAACAGAGAATTATAAAGCAAATTTTCTCCAAGTGCCGGTATCACAGTTTCATTGATAATGAGAACTTGTAAACTTTTGGGCTTGTTAACTAAGCACATCTTCTCATCAAACCCGGAGCATTATTAATATATGAATATTTTTCCTTCTGAATTTTATGTTTCAATTATGTGAACTGTACTAGTGTAATTGTCATCTATATCGCTTTAATTTTGGTAAGCCAGTTGGGAATTTGGAAAATGCAAAAAAAACTAAAAAATAACCGTTTGTTGCTTACTTATTTTAAAATGAAACCCTGAGCTAGTCCATTATTTATTTCAAAATAAAAGATCTAAAATTGTTTTCTTCTCATTTAATGGAATATTTTATTATTATAATTTAATTTTTTTTAAAGTAAATTGAAGTTTCTTTAATATTTATTTTAAGAGTTGTCTAAGGAGACAGTCGAATTGCCTGGACCGTCAAAATTCGCTAGAATCTCGGCTATAAAAATTTAAGAAATTTTATATTAATAGTATTTGAATCATGATTTTGATGGTGGAAATGGATTCAACACCATCAAAAAGCTCTAAAGCACCCTCAATATTAAAGTTTGATAGTTATAATGTGGATTTACAAAAATTCCTGCTAGGTTTTCTTAAAATCTTACGAAAATTTCCAAGATTTTCAGGGCGAAAAAGCAGTGTAGTTAGACTAAGGTGTTATGTTAAAATAAAAATGTAAATTGCTTTCCTTAGATTTAAGAGAATATTCCACTATAATAATTGAATTTGTTTAAAATTTTACTTTTATTTGATTTAATGAATTTTCATTATAAAAAGTTTAGTTTTTAGAATTTTAAACCATTTTAAAGATTAGATAATTGAAATTAAATTCATACACTTGATAACAAGTGGGGAAAGAAAATATTCTTCCTTGAGGTGCTTAGCATAAAGCCTTGTAATACATTACAAGTTTTTAAATATTAAATTTTAGATGATTACTTATAATAACCTTTTGTAATAAGCTACTCATAATACCTAATAGTTAAAGCCTATCAGTTTTATTATTACTATTACAATATTTTTTGAACTTTAATGACAAATGAAAGAGACTAATTTCAGTTGACCTAGTTAACTTAACTTCTAGGAATAAAGATAATAAATAAGTGCTTTGATGATAGATTTTTCCATTTCTTAATGAAGTAACACCATTCAGCCATTCACTATGATACACCAAAATATAATATATAAGTGCTTTAGTGTTATATTTCTCCACCTTTTAATGAAGTAACATTATTAGACGATTTATTGTGATACACTAAAATATAATTATACCACGTAAATGTCAAAAGTTGAATGATATAATTGGGTCTATAAAAAGTTTATTTTTTCCCAAAACAATCATTTAAATATGTAATTAGCAATTGTTTTATGTGCAATAAATTGAAATATTTTGTTATTGAAATTATTAAAATATTTATTTTAAATAATATCTTAATATTATTTAAAATGTATAACATTGACTCTTTTTCAATGATGAAAATAAAATTTCAAAATCTGAAATTATATTATTCAACTCTATTTGTTGGACATTTAGAATTTCTTTCTTATTTTTATGATTTTTTTAATAATGAGCATGATAAACTAATTTTGAAATATAGTTAGAAATTTCAATATTAAAAAAGTACCTGTAAAAACACAATTTCTAGTGGAATTGTAAAACAACCTTTAATTTCTTAAAACTTTAACATATGGGTATTCAGAAAAATCCCATAATACATGCTCTATGATTTAAAATTATTTTATAATTTTATTGGTTAATTAAATATTTACAATTTTGATATTCAAATTATCTTGAAGTAATATTTAAATGAAAAAAAAAAAAGAGGGAACAATAAAAAAACAAGTTTTAAAAGTATTGAAGATTTAAACATATAGATAAATTTACAATATTATAATTGTTTATTTACTTTTAATTTGTTAGTTGATATTGTATATAAATATTTGATATACATAAAAAAAATTCCTTTAAATTTGAATTCTAACTATTAAATACATAAAAAAAAAAAAAATTTATATATATAATCAATCATACATACATGTATAAATCATATAATCCATTTTAACTCTTGATTTTGTTAGTATGTCATGCTAAATATTATGAATATAATAATATCCATAATTTTATATAGTTTTTTTTTTTTTTTTTGTAACTTTGGCAAGACTATATCTTCTACATGTCTAATTGACTTCACATCAAGGAGTGCTTTAACAAAGCACCTAATCAATGTGTATCTAAAACCTCCCGCTAAATTTATTTGTATTTACATTTAATTATAGAAAATATTTTAGATAATTAAAAAATAAATGTTTAGATACATAAAATATTTTTAAGCAAGATATATGAATATCACTATGTTTATATACATTAATTAGATGTTTGATATTATGTTAATTTTTAATAATACTATATATTAATTGATTAAAAATAAGTGGATAAGAGGTCTATGGTTACTATATGTAGAGTTCAATAGTTACATTGTGTGTGAGGTCCATGGTTGCTATAGTCCTCCTTCTATCTTTGGATGTTTTGCTTCATATCTTCAGTTATCATAGTTTGGTTATTGGATGTGCCAAGATACGTGGTCTTTTGAGATTCTAGATAAAGGGTTAGTTATGCTTAGTGTAACCCCGCTAGTGACAAAGATAGGGAAATTTTGGGTTGTTATCATTATGTGTTATAGAGAGTTTTAGCGTACAAGAAAAGAGGTCCCCTACAACGCAGAGGAGAGAGGAAGAAGAAAATGAGTTTCCTAAGAATGACCTTCCTCCTTTACTTATCCCACTCATCATTCTTCATAGGAAGAGAAACACTATCATAGCGAGTGTTCTATAGAAGCATAAGGACAAATGGAAGAATTAGAGATTTGGTAGAGGGAAAGAGAAAAAAATTGGAAAATTTGAGTAACAAGTCAAGAAAAAGAGAATTTTTTTTCCAAAGGACCATATTTTGGAGGAGGTGAAGTGCACCCAATTTGGTGATGCAAGTGGGAAAAAATTCTTTAAGATTGTTGAAACCTATTATTGAAAAAAACCATGGTGGTAAGGGTGTTCAAAAAACTGATAGTGCAAGCTAAGGCCAACCATCCTTGATGATGAAGACCAACTCCCAAGGCTAAAGAGATACTAACCTCAAAGGAAGTTGAAGAGAAAGTGTAACTATCCCATCTTAATTAAACTAATTTAAATATTTTTTTAAATAATACGTATTAGAAAATATTAATAACTACATAATATTGCTTTATTTTCTCTTAAACCTTTTGTAATTTATGGCTTGCTAACTCACACCTGCTACTGATCAAATTATTAACATGAAGTGTTGATCTGTTTGGTTTGAAAGAGTTACCCAATATAAAAGTAGTTATATTTTTACTTTTTGTTTAAAATATATGTTATAACATATATCTCTTATAACATATGTAAATACATTTAACTTTTGAATACATTATAATTTACATTAATAAAAATTCTTGTAAATATTGTATCTGTTGCAAATCTTTCAAAGACTTTCCAGAGGAAATATTCTAAGAAACTTTGTATACACTGTGATTATTCTATAGATATAATAGTGAAATATGGAGACATAATTTTCTTTAATGTGACCTTCCCTGTGGCGTACTGAATCAATTTCAACAATTTTTTTTTTTATTCCAATAACAACAAGAAAGATGTGCACCACTGCAAAAAAAAAAAAGTAATATGTTACATAGTAGTACAAATTCTTAAAATCATATGTGTCAAAGTTTTCGTCGGGCACTTCAATCTAAATATCCGAAATCACATAATAAAAAATGGATCTCCCAAAGTAATGTAGATGTTGGATATCTATTGCAATGATTTATTTTATAGAAGGTATGTTTCTATATTTTCATCTCACTATTGGGAGATTACACCAACCAATATTTAGGAAGAACTCTCCTAATCCAGGGGAGAAGCATCCTCTCCTTAAACTACTCTCTTTGATCCAGGTGGATATTGGTGGCCACCTGCTATTCCACTTGGGACCCCACCATTGTTTCTTTCAGTTTTTCAGTTTTCAGTTTCCTTAATTGTAGAACAACTTAATATTTTTGGTAGTTTTCTGGGTCCTAAAATTTCGGAGCCATTTTGAGGCCCTGAACGACTTTTCTGGCATCAAACCTTCGGCGAATATGAGTATGTTCCAAACTTGATATTCATTGTTAGCATTTGTAGTCCTCGGATAGATGTTTTTAACAATGTATCATTTGCATCAAACGGAGATAATATGCCAAAGTTACGACCCTGGGAAATTGATGTACCAATTTACCCCGACGGGGCCCATATTCTGGTGTTTCATCTCCTAGGGTTAGGTTTTTGGATGTTTAGGGTTTTCCATTGTTTCTAAATAATATATAGGCCTTCGAGCCTCATTGTAACATAGAGTTCAGAGGCCTGTACCTGCCACATCTCTTCTCAAAGATAAGCTACCAACGCCCTATCTAGTTTATTTCTATTTTGTCTATAAACAAATTTCAGTTATTTGATATTAATAAAATGAAATGTTATTTTCACTGCATATTTGTATTTATGGTTATATGTGTATTATTTTGTGTTCCTACATAAATTCGAATCACTCTTGTACACTGAGATTCTGATAGAATGGGCTTATTAGATCCCCGACTCTCCTGGTGCTATATATACATAATATGTGCATATATAGAAGTTGAATGACTTCTCTATATGTAAATATTTTTCATATGCATATGTTTGTTGCATGTACACAAATTTTGTATATACGCTTCTTCCGTATATGTGGGTATCAAAAATTTGCGCATATACAGTAGATGCACATATACGGAAGTTGTGCATATACAAAATATATGCACATATACGAAAGATACGCATATACGAAAGTTGTGCATATACATAATCTATGCATATATGAAATATACACAATTTTCATAACAATGGCTTTCACGTTATATCATATGACTTATGCTCAAATTAAAAAAAACTTTTAGTTATCTATGTTCAAACTTCGGTGACCACTCATGAAACTTCGGTGACCAGTCAAGGAATCCAACGCACAACAAATGGTACGCTCCAACAAAAAACAAAAAAACACCTTTAATAATTTGCTGGCATAGGAAACCATTTCAAAAAAAATGCAGTGCCTTTTTTCAAAGTTCGGCTTCAGATTAAAACCAGTCAGCGGTCGGCTTTAGATCAAACATAATCTGTTTGAGAGGGCGTACACTCAGAATTTTTTTAAAAAAAAATGAACCTTATTCTGACTGCGTCTCAGCAAATTAAAAAAAATGATCACAGCAACCAGGAATAAAACCAGCAATCAAACCAGACGTTTCTGTCAATCGAATGGGACGTTGGCTCTTCCGCGTATGCTTCACGTGCTCCACGAACATCAAGCTTCTGGATTGCACAGCACGCTGTCTCAGCAGCGAGAAAAGGAAAAAACAACTGGGTTTCTGAAAGCGGAGCTTCTACTCCAATACCTAAACGCTCAGCTCCGATACCAAAAACCCAGTTGTTTTTTCCTTTTCTCGCTGCTGAGACAGCGTGCTGTGCAATCCAGAAGCTTGCTTTTCGTGGAGCGCGTGAAGCATACGCGGAAGAGCCAACGTCCCATTCGATTGACAGAAACGTCTGGTTTGATTGCTGGTTTTATTCCTGGTTGCTGTGATCATTTTAACAAAAATACACAGCCAGATACGTGAGACAAAGCTCACACAAATCAATGAATTTAATTGCTCAATTACATCACACTTATATAGGAAACTGCACTCACCTAATCTTCCTGAAGACGAGGAAACAAACCTGAATATGTGCAACCAATTCCTAATTAAACACTCTCGTTCAACCACTCAAAACTAATTCTATTTCTGCATTATTCTCACAGAAGGATCTCGAGATGCTTATTGAATTGGAGGATGATGAGAGGTACAATTCTACATGAATTGGTATTGTCACCTTTGAGAGGGACAAAGCCTCCCTTATTCACATAAAAGATGTTATCTTTGTACATGGGCTCAAGGAGAACTTGATCTATTTAGCAGTATTCGAGGATAAAGGCTATGACGTTATTTTTTAGTAAATGGAAATCCTTTCTAAGGCGCATAGCTAATGGGAAGGTGAGGCGGATTAGACTTCGAGTCAAGAACCTATACAAAATTGAGGTGGTATATTGTGTGACATTGTACAATAAGGAAAAAAAAGTGCAGATTCGAGATGTTTTATAACTTTGGCACATGAGATTGGGTCATCTACACCATGTTGCCTTAAAAATCATGTAGAAAATTACCATGAGTCTTCCTAAATGCTCCCTTTACTAGCAAGATGTTTGAAAAGGTTGCACATTGAGGAAATATGTCAAATTCACTTTCCATGGTTGAGATAATAGAGAAATTGCAATCTTGGAGCAACTCTACTCTCATGTTTGTGGACCCTTTTCTATAGCCTCCAAAACAAAACATAAGTATTGTGTAATTTTTATTGATTATTTCTCTAGAAAATGCTAGATCTTATTCATGTGGAAGAAGGATCAAGTTTTCTCAAAATTTGTTGAATTCAAGGAATTAGTTGAGAAGGAGACTGGGAAGAAGGTGAAGGCATGGAATTAATGTTCAAAAGTGATCCTTATATCATGGAATCATAAGGGATATACTTAAATATATGGAATCTTAACCTCAACATCCAAAAGTGACATTCTCTTCATCGTCCCAATTTGGGTAAATCTCCCCTACCTCCCCTACACTATTGTAATGAGGATACACTCAAAAACATAGGAAATGCACTAGGGAAATATAATGTAGAACTCAAATATGGATGTTTGCATGTGCTATAATGTTCATAGTTGATCTAGAAAAAAAGATACCAAAGGTTATAATCTCACTGTTAGGTCCCTATATTACTATTATAGTCCCTTATTGTTGTTAGTGTAACCCCTTTATTGTTATTATTGTGCCCTTAAATTACTATTGTTAGGTTGGCTAGAATTACATTGTGGCCCCACTAGGATTACATTGTGGCCCCATGGACTCCCATATATAGAAAGGAGGTTTTGTAATTTGAATCATCCAAGAAGTTTTCATTCATGTAATGTATTGGAGGTTGCCCCCTCGAAGTGGCTTATTTATAAGGCATTGATATCTTTTTTCTTCTCTTTTTTGAGCTGGTTTCACAACATTTGGTATAAGAGCTTTCAGATTCTAGGGTTTCGCTGCTCCAAACAGGTCATCGTGACATTTTCGCTATAACTTTGTTGCTACGAAGGTACAGAATCTGAAATTTTTAGAGTACGAAGCCAAAATCCTGAGGAACATCATCGCAAAATTTCAGAGCTTTTTTCACAATATTTTTGGAGATACAATCTATGCAAGTTAGATCATTTTTTCACAATATTTTTGGAGATACAATCTATGCAAGTTGCAAATGGAGGAATTATAAATTGCTCTGGAAAATGGCATAATATCAAGCTAACAATTGTGGAATATGTATTGAATAGTCCAATGCTTTCCATTCCTATGCGAGGTGGTGATGTTGCAGTAGGAGTATATGCATATCTTTCGTATATGTGCATATGTATATCCGTATATTTCGTATATGTGCATATATTTTGTATATGTGCAACTTCTGTATATGTACATCTACTGTATATGCACAACTTTTTGATATCCACATATACGGAAGAAGCGTATATACAAAATTTGTGTATATGCAAAAGACATATGCATATGAAAAATATTTACATATAGAGAAGTCACTCAACTTCTATATATGCACACATTATGTATATATAGCACCCACTGTTGGAGGAATGCCGAGGTGACGTTCAATCCTCTCCATTCTCTGGTCTAGGATGCCCGTACGGTGCTCGTGCGAGTCGAATATAGTCTGTGTGAGTAAAAAATTAATATTCTAATAAATCTCTATAATCTGCATGGATTGGCTGAATCGTCTAGTTGTGTGTCCTAAATCAGGGATCCAATAAGCCCATTCTATCAGAATATCAGTGTACAAGAGTGATTAGAATTTATGTAGGAATGCAAAATATTACACATATAACCATAAATACAAATATGCAGCGAAAATAACACTTCATTTTATTAATATCAAATAACTGAAATTTGTTTACATACATAATGGAAATAAACTAGATAGGGCGTTGGTAGCTTATCTTTGAGAAGAGATGTGGCAGCTACAGGCCTCTGAACTCTATGTTACAATAAGGCTCGAAGGCCTATATATTATTTATAAACAATGGAAAACCCTAAACATCCAAAAACCTAACCCTAGGAGATGAAATGCCAGAATATGGGCCTCGTCGGGGTAAATTGGTACATCAATTTCCCAGGGTCGTAACTTTGGCATACTATCTCTGTTTGATGCAAATGATACATTGTTAAAAACATCTATCCAAGGACTACAACTACTAACAATTAATATCAAGTTTGGAGCAGACTCATATTCGTCGAAGGTTTGATGCCAAAAAACTTCATTCAGGGCCTCAAAATGGATCCGGAAGTTTAGGACCCAGAAAACTGCCAAAAATATTAAATTGTTCTAAAATTAAGGAAACTGAAAACTAAAAAACTAAGAGAAACAATGGTGGGGTCCCAAGTGGAATAGTGAGTGGCCACCAATATCCACCTGGATCAAAGAGAGTAGTTTAATGAGAGGATGCTTCTCCCTTGGATTAGGAGAGTTCTTCCTAAATATTGGTTGGTGTAATCTCCCAATAGTGAGATGCAAATATAGAAACATACCTTCTATAAAATAAATCACTGCAATAGATATCCAACATCTACATTACTTTGGGAGATCCATTTTTTATTATGTGATTTCGGATATTTAGATTGAAGTGCCCGACGAAAACTTTGACACATATGATTTTAAGAATTTGTACTACTATGTAACAGATTACTTTTTTTTTTTGCAGTGGTGCATATCTTTCTTGTTGTTATTGGAATAATTTTTTTTTTTGAAATTGATTCAATGAACCACAGGGAAGGTCACATTAAAGAAAATTATGTCTCCATATTTCACTATTATATATATAGAATAATCACAGTGTATACAAATTTTCTTAGAATATTTCCTCTGGGAAGTCTTTGAAAGATTTGCAACAGATACAATATTTACAAGAATTTTTATTAATGTAAATTATAATGTATTCAAAAGTTAAATGTATTTACATATGTTATAAGAGATATATGTTATAACCACATCTATATGTTATAACAGATATTTTAAACAAAAAGTAAAAATATAACTACTTTGATATTGGGTAACTCCTTCAAACCAAACATATCAACACTTCATGTTAATAATTTGATCAGTAGCAGGAGTGAGTTAGCAAGCCATAAGTTACAAAAGGTCTAAGAGAAAATAAAGCAATATTATGTAGTTATTGATATTTTCTAATACTTATTATTTAGAAAAATATTTAAATTAGTTTAATTAAGATGGGATAGTTACACTTTCTCTTCAACTTCCTTTTAGGTTAGTAGCTCTTTAGCCTTGGGAGTTGGTCGTCATCATCAAGGATGGTTGGCCTTAGCTTACACTGTTAGTTTTTTGAACCCCCTACCAACCATGGTTTTTTTCAATAATAGGTTTCAACAATCTTAAAGAATTTTTTCCCACTTGCATCACCAAATTGGGTGCACTTCACCTCCTCCCAAATATGGTCCTTTGGAAAAAAAATTATTTTTTTCTTGACTTGTTACTCAATTTTTCCAATTTTTTTCTCTTTCCCTCTACCAAATCTCTAATTCTTCCATTTGTCCTTATGCTTCCATAGAACACTCACTATGATAGTGTTTCTCTTCCTATGAAGAATGGTGAGTGGGATAAGTAAAGGAGGAAGGTCATTCTTAGGAAACTCATTTTCTTCTTCCTCTCTCCTCTCCATTGTAGGGGACCTCTTTTCTTGTAAGCTAAAACTCTCTATAACACGTAATGATAAAAACCCAAAATTTCCCTATCTTTGTCACTAAAGGGGTTACACTAAGCATAACTAACCCTTTATCTAGAATCTCAAAATACCACGTATCTTGGCACATCCAATAACCAATCTATGATAACTGAAGATATGAAGCAAAACATCCAAAGATAGAAGGAGGACTATAGCAACCATGGACCTCACACACAATGTAACTATTGAACTCTACATATATTAACCATAGACCTCTTATCCACTTATTTTTAATCAATTAATATATAGTATTATTAAAGATTAACATGATATCAAACATTTAATTAATGTATATAAACATAGTGATATTCATATATCTTGCTTAAAAATATTTTATGTATCTAAACATTTATATTTTAATTATCTAAAATATTTTCTATAATTAAATGTAAATAAAAATAAATTTAGTAGGAGGTTTTAGATACGCATTGATTAGGTGCTTTGTTAAAGCACTCCTTGATGTGAATTCAATTAGACATGTAGAAGATATAGTCTTGCCAAAGTTACAAGAAAAAAATAAACTATATAAAATTATTGATATTATTATATTCATAATATTTAGCATGACATACTAACAAAATCAAGAGTTAAAATGGATTATATGATTTATACATGTATGTATGAGTGATTATATATATAAATTTTCTTTTTTTATGTATTTAATAGTTAGAATTCAAATTTAAAGGAATTTTTTTATATATATCAAATATTTATATACAATATCAACTAACAAATTAAAAGTAAATAAACAATGATAATATTGTAAATTTATCTATATGTTTAAATCTTCAATACTTTTAAAACTTGTTTTTTTATTGTTCCCTCTTTTTTTCTTTCATTTAAATATTACTTCAAGATAATTTGAATATCAAAATTTTAAATATTTAATTAACCAAGAAAATTATAAAATAATTTTAAATCATAGAGCATGTATTATGGGATTTTTCTGAATACCCGTATGTTAAAGTTTTAAGAAATTAAAGGTTGTTTTACAATTCCACTAGAAATTCTGTTTTTACGGGTAGTTTTTTAATATTGAAATTTCTAACTATATTTCAAAATTAGTTTATCATGCTCATTATTAAAAAAATCATAAAAATAAGAAAGAAATTCTAAATGTCCAACAAATACAGTTGAATAATATAATTTCAGATTTTGAAATTTTATTTTCATCATTGAAAAAGAGTCAATGTTATAAATTTTAAATAATATTAAGATATTATTTAAAATAAATATTTTAATAATTTCAATAACAAAATATTTCAATTTATTGCACATAAAACAATTGCTAATTACATATTTAAATGATTGTTTTGTGAAAAAATAAACTTTTTATAGACCCAATTATATCATTCAACTTTTGACATTTACGTGGTATAATTATATTTTAGTGTATCACAATAAATGGTCTAATAATGTTACTTCATTAAAAGGTGGAGAAATATAACACTAAAGCACTTATATATTATATTTTGGTGTATCATACTGAATGGTTGAATGGTGTTACTTAATTAAGAAGTGGAAAAATCTATCATCAAAGCACTTATATATTATCTTTATTCCTAGAAGTTAAGTTAACTAGGTCAACTGAAATTAGTCTATATCATTTGTCATTAAATTCAAAAAATATTGTAATAGTAATAATAAAACTGATAGTCTTTTACTATTAGGTATTATGAGTAGCTTATTACGAAAGGTTATTATAAGTAATCATCTAAAATTTAATATTTAAAAACTTGTAATGTATTACAAGGCTTTATACTAAGCACCTCAAGGAAGAATATTTTCTTTCCCTACTTGTTATCAAGTGTATGAATTTAATTTCAATTATCTAATCTTTAAAATGGTTTGAAATTCTAAAAACTAAACTTTTTATAATGAAAATTCATTAAATCAAATGAAAGTAAAATTTTAAACAAATTCAATTATTATAGTGGAATATTCTCTTAAATCTAAGGAAAGCAATTTACATTTTTATTTTAACATAACGCCTTAGTCTAACTAGACCACTTTTTCGCCCTGAAAATCATCAAAATTATCGCAAGATTTTAAGAAAACCTAGCAGGAATTTTTGTAAATCCATGTTATAACTATGAAAATTTAATATTTTGGGTGCCTTAGAGCTTTTTGATGGTGCTGAATCCATTTCCGCCATAAAAATCATGATTCAAACACTGTTACTATAAAATTTCTTAAATTTTTATAGCCGAGATTCCAACCAATTTTGACGGTCGAGGCAATTCGTCCATCTCCTTAGACAACTCCTAAAATAAATATTAAAGAAACTTAATTTTACTTTAAAAAACATTAAATTATAATAATAAAATATTCCATTACATGAGAAGAAAACAATTTTAGATCTTTTAGTTTTTTTTGCATTTTCCAAATTCCCACTTGGCTTACCAAAATTAAAGCGATATAGATGAAAATTACAATAGTACAGTTCACATAAGAACAGAAAATATTCATATATTAATAATGCTCATGGTTTGATGGGAAGATGTGCTTAGTTAACAAGCCCAAAAGTTTACAAGCTCTCATTATCAATGGAAGTGTGATACCGACACTTGGAGAAAATTTGCTTTATAATTCTCTGTTTAAGAAGAATTCTCACCTTGACACTCTATGCATATGCTTTGAAACTGATTTTTTAACAACAACAAATCTCCAAAATCCATTTCAGTCATAGGATCTGATTAACAAAGTGCAAGATCAATTAATTAGCGTTTCCCATTGTTTCCAATACCCATTCCATCGTTTTAATTGCTGGAAAAACATATCTATTTTTAAACTGATATTTATAAAATAATTCCACTCCCCCTTTTCAAACGAATTTACCTTCACTTGGCTCAGCCACAGTTGATGATATTTATATCTACAATGATAATAACATTGAATTTCGAATAGTTCCTTTTGTTTTTTCCACCGTAGATCGTGACCCTCCTTTGCTTAATCGAACAGTGCAAATTCCTTTTAGATGTATCCGCTTCCTGTTTGACTTGACTGTGGAATTGCCGCTCTGCTGAAGGAAAAAATAGATTTCCATATATTCAAACAATATCGATCCATCACCAAGATTAGCAGTAAGGTGAGATCGATCAACTATATACCTGAATTCGCCATCGCCTAGTCAGTTTGGCCTGGGTTCGTATCCCATTAAAGAATGCAATAATAAGAAGAAATTCAAACGACCTACCTAGATACAATTCAGCTCTTCTTCATTGGAATCCAATGCGGAAATGGTGACCACGGGCTTACCATGAAAATACACGAGCAACCACGGGAGATTTTCCCATGCATAAGCATTCATGGGATGCGAATTAGAAACTGGTGTTTGGATGCCCTTCATGCATGGAAAGCCTGAATCAGTATGTGCTTCCCAGCGTTGTGATCGGTGGTGGGCAGGGTTCGTTGGAGAGACTTTTCTCATAGAGAGAGCGGAGCTTAAGATATTGGGGGTAGACAATTCCAATAAGTCCTTTCGTTCTTTCCCGTCTTCCACCACCACCATCAACAACCACCCACCATTTCATTTGAATTTTAAAAATTTACCGCACAACTTTTTGAATTTGAAATCCTCCTGCTTACCGTTTGCTTTAACTACATGGCAGGGATTAAGGCCGCAAGTAAGGCACACCCTCTGAAGGCAATTCCAGGTGCCTTCACCTGTGGGCTATGAGGCAGTCATCTTCTTGTTGGGTTTAGACCCCTTTCTTTTTCTCACAGCAAGAAGATCTCCCTGTCTTCTCAGATTGGCATAAAATAATAAAAATTGTTGGCTAATATGAATTTTAAAATTCAAAATTTCAAATGTCAATTCGCAGTTTGTCATATTCAAATTTTACAATTCAATCTGTGTACACTGTATTGTATTGTAGTGTATACCATGTATTTATATGTGGTGGAAACTAGGCGAAGCCGTAAGGAAATTCCTCATGCCTATTGGGATACCATCCATGGTTCCTCATCCGTATTCGGATGTAGGGGCGTGGTCATCCATTAAAATTTGTGAAGCCATGTGTATGATAAGACAGGGGTTCAACCACATGGGGTGCATGGCATGGGTTGGGTTGCCATGGTCATTGGTACTTAAGGGGCATTAATGGGTCAATAGCAAAGGGGCATTAATGGGTCAATAGCAAAGGAAATAAGGCTCGCCGTCTAACACGGAAATGAGTTATCAGTATTTAATTATGCTTTTCATTAAAAACGGTTGAGAGTGACTTTACGAGAATTTCCAACTCCCATGCTTTTCATTAACAACTGTTGAGAGTGACTTTACGAGAATTTCCAACTCCCACGTGTGACAACGGTTTTCGGTATTCAATTATGATTTTCATTAACAACTGTTGAGATTGACTTTACGAGAATGTCCAACTCCCACCCGTGGCAACGGTTTTCAGTATTCAATTATGCTTTTCATTAACAACCGTTGAGTGGGAATTTACGAGAATGTCCAACTCCCACCCGTGGCACACCAAAATAACTTAGAGACAAGAAATTAAGTTCACTTTCATATATCTTGTCCAAAAATTTTCTTGGTGTCTTAGAAATGATTTATCGCTATTTAATTATGCTTTTCATTAACAACTGTTGAGAGTGACTTTACGAGAATGTCCAACTCCCACCCGTGACAATGGTTTTCGGTATTCAATTATGCTTTTCATTAACAACTGTTGAGAGGGAATTTACAAGAATGTCAACCTCCCACCCGTGGCATGCTAGAATAACTTAGAGACAAGAAATTAAGTGCACTTTCATATATATAGTCCACAAATTTTCTTGGTGTCTTAGAAATGAGTTATCGGTATTTAATTATGCTTTTCATTAACTGTTTGAGTGACTTTACGAGAATGTCCCACTCCCACCCGTGACAACGGTTTTCGGTATTCAATTATGCTTTTCATTAACAAATGTTGAGAGGGAATTTACGAGAATGTCCAACTCCCACCCGTGGCACGCCAAAATAACTTAGAGACAAGAAATTAAGTGCACTTTTATATATCTTGTCCACAAATTTTTTTGGTGTGTTAGAAATGAGTTATTGGTATTTAATTATGCTTTTCATTAACAACTATTGAGAGTGACTTTACGAGAATGTCCAACTCCCACCCGTGACAACGGTTTTCGGTATTCAATTATGCTTTTCATTAACAACTGTTGAGAGTGACTTTACCAGAATCTCCAACTCCCACCCGTGACAACGGTTTTCGATATTCAATTATGCTTTTCATTAGCAACCGTTGAGAGGGAATTTATGATAATGTCCAACTTCCACCCATGGCACGCCAAAATAACTTAGAGACAAGAAATTAAGTTCACTTTCATATATCTTGTCCACAAATTTTCTTGGTGTGTTAGAAATGAGTTATCGATATTTAATTATGCTTTTCATTAACAACTGTAGAGAGTGACTTTACGAGAATGTCCAACTCCCACCCGTGACAACGGTTTTCGGTATTAAATTATACTTTTCATTAACAACTGTTGAGAGGGAATTTACGACAATGTCCAACTCCCACTCGTGGCACACCAAAATAACTTACAGACAAGAAATTAAGTGCACTTTCATATATCTTGTCCACAAATTTTCTTCGTGTCTTAGAAATGAGTTATCGATATTTAGTTATGCTTTTCATTAACAACTGTAGAGAGTGACTTTATGAGAATGTCCAACTCCCACTCGTGACAACGGTTTTTGGTATTTAATTATGCTTTTCATTAAAAACAGTTGAGAGGGAATTTACGATAATGTACAACTCCCACCCGTGGCACGCCAAAATAACTTAGAGACAAGAAATTAAGTGCAATTTCATATATCTTGTCCACAAATTTTCTTGGTGGTTTAGAAATAAGTTATTGACATTCAATTATGCTTTTCATTAACAACCATTGACAGGGACTTTACGAGAATTTCCAACTCCCACTCGTGACAACGGTTTTCAGTATTCAATTATGATTTTCATTAACAACCGTAGAGAGGGAATTTACGAGAATTTCCAACTCCCACCTGTGGCATGCCAAAATAACTTAGAGACAAGAAATTATGTGCAGTTTCAGATATCTTGTCCACAAATTTTCTTGGTGTGTTAGAAGGCAACCAATATTTTCTCTGCTATTGACCCATTAATGCCCCTTAAGTACTAATGACCATGGCAACCCAACCAATGCCATGCACCCCATGTCATTGAAACCCGGTACTTGTCTTTATTGCATACGCATGGGTTCACAAAGTTTAATGGATGCCCATGCCCTTGCATCCAAATACGAACGAGGAACCATGGATGGCATCCCAATAGGCATGAGGAATTTCCTTGTGCCTCCGCCTAGTTTCCACCACATATAAATACATGGTATATGCTACAATACAATGTACACAGTTTGAATTGTAAAATTTGAATATGGAAAACCATGAATAGAAATTTGAAATTTTGAATTTTAAAATTCATATTAGTCAAAATTTTTTATTCTTTTATGCCGGTTTGAGAAGACAGGGAGATCTTCTTGCTGTGAGAAAAAGAAAGGGGTCTAAACCCAACGAGAAGATGCCTGCCTCATAGCCCAGACGTGAAGGTGCCTGGCGTTGCCTTCAGAGGGAATGCCTTACTTACGACCTTAATCCTTGCCATGTAGTTAAATATATTATTTTGAAATAAATAATGGACTAGCTCAGGTTTTCATTTTAAAATAAATAAGCAACACATTGTTATTTTTTAGTTTTTTTTGCATTTTCCAAATTCCCACCTGGCTTACCAAAATTAAAGCGATATAGATGAAAATTACACTAGTACAGTTCACATAATTGAAACATAAAATTCAAAAGGAAAAATATTCATATATTAATAATGCTCTTCGTTTGATGGGAAGATGTGCTTAGTTAACAAGCCCAAAAGTTTACAGGCTCTCATTATCAATGGAAGTGTGATACCGGCACTTGGAGAAAATTTGTTTTATAATTCTCTGTTTAAGAAGAATTCTCACCTTGACACTCTATGCAGATGCTTTAAAACTAATTTTTTAACAACAACAAATCTCCAAAATCCATTTCAATCATAGGATCCGATTAAAAAAGTGCAAGATCAATTAATTAGTGTTTCCCATTGTCTACAATACCCATTCCATCGTTTTAATTGCAGGAAAAACATATCTATTTTTAAACTGATATTTATAACAAAATTCCGCTCCACCTTTTCAAACGAATTTACCTACACTTGGCTCAGCCATCGTTGATGATATTTATATCTATAGTGATAATAACATTGACTTTCAAACAGTTCCTTTTATTTTTTCCACCGTAGATCGTGACCGTCCTTTGCATAATCCAATGGTGCAAATTCGTTTTAGTTGTATCTACTTCCTATTTGACTTGAATGTGGAATTTCCACTCTGCTGAAGGCAAAACTAGAGTTACAAAGATTCAAACAATCTCGATCCATCACCAAGATTAGCACTAAGGTGAGATCGATCAGCTATATACCTGAAAGCACCATCGCCTAGTCAGTTTGGCTCGGGTTCGTATCACATTAAAGAATGCAATAATATGAAGAAATTCAAGTGACCTACCTGGATAAAATTCAGCTCCTCTTCATTGGAATCCGATGTGGAAATAGTGACCACGAGCTTACCACAAAAATACACCAGCAACCACGGGAGATTTTCCCAGGCATAAGCATCCATGGGATGTGAATCAAAAACCGGTATTTGGATACCCTTCATTGAAGCCTGGAAAGCCTGAATCAATATGTGCTCCCAACGTTGTGATCGGTGGTGGGCAGGGTTCATCGGAGAGAATTTTCTCATCGAGTGAGTGGAGCTGAAGATATTGGGGGGAAACAATTCCAATAAGTCCTTTCATTCTTTCCCCTCTTCCACCACCACCATCAAAAACCACCCACCATTTCATTTGAATTTTAAAAATTTACCTCGCAACTTTTTAAATTTGAAATCCTGCTGCTTACCATTTGCTTTAACTACTTGGAAGGGATTAAGGCTGCAACTAAGGCATGCCCTCTGAAGGCAATGCCAGGTGCCTTCACCTGTGGGCTATGAGGTAGGCATCTTCTTGTTGGGTTTATACCTCTTTCTTTTTCTCACAACAAGAATATCTCCCCGTCTTCTCAGACTGGCATAAAAGAATAAAAAATGTTGAAATTTCAAATTTCAATTCACGGTTTTTCATATTCAATTTTTTCAATTCAAACTACGTACACATTATTGTAGCGTATACCATGTATATATATGCAGTGGAAACTAGGAGGAGGCGCAAGGTAAATCCTCATGCCTATTGGGATGGCATCCATGGTTCCTCATCCGTATTCGAATGTAGGGGCATGGGCATCCATTAAACTTTGTGAACCAATGCATATGTGATAAAGACAAGTACCGGATGATAAGACAGGGTTTCAATGACATGGGGTGCATGTCATGGGTTGGGTTGCCATGCTCATTGGTACTTAAGGGGCATTAATGGGTCAATAGCAGAGGAAATAAGGCTTGCCTCGTCTCGCTGCCTTAATGTCTTCAGCATCAAAGGGGAAGTAACCAAGTTATTTTTTGTATAAATGTAGATCAGTCATAGAAGAAAGAGTTACAATCTGGATGGAGAGTCCGAGTGGGTGTAACGCAGTTGTAGTTGCTTTGCCATTCCATAGTTATGTAAATAAGTTCATTGTTTCTCTGTTATGCATAGTTGCATGTTTTTATTTTGTTTTCCATTGTCTACTATGTAACCTTCAATCAGTATCTAAGTCAGATGAACCGAGAAGTCACAACGTATTGAGTGTGAAGAACTGTTGTGTGAATGTCTAGTGGAGTTGTTGTAGAGTGAGGTTAGAGTTGCTGTTGCTATTGCTGATCAGGCCAAACATGAATATGTTGGATAAATATTCTTGTTTCATAGTAGGATTCATCATCATTGTTGAGAGTTGTGAGTAATTATTGAATAAGAGAGCGCGAGGTGAGAAGAGTCGCTAGAGCCCTCCCTATAAGCTACATCACCCCACAACGTTTCAATGTCACCACATACATAGAAAAACATCCACTGCATGAAAATTATCCTCCCTGTAAGCTGCATCACCCCACAACATTTCAAGTTCACCACATACAGAGAAAGACATCCACTGGATGAAAATTATTCGTTTTCAGTCAAACAAAGAGAGAAATATCGCATGAAACTGAATACACAACTCCCGTCTTAA
This sequence comes from Pinus albicaulis, assembly GCA_034641835.2. NCBI lineage: Eukaryota > Viridiplantae > Streptophyta > Pinopsida > Pinales > Pinaceae > Pinus > Pinus albicaulis. The sequence goes on along the minus strand of CM076576.1, from coordinate 827,852,515 downwards.
AGTGCTGGTGGTGGGATGTCATACTTGCTGCAATTAAATGTATAAGAACGATCTATTTATTTTTTAGTATCAGAAGGCCTCATGTTCCTTATCCATGAAGGAGAATATTGTGCTGGACAAGGTCTTGGTCACGGTGTTGGTGCTCGTTACCAGAGTATTCATTCCAAGATTAGAAGGACCACTTATGAAATTAAACAACGTAGAGTGTGAACTGTATGTTGGGCACACATATCATTATTGGTAGATATATTGAAAGGTGATTCATGTGTGTGATCGTTTTTATTTGATATATTAAAAGGTTTTGGATAAAAGGTTTTTGAATTGATTCATTTTTAAAAGGAACGCACGGTTGAATGAATGTTATATGAAGTATTTTTCATGTTGTTGAAAGAGTTATGGAAGAAAGCTTTTAAAGGTTTGAAAAATATGTGTTTGAAAGGTTGTTAAAGTTCAAGTGAAATATCATTGGTTCATTGGTTTAAAAGCTTTGGAGAAGAAATTACAAAAATAAATGGGTTTTGAAAGGTGAAGAGATATTTTTGTCAAGTCTTTTTATGGCATTTGTTTTATGAGATTTGATGAGAGATATCTTATGCTCTTTTATGAAAATGATTTTTTTAATGGTTGGATATTATAAAGAGGGTTATAACAACATAAAGTATTTGAATTGAAAGAGACTTCTGGGTTTTGAAAAAAAAATAGTTTGTCTTTAAATTCATTTTCGATGTTTTTGTTAAGCATCACAATGTGTTGGGTGAACATTGTCCCTTAGAGGGGCACATATTAAAAATCATTATTTTTTTTTGGTGGCAATATCGAACAGAGCTTCATGTAATCAGTGAAGAAGCTATAAGGCAAAGGAAAGATAGTAGTCATGGGTCGCAAAACGCGACTGAAGCATATCAAGAAAATGAGACAAAAATAAAAGGAAAAGATCGTTACAGTTCAGGTCAGAGTTGATTAAATAAGAAGCCTAGCAGAAGATAGAGAAGAGATCGAGGGTGACTGGTGTAGCTTTGATCTCCTACCACCACCTATGTTTACTCGTAAAAATTTTAATTTTTGGGTTATTAGAATGTTAAGTTTTCTTCGAGCTAAAGACTTAATTGAATACTAGTCTAATAACCCATATGATGAAGTATTCGATGATTTAGCATTATATTTTATCAAACATGGATTGGATGAGATGATTTTGTGCAAGGTAGAAAAAGCTAAAAGTTCCAAGGAAGCATGGAAGATCCTTGAAGCCTAATTTGGTGCAAGGGGGAGTAATCAAGTCGAAGATCGTAGCATCGTAAAACATGTTGAAGCAGTGTTTGAAGATGAAATTGAAGATGGATCTGTAGTACAAAAACTACAGAAAGATGAAGATTCCGGTGAATCTCACCTGAAAGTGAATCACAATATTGATGGTGTGTTACTAGCAGGAGTTGATTTTGGAATAGATAATGTTTCCAGTGGTGAAGAAATTGATTCAGTGGATCCAAAAATTGAAATTACTGATGTTAAATTTGATGGAGAACAAATAATGAGTGATTTAGTGATGAATGGTTGCAGATGGTCAAACAGAAATAACTTATTGATATATTGTTATTTTGGGAGAGAAACCCACTTGTGTTTGGAAACCAAGTGGAAGGAAACCTGTTTGTAGAGGAAGAGGTAAAAAATCAAGATTATGAAGCATCGACAAAGTCAAAGAAAGAAGAAGAGAAAGCTCTCATTCCAGTTAAGAATGAACAGAACCAATATGGTTCTGAAGATGTTTTTCATATAAATTTAACATTAGTTTTGTGTGTTCATATGTTAGAAGTAACTGCGAAGAAGCAAAAGAATATGAATAAGAATTAAAGTCCCTTGAAGCATGGCTTGAAACACCATGTTTTGATGACGTCAGTATAGAAGATGCAACAATGAATGTTGAAAACAAGATTGGCGATGTTGAATATGAAAATTTCAATTAAATTTTGATGCATTGGAGTCATCAACAGATAAAAAATTTAATATGGGCTTATGTTGCAGCAAATTGATGATAAAGAACATACTATAGAAAATTATATGTGACAAAAATCCACATACAAGCAAGTTTTTGAAGAAGTAGATGACATCCATGGACATCTTGAAATGATTTTTTTAAGTTTCAATGATAAAAAAGATTTAACGATGAACAAGCTGCAACAGAAAATAAATAAACTGAAATTTGGAGCCTACACCAAAAAGACAAAGCTGAAGCGATTCAAAGGATACAAAATTTGGAAAAGGAGGAAAAATAAATTGAACTAAAGAGATGATGTCAAGTCATAGTTCATGAGTCATTATAAGCATAGCTGAGACTTAGATTAGATGAACAGACATGTTTAAGTTATGTTAAGGTTAAGTTGTCAATCATAATTAAGGGGGAGTTTTGAAATTAACTACGCCTGCCAATTCACCAATGCACGACCACCGCCTTACCACCTTGACCTCCTGGACCATCTCACCCCCTTAACATTTTCAGCATCGAAGGGGCACCACCATATCTTCGGCATCGAGGGGGCAGTAACCTACTAATTTTTTGTAGAAATGTAGATCAGTCATAGAAGCAAGAGATATAGTCCGAATGCACAGTCTGAGTTGGTGTAACACAACTGTAGCTACTTTTCCATTCCATGGTTATCTAAATGAGTTTGTCGTTTCTCTGTTCTGCGTCATTGCATGTTGCTATTATGTTTTCCCTTGTGTACTATGTAACCTTCATAAAAGGCACATGATCAAAGTAAGAATAAAGCTCCTACAACGATGGAGGAGGCAGCAGCAAGGATCGTTGATCTTCTGGAAAAAAAATTGAAGAAGATGCTCATACCATTGGTCCGAAGATTGTTAATGTGTAAGACACTATGGAATATTGGGGGAAATTAGCGGCATGGAATGCTATGTACAAGTTATGTAAGAGTATTGTTTCCACATCAGGTAATTTGAGGTTCTTTTGGATGAATTAGAGAGCTCATTACCAATTATTATTAACTCTTGCATAAAGAAAGTTTGGGCCGCATTAGTGAAAAGAACCAGAAATTCAGCACAATCTTTAGATAAAATCAAATTGCTAGAAGTAGTGTACATAGCTGGGAAATCAAGGGGACTAATGGAGAAGCTAGGATGGGGTTCCAATGTCGCCTCGAGAACATAAGCATCCCACCAGGCCAGATGCAATGAGAACGTTGTCAACACCCTAGAAACTGGGGAATCTTCCATGGTATAAGATGCAACAATTGTGTCCTGAAGAGTCTCTTTGATGTCTCTCTATCTATGTTTTATTTTGGTACAAAAATTTAGTGTGTTGTTGTGATTGTGTTTCATTTTATTCCATTTTCAATGGTCTAGTTGGGAGGTTTTGTAACCTACTATTGCAGGGAGGTTGTGAGTAAAGTATTACATTCTATTTTCAAATTTATGGATAGATCTTTGAGTTTATGCAGAGTTAAGATGTTATTAGCTAAACTTGTGGTTTTTAGGAGAAAATAAGTGTTTTTAACTACACCAGAGTATTCTATTTAATATTTTATATAAATTAAGATAAAGTTAATATCTAAACTTGTGATTTTTAGGAGAAAATAAGTGTTCTTAACTGCACCAGAGTATGCTATTTTATATTTTATATAAAATAAGATATAGCTATGATTATTAGAAGCTTGCCATTTTCTATCCGGGAAGCTATTACCTCCATTAACCTCGGACAACCTAATTATCATAAGCTAATGTTTAAATATAAATAAACAAAAAGAAAATGATTCTTTGAGAATCAGAGGAAGGATATTTTAAAGGCAATTGTATAAAAGTGATTTATATAGAAATTTAGCATTTTGATTCTTTTTATTTTAAAGCGTTCATTTTTTTTTAATTTTTATGATAAGTAATATATTTTACGATGACCATTCATTGTACAAATAATAAATTCAGAAAATAAAAATAAGAAAATTAAGTAAAATCTAAAATAAAAGTATTTTAAAAATATAAAGATATATAAAAGCTTGAAACTATTAAAAAAGAATATAAAACAAAAAAATTAAAAATATAAAAATAAAGGTAAAAATAAAGGTAAATGTATAAAATGATTTTAAAAAATAGGAAAATATTATTGGAAATGTTGTTATGAAAATATTTAAAGGATAAAATTGAAAATATAAAAAGTGATGTATATATTTAGGTAAGAATATATATATATATATATATATATATATATATATATATATATATATATATATATATAATAATCCAATTTTAAGGTCACAACCAAGTCAGACATCCAATTGTTGTATGAGACCCCCTTGTTTGTGGGACAAGGGACCCACCTCCATGTAGTGATTGTCTATTAAGGCATACATACTCTACGCCCCTCTGGTTTTGAACATGTGACCTCTTAGGAGGAAACACATTCTCTTAACCATTAGGCCCACTCAAGATGTATAATATAAAAAGTGAGGTACATGTGTATGAAATATATATATAATGATTATAGGTTTTGTTTTTTTGTTTTTGTGACCCCCTTAGGTTTTTTTGATGCAAGAACCTATTCTATTTTGTATTTATTTATTTATTAATTTTGAAAATTTTACACAATTTTAGATTTTATGGAGATTTCTAGAAGAATTTGTTAGAAATTAAGTAATTAAGATAAATTCATAGTATTAAGAGGATTTCTCTCAATTTATTTTTTATAAATATCTAGGAAGGAGTTTTCTGTTTGAGAAATAAGAAAGTTTTTTTCCTTAGAATTAATAAATAGCCATGTTTCCATGTACCCAAGTTTGGAGAGAAAATAATTTAATCAAATTTATGTTTTTTTTTATTGAGAAAATTATTCATCTGGTCTCTGCGTTAAATTTTGGTATCAGAGCTAGCGTGAAATTGGTAAGAAACTATGTGTAAATGTGTGGAGACTGCATTATCATGATATCAACATCAAGGTCATGTTGTAGAGATTAGTCTGAAACCCTGGCAACCTGAAATCGTAGATGTGCAACATATCTCAAAAAGTGGAACCTGTGAAGAGATAGTGTGGAGCGGACCCTCCCTGCATATGAGCTGAGCTGAGCAACAGGTCTTAAGTAAATTCAAAGGTTGTGACTAGTGGTGAGTACTAAAACTGAATACGATTGTTATTGTAAGCATGGAGCATCCATGTGGCTTGTAGCAACATACAAAGCTAGCCAATGAGCATAACAACATTCAAGATTTTTTATCCATATCTATGACATGTTAGTTATTTGCACAAAAAAAAGTTTAATTTGGCATTTGGACAGAGAAGTATGGTAATAATGGTGAGAATTGTGATATTCTGCAATTTCATATTCATGATTTTGTATGCAGTCCAATAACTGTAGAAGAATATGTTGAAATGTCACTCTTGAAAGTTTCGTATGAGTTGTTTTGGCCCGATTTTCCAATATTTATTCCATACTCCTTCATCTTCCTTTGATAGTGACATTTTTATCATCATCTGAATATAATTCGTAGTGGTTGAATAAATAGTAAGGAAGAGTGGCTTAAATAAAATAAATAAATAAAAAACAAAACTGTGAGGACAATGATAAACCAGTCTAGATCCATCTTAACTCCAAATCTATCAAGCGCCAAGAGGGATCAAACCTCTCGAGGTGAAAACTTATTTTTTGAGTTCAAAACTTGAGGAAAGGTTTTCACCTCCAAAGATTTGATCCCTTTCGGCGGTTGATAGATCCGGAGTTAAGATGGATCTAGGCTAGTTTCAGTCATGTGCTGCCAAGGAAAATCTATCGAAGATATCATTAATTTTATCAAGAATATGTAAATATATCAAATATTAATATAATAATTTTAAATATGCTAAATATTTTTGAGATTAACTTGGTCATTATAATTTTAAAGTTTCTTAGTTACCTCAGTTTGTTGAGATGATAAATATTGTAAATAACTTTAATGATGAAAAATGATCAAATAATTTTTTTGAATGCAAAGTGACAATAATAATGTTGAAAGATAGAAAATGTGAATAATAAGAATGTATTCATGTTACAAATAATATTCATTGTGATCAATCCCAAACTATTCTCTTCTGCTATTATTATTGTCACCCTTGTTAGTTTTGTCATCTTTTCATATCGATTATATGAAAAAGAAAATTTAAATCGTAAATCATTTAAATATTTAGCTCGAGCTGTTCTAGTAAACATGATACCTTGTCTCTCATACTCTCCAATATTAATAGGTTAAATTACTCTAACACAAAAATCAATATGCATGTCAATAACATTTTGTGCTTGCACTAAAGTCAATGCATATTGTTAATCCAGTCTCTTTAAAATTGATGTGACGTCATATATACAATTACATCAAATCAGAAATCAACATCTACATTGAAATCAATGAATTTAATGCAAGCAATCAAATAATATTAGAAAATAACTTCTACACTGAAATCAATGCATTTAGTGCAAACAATCAAATAGGATAAAAAATCATATACATTGAAATGAATGCATCTAGTGCAAGCAATCAAATATAATAATAAATCAACATCTACATTGAAATCAACACATCCAGTGCAAGCAATCAAATAGTATTAGAAATCACCACCTACACTGAAATCAATGCATCTAGTGCAAGTAATCAAATATCATTAGAAATAAATATCTACACTAAAATCGATGAATCTAGTGCAAATAATCAAATATGATTAGAAATCACCATCTCCACTTAAATCAACCCATCTAGTGCAAGAAATATTCTTCCCTCTCTCGACCCTCCATCCATATCTATATCCCCCTCCATCTCTTCTTTTTTGTCTCTCTATCTCATAAACACACATGCTCTCGCACTCCACATCTATCAATCTCTTTCTGACTCCCTCCCTCTCCCATTAGGGGAATTTTGAGGTCTAAAATGGACCTACTAAGAAAAATGTACAATGAAAATAAACTTTATAAGAACCAATAGGATTCAAGATGATGATGTCAACCATGGGGGATGATTCACCATTTTTTAAGTAAAAGGGTAATAAGATTAAAAAATAATAAAATATTAAAAATACTTTTTCCACTCGTATTTTCAACTGATCACACAAATTGTTTCGAGCGGGAGTACTTGTTGGATGCAAAATTTATTTCCTCATCCAATGAGTACCCATATTGCATACTTTCGACGGACCCTGCTACGTGAAAAATGAGAAATACATGAAAAAATGTGATTGCAATCACATTTTAATGTATTTCTCATTTTTTGTGTAGCAGGGTCCATATAAATTATGCAACATGGGTACTCCTTGGATGAGGAATTAAATTTTGCATCCAACGAGTACTCCCACTCGAAATTTCAGTGAAAACTTTGGGACATAAGTTGAAATATGAGTTGAATAAGTAGTTTTTTATTTTTTCCCTCTAAAATTTGATGATGTCATCAAATCTTATCTTATTAGTTCCACTATTATTTTATAATTTCCTTAGGAGGTCCATTTTAGACCTCAATATCCCACTAATGCCATCTCTCTCTTCTTCCCTCTCTTCACCTTCCATCTATATCTCTATCTTCCTGTTCTCTCCCTCTCTCTCCATATTCCTCATCTCTCTCTCTCTCTCTCTCTCTCTCTACCTTTATCTCTCTATGTCTTTCTTCTTACCTCCCTCTCTCTCCTCCTCTAATTCCATCTCTCTTTCCCTCCCTTTCTATACTCTCTCAAATCCTCTCTCTTCCTTCCTCTCTTTCCCTTTCTCTCCCATCTCCCTGTCTCTCTCTCCAAGTCTACCTCTCTGTCCCTCCCTCTCTCTAATATCTCAAATCCTCTCTCTTCCTTCCTCTCTTTCCCTTTCTCTCCCATATCTCTCTCTCTTCACCCACTAACTATGTTCGTATATCCCTCCCTCTCTCCTTATCTCTCATTCTCTCCCCCCTTATCTCCATCTCGCCTTCTTTGTCTCTTTATCTCACCCCAAAACATACACGCTCTCTCTCAGTCTCTCCCTTGTCACTCCTTCTCTCTCTCAAATTCTCACTCTCTATATTTCTTATTTCCTACCTCTCTGCCCCTCCAACATCTCTATCTCTCTATCGATCCCTCTCTCCTCCTCTCTCTCAAGTCCTCTCCCTCACCCTTCATCTCTCTCCCTTTCTCTCCTACCTCCCTCTCTCTTCCCTAATCTCTCTCTCTCTCTCGCTCCAATACTCTCTCTTCCCCCATCATTCTCCTCCTCTCTCTCATCCTTCACCTCTCTCCCTTTCCCTCCTACCTCCCTATCTCTTCCCCATATCTCTCTCTCTCTCTCTCTCTCTCTCTCTCTCTCCACCCCTCTCTCCCTCCAACGATATTACTATATCCCTCCCTCTTTCCTTCTCTCCCCCTTCTCTCCATACATCCTACTTTGTCTCTTTGTATCACCCCTAAACATACACACTCTCTCTCCATCTCTCCCTTGCCACTCCCTCTCTCTCTCTCCACTTTTCTCTCTCTATATATTTCTTCTTCCCTCCATCTCTCCCCTTCCAACTTCATCTCTCTATCCCTCCCTCTCTCAAGTCCTCTCTCTGGTCCTTCCTATCTCTCCCTTTCCCTCTTAACTCCCTCTCTCTTCCGCTATCTCTCCCTCCCTTTATCTCTTACCCCCCTCTCTCTTCCACCATCTCTCTCTCCTCTAATCCTATCACTATCTCCCTCCCCCTCTCTTTATCTCTCTCCCGCCTCCATATCTGTGTCTCCCTCTCTTACTCTTCATTCCTCCTCTCCTCTTTCCTTTAGTTTATCTCCATCTCTCCCTTGTCAATCCCTCGATATCTCCACCTCTATCACTCTATGTCTTTGTTCTTCCCTCTCATATATATCTAGAGTTAATATATATCATTATACATTTATATATACTATAATATAATAAATTTAATATTGTATTAATTGAAATTTATTAAATTTAATAATATTACTATTATAATATATTAATATAAGTATTAGATTTAACAATAATAATAATAATATTAATCTTTTAATATTATATTAGGGTTAATAATGTTTTTTTGCATGATATTAATAATAATTTAGCCCATGGTATTTGGATCATAGGCTTCACCTAAATAAAACCTATTTTTTTAGTGTTAGTAAATATAAAACAGATTATGGAGTAAATATGAAAAGAGGTTTTATTTACTTACCATATATTAAAATTAGAGAGAGCAGCTATTGCACAATATTAACAGAAAAAACAAAATATATCTATTACTTTATATCCCCATCACAGGAATATATCACAATATTTATTGTGCTGCTGAGATCCAACCACTTCTAAATATAAATAGGGAGGTTGAGATATTCTCTCAACATCCACCTAAAGATCTTCAACTAATTCTAATGTGAGTATGAAAGAATTTTCTTCCAATTCTCCCCCTTAGTTCTTACATACATATTATAACAATAAAAAAATTATTTTTGTCTCACTAGTCTTCATCAGCAACTCTACCCATTCTGTAGTCTTCTGGACTCTGTTCTTTCTTTCTACAAATCTTTGAGCTTACCTTCCAACTCATTTAAAATACACCCGCTTTTGACCAGCAATCCTGAATTTGTAAGATTAAAAAATCTTGACACCCCCGAAGAAGAGTCTCGACATTGAACTACCCTATCGAAATATTTCCATTTGTGAAATAACCCTGAAGAATAAATTTCAACAGTTGTATAGGAAAATATTCTAGGTATAGAGTATGATCAGCGAGCAATCCTACAAAGTGACCTTTACACACAAGGATCTCATTGTATAACCTATAACTGATGCTCTTGAAGCCCAAAGCACAACAATACCATTAGTATATAACAAATTCACACAATCAAATTAGCCAATTGTTCTTTCAACACTGAAGAATGTCAAGAACGACTAATTTAAATAATGCTAAATTGTTCAATAATTGGTTCTGCACTACACAAATCTCACAAAAAATTTCATATAATTTATATCTAACCAATGCACAAGTAGCTTCAATTTCTCCGTCAGTATAGCACCTTCCTCCCGACGATTTGATTCTCCAACAATTGCAGCCTCCCTCTTTTGCAAATGAATTTGCAGCTTCTATCAAACACAAGGCAGGAAATATCCATATATCTAATCTCTTATTACAGATAGTTGACCAACAATGCAGTTGGGTCAAATCAGATGATGATGAAACTTTGGGCATTTCATGTGGCAAAAATGAGTTGTCCTCGGCCTCGAATGATGTCAATAGTGGCAGTGGCAGCGGTGAACAAGAAGCATGTCCCAGCAATAATTACATAGTCCCTCAATTCAGATGATATGCCACTTTGTGATGTAGGAAATTTGAACTGTATACACTAAAATTTTGTTGTACACTACGTATATATATACCCTCCACACTCTTGCAACATAACCCCATCGATTCCGGGAACTCTTTTTTTTTTTCAATTGTTCGTGCTTGTTTCTGCAATCGGCTGAGAGGCTGAAGCAGCTCGATTTTAGAGACCAAGGGTTGAATCCTAGCCCAACATCAACGTGAAGGTCCTCAATGACACTTGCGAGAATACTCTCACTGCCGGTGAGAAATTTCAGAGAATGAGTACTCGGCCCCGTGGGTTGGATATGCAGAGCTTTCATTATATGGTAAGGCATTATATTCACTACCGAGATATTTCAAAAACTATAGCGTCTTGCAATAAAATTCTGGCACAAGAAATATAGAATACAGCTCTCGATCTGTGTGTAAAAACACATTCCAGTGTACGAGGAATAATATTCATAGAATATAGAAGAGAGCAATATGGGTAACATGCTATTGTGAGGAGTTGTTCACCGTCATGGTCATCGGATAAATATCATGAAAGCCAATGGATCACACATGTTTTCAGGAAGAAACCAATAGAATAAAAACCAAAAATATCTAATATCTATTTAAGGATGCATAGCTAGTCATTCTATTTCCTCTCTTATTACTGTCTCTCGTCATTTATGCCCATATTACATATCTGTTTAATATGCCAAACAAGTTACCGAAATAACCATTTTTCCACCATGTGTGAGAAATCATTGCCAGCACATCCAAATAACCGAGTAAAGAAAACATGTTCACTTGCTACCACAGTAGAAGGTAAAATGAAAGGCAGAACACTCAGAAAACCGAGACTCAAAATCTAGATTTTGAAATCATGCAATGATAGCTTTGGATTCCAAACCATAGCATTTATGATCATAAAGCAACATGAGTACGACAATTTTGGTGACTAAATCCAATAGAGCAAGCATGCATATTTGTAGAATAGCTACTACATAGCACCTATCTAATCTACTTATGTACATAAATTCTCTCTCAAATTATTTCATTTTCTTGGGCACTCCCATGAGGGATTAAGCCCAATTAGGCTCTAATACCATATTAAAATTAGAGAGAGTAGCTATTGCACAATATTAACACATAAAACAAAATATATTTATTACTTTATATCTCCATCACAGGAATATATCACAATATTTATAGTGCTACTGAGATCCAACCAGTTCTAAATATAAATAGGGAGGTTGAGATATTCTCTCAACATCCACCTAAAGATTTGCAACTAATTCTAATGTGAGTATGGAAGAATTATCTTCCAATACCTCTCGTTTATTTATATTTTTATTTATTTACCATACATATTTTATTTACTATGGTATTTGGCCCATAGGCTTGTTATATAATTATATTTTTATTTATAATCATATTTGATATATTTTTATTTATTTACCTTACCTCTTTATACCTCTTTTATATTTATTTATTTACCATACCTCTTTATACCTATTTTATATTTATTTATTTATCATACCTCTTTATACCTTTTTCATATTAATTATTTTCCTTTGATTTAGGAAATGGTATTGAATTTAGTAAAGTGTAAAGATGTTTAAAATGTTACTTAATTTGGAAATTCAATGTGGTAATTTTTTTTGTTTAAGGTCAATTTATGATCCATTCAAACTCACTTATATAATAAAGCAATTATTAAATTTGTGAGATGATTTACTATCTATTCAAATTATATAAATGATACATAGCTTTATTTTAATAATTAATCTCAGCCCATTAATAATTTTAAAAAGTTATATATAGTCTAAATATTAAAGTTATATCAAATTAAAGATTAGGTTAATGCTTTAGCCGACATTAGAAAAAAAAATATTATTTTTTAAGGACATGACATACTTAACATCGAGGTCACATAGGGTTGTATATTGCGCCTTTCGGTGCAAAAAAAATTAAAATCTAAAAAAATAATAAAAAAATATAAAAAAATCCATGAGGAGAATGATAGAGTTTTTTTTTTCAAATTTCAGAGAGCCTTACCATTTTCTATTTATAAAAAATAGAGCAGATTTCCATACATATACATAAGTAGTTAGTTGCTTGAACCTACCCGAAGGAAATCACTTCTATTGGCCACCTTAAGGAGTTAAAAGCCAACCAGTATTGAAATAATTTATTCCTTCTACTTGCCGCTATATCTACCTTACTATGTCCATCAAAGTATAACTGAAAACAATATAAACTTGCCTAAAAAACATTAAGAAATATTAAGATCTAATGTCAACCATATGAAGAGTCAATAGGAGTTGGGTCCTTTGCAGTAGACCCCATCATATCTAGTTACTGCATGGATTGAAGCTGCCATTCAATTCTGCCAATTCGATTCGTTGCATGATACTGAGATACTACAATCTCTTGAATTTCCTATTTGATTTCCTGCAGAACTGAAACCATATTGGGGTTTCCTTCAATTTCCTGCATATTAGTCATTGCCTTAGCCAAAGCACATTTAAGAATCCAATACATATGGACAGATTGGTGAAAGAGAGATAACTTCCCTCTTGTATTCCCGTGGTCTGAGATGAAATCAATAATGGCCTCCTGTTGTTCAATGTCTTCTTCTTTGTGATTTATTTCTCTCTCCCAACCCTAAATTATGTTGCGAACCTTAGGTGTGTTTCCTGTGGAGTAGATATCAGAGATATTCTCCATGACCTCTTTTTTTTGGGGGGGCGCTTGCTTGGTCCATCATTATGGGTTGGAAGCTTCTACTTCCCTTTTTCTATATCGTGACATTTTTGAGATTGACCTTTTACCACGTTTTTAAAATTATGAACAAACGTTGACAACTCCTGTGCAACCCCTGTGGAAGTATGAAATGAGCCTTGATATGGCAAGGAAAATTCAATAACAACATTCATATGATCACTGATGGGACCCGCTACTTCCTTCCAAATTGTCGGAACCACTAAACTTGTTGCCATGCAGTCACTATTGTTGGTAACAACAGCATGAAGGGTAAATAGAGAAATCACAAAGGCCATAGAGAATGAATGTATAGTAAAAAATCCATAACAACATATAGACTAGTTAACTGGATTGGGGTAACATTTACTAACCATACTATAGCGGCCAGAGCTATGAAATAGAGTAGAGGTTACCCTCACACGCTATGACAGTGAATTATTATGAGGAGGTCGGGTTTGGAAAATGGAGTTATTCTATCTTGACATACAGACAAGCTCATAGGCTTGGGATATTTTAACATTGTTGATAAGCATAAGCCACAAAACTAGATTTTAATTTTAGCCTCATAGAAAAAGGGACATGAGAGGGTCTTTAATTGAGCATTATATTGAAACGAAGAAGGGTTTCTAAAACAAGGGTCTACTATCCAAGCCGGAAAAACAAAATAGAACATGCATGAAACATCGATGGACCCTTCAGCACAGTCAAAATGCGAGAGCGTCTTTAATTGAGCCTTATACTGAAACGAAGAAGGGGTTATAAAACAAGGGTCTACAGGCCGAGGCTGAACAAACAAAAATAGCATGAATGTAACATTGATGGACCCTTCGATACAGTTGAAATAGAGGAAATTCAAGATATTCCCAAATTGAAATGAAGACTAGCTACTAATTCGATGAAACACATGCAAGCCAAAGAAACCATCCATGAAGATGAAGTCACCTTTGTTACAATGAACAAGAACAAGTAAATGGACTATGTAAGTTACGAGAGCCATGATATACAAAGTAAACCATAGATGCCATAGACCAAAAGCATCCTTGTCCTCGGACTCCCCTCGAATTAGCTTGCCGATAACAATACCTTGCTTCCTCTTCTCAAGTTTCCTTAACTTGTTTCTCGAGTAGGGCTTTTTCCAATGGCGGTCTGACAGAAATTGCTGGCGCCGATAATTATCTTCTGCTTCCATTATGATGAAGTGTTTTTGGTACTTGCCTTTGGAAAACTTTAGGCTGGATCCATTACTAGTTTTAATTGTTGGTCTGGTGCGTGCTACCGCGTGACACCAGCCATTTCCCATTAGCCTCGACGTGGCACCCTGATCAGGGGTATATAGATTTTCCTTTATCTCTTTCTATAATGATTTGTAGTGGGTGTAGCTCTATACCCCATGCCCTATCAACTTGATTAATGTCTATCTGGCAGCCTTCATTAATGCAACCCCAATTAGCTAAATAATTTGTAGCCTTGTTTCCCCCTCCACAGACATGCAAAGGATTAAAGTAACCAATGTCCTATATTACTAAATAGATCTCCTAAATGAGTCTCGTTATTCACAAACTTTTGCTTCTTTTTTCCCAGGAGGTTCCTTGCTGGAGCTTTCGTAATACTCCTATAACCATTGCTGAATCTCCTTAAAAAATAACTCTGTGGTATTTTCCCTAGACTGCAATTGAAAGCCCTTGTTTAATCGCCATTAATTCAACTTCATTATTTGCTGCAAATCCAAAATCCATCACATAGACCCCACACACCGAGCCTTGAAAGTTTCTAAATATACCACCTATTCCTACTTGCCTTAGATTTCCTTTAGATGCCCTATCATTAATGAGCTTTGAAAACCCCACTTGGGGTAATTGGAAGATGTCTGATGGGTTTTGTCTTGGTGGTTTTAATTTCCATAAGGATTTCGCCAGCATTTGGGGTTTTAAATTCAACATGGCAAGGATCCAGCCTTCATTGACAGTCGCCATCCAATCTTCATCAGTCCATTGTTCTACTAGGATGGTCTCCCGAATATTGATCAAAATCACCTTCCATATTCGGGTATCTCTCACTTCCAACCTAAAAATTTGATGGTTTATTTATTTCCAAAATCCCTAGAGAATAAAGCCCGTAGTTAGCCTCCCTACTCGATTCAATGCTTCATTTTTGTATCTCCCTTTTCTCCATTTTATGGTAGTATCATTAATGCTTGTGATGTCTCTATCAGATTGTTGGAAAAGCATAGCAATTTTCTGCCATAGATATTCTACCAGGTCACAAGTATTGAATAAATGTTCTATATTCTCAGCTTGCCTATTAAACATTTTTCAAAGTGAGGGACCTTGCATTCCTCTATGCTACAATTGATCCCAGGTAAGGATATTATGGTGGCTTACGAGCAAAAGGAAGTGTTCATTTTGGGCCAGAATTTGGCTCCCCATATTTTTTTCCATATTGGGACTGTCATGTTTTGGTAATTGTTGGACTTGATGAAATAACCTTCTTCTATGGTAAAAATTCCTTTGTTGTGATAAACCCATCTCAGAATGAATTTCCCATTTGCCGAAACCAATTTCCTAGTGTTCATTTCCTTCTGAAAGTTATTTCATTGTAGTGTTTCAGGGGAATTCTACCATTGCCTTTGACCCTTCCATTTTCGCCTTTGCCCATCATCCTCCCAACACCAGTAATTGACAACTATTCTCATATTTGGAAAATTTGTGAAGATAAATATTTCACCTAAGTCTAAGAAAATAAATAATTTCTCCCTCTATTGCCAGGAATCATCCCAAAAAAGAGCCGTCCTCCCTCCTCGTATTTCCCAAAAGCTATGTTGTCTTATAAGATCTTTGTTAATCGCTACAAAGTTAGAAATATTAGATCCTTTGGGGGTGAAATATACTTTCAATTTTCCTGTAATGGTTATAGGCATATCATATTTTCTTTCCCAAATCAGTTTCCATAGGTCGCTTCCTCCTTGAAGCCATTGCCACCATAGTTTAGTGCCCATTTCCTAGTTTAGCACATAGGGATATCGAAGTCCCAATCTGCCTGCCTTTTTTGTTTTGGTGAGATTTTCCCATGAAAGGAGAGCCCATTTCCAACTATCTTGTACTCCTTGTGAGAGAAAAATTTTGAATACTTTGACCATGTTGTTACAGACTATTTTCAACATAGCTCTACCTGATAACTGATATATGGGGATGGCTTGAAGAATAGATTGAAGTAGGATAACCTGACTAGGGGAATTCAGAACTCGAAGAGCCCAATTATGAAGGTGCTTCTAAAGTTAGTTAAGGAGGCCCTTCCATCCCGTTATCCCGAGGGAAGAGAGATTGAGCAGAAAGCCCAAATACTTCATAGGGAATGATCCAAGATTGAAACCCAAATACCTAGCTAGGAATATCTGAGTTACATTATTAGAATTAGAAAATTAGACATTTGATTTATCATTGTTTATCAGATTTGTAGATGCTTTCATAAAATTCTAAGGATATCCAACATGGTCTTTGCTTCCCTTAACAGGGCCTAACAAAATATAATAATATCATCTACAAATTGTTGGTGCGAGAGGGTTAGATCCGGTCCCCATAAGTTCATGAATTTTAGGAGCCCTTTTGCAATTTTTGATTTAATGATACGAACGAGGCCTTCAGTTGCAATAATGAACAAAAAAAACAATATAGGGTCCCCTTTCCGTAGACCCCTCGAAGCATTAAAAGTTTGAGAAGGAACACCATTAAGGAGAATAGAAAATTGTAATATTCCTAATTAGCACCGCTAATTGGAATATTTGATTTTTGTATAGTTTTGCCGACTATAGTTAATTAATAAATAAAAGTGAGAAAAGAGGGGTCAACTCACTTAAATAAAATAAAGGGTTTCCCTAGTAGATGCAACGTTGTAACTTAAGGGGGGAGCCAAGGGGGGCCACACACCACGTGGAGGAGCTAATGAGAGAGAGGACGTTGGTTTTGGAGGGAAACCAATGCTATAAAAGGTGGAGGAGCCTCCTCATTTGGGCATTATTGATATGTTATTGATATTGAGAGCTAGACCTGCATGCAACGGCCCAATAGGTTGTTTTAGTGGTCGCGGCAACATTTAGTGTGGTAAGTGTCTCTCCCGAGTCGGAGATCTCACCCTTGGCTCCGGGGGACTTCGAGTGCCCGCTCGAGCAAGGTCTTTCCTTCAGTTTCTATAGGTGGTTTGCAGTGGATTTTCGGGTGGACGTTGCAGAGGAGTTGGTCTCTTGGAGTGACTGCGCAGTCCAGGAGAGAGGACGCAGTTTCAGCAGGGAGGACGCAGTCTTTGTTGAGCAGCGTTGTTGTGTGGTGATTTGGCAGTGGGTTCAGCGTTTTTCAGCCTTGAGGAGATTGCTATTTCAGCCGGAGGTTTTGCAGGAGGATTCAGGCCCTATTCTCAGCGTGTTTCTTGAGCTTCTGCGCTGTTCCTGGGAGAGACAGCGTTTTCACTGAGGAGGGTTTATTTGGTGGATTTTCGGAGGTGGAGCACTTGCTTCACGGTTTCTGGGTTTTGTCCGGAGGGTTGAGTACAGCTAGCCTTCCGATTTTCAGCTCATTCCGGTGAGGGGATCAGCCCCTAGTTCCAGTACATTGCAGCAGCAGCTTTCTACGGCAGTTTTCTCCAGCAGCTAGGACGCAGTCTCTGTTGTAGCCATTTCTCATTCTAAGAGGGTCTTCACTTGCCTAGAGCAAGGATAGGTGCACTCATTCTGATTATCTTTGTACCCATGTATATGTATTCTCAGATTAATAAAATGGCTTAGCGTTCTGGTATTTTACGTGTACTTGTTCCATATTCTAGTTCCGGCATTTTGTTCTATATAGTTGCTTGTGGTTTTGCTGTGTATTACTGTTTATTTCCCGTTGGGGATATTACAGTGGTATCAGAGCATAGTTCTGGCTCAGCCTGTGGTCTATGACATTGGGAAAGAGATCATACAGAGGTTTGCTGGAATTTTGGAGAGCAATAGCAGTTGCAGTACCAAAAACGAAATTGGAAAAAGGGCCAAAATATAAATGGTCAAATTTTGAAGTTTGGAATTAGAAGAAACGTTTTCTGGGTTTTTCTGGGTTTTGGGCAAGGATCACCTTCCCAAATTCCTAGAATTTTCTGAGCAGTTTCCAGTGGGTAAATCGGAGGTCGAAGTTAAGCAGTAGTATGGTTTTGGAGCAGCAGTGCCATTTCATGGGGAGCCTGTAGACACATAGCAGAAAGAGCCGATGGCAGGTGATGATGATGAGAGGAGATTTATAGAGGCGCTCCTCCAACACATGCAAGATGTGTCACAGAGACTCACTGCGCTGGAGGATAGGCAGCGGGAAACCCCAAGGGGATTTCGGATTGGTGAGGGATCAGGCACATCCCACCATTTGCCAGAGCATGATGCCACTCAGCATATGGCATCACATACACCCACACGTCCTACCATGCCCACTTTTCTGGATGAAGACATAGGGGCAGGAGCACAGCGAGAGCCGGAGCCGGGCCACATGGGTGACTATTTTGCAGAGTACCAGGCATACGGGCGGGAGTTCATGGAGGCTCTCTCGTTCAGAGACTTTGTCCAGCTCCAGCGGGACAGTAGACCCCGCGATCATCACCGGGGGCACCGACATCATCATGATGGAGACTACCACCGCACAGCTAGCAGATTCCATCTACCGACATTTGACGGGTCATCCAGGCGCTCAGAAAAAGCTTGGGTGGACAAGTTGGATAACTCTTTCCAGCTTGACCGAGTATCGGAGAGGGAAACCATTAAAATGGTTACCTCGCACTTGGAGGATGAGGGAACACCGGATTGCAGGGATTCTGAGGTTACACCTAGTGTGACACAGGATTCACCCTCATTGGAGACCTCCTTGGCCATGACGGTTGATGTGGTAGTGGAGAAGGTAGAGCCTACCTCAGTAGAGCCATCCATTGAGGTGATGATCAGAGTCGAGTCCGAGTCTTCAGGTGGTAGCAACACACGACAGATGGGTGAGACGATAGGAGATATATCCACCTTTGATGAGGCACTAGCAGGTACAGAGGTATTGGATGATGGTCACAGACAGCGGTATCATCGGCTTCGGGCGGACCTTCGAGTTTTGAGAGAGAAGGCCACGTCAGTACGGGAGACCATTTTGTTGCAGCACCAGGAGCTGGAGGGTATGAGAGCGACTTGTGCCAAGTCGGCGGCCAAGTTGGTCCGCATTGGGGAACAGCTGGATTCCCTGATGGTACAACCAGAGGGCACGTTGGAGCGTCAGATCATTCCCCTTCAGGCATGCATGGATGGGACTAGCAGTGTTGTTGGGTCATCTCTTTCCGTTGGAGAGAGAGAGGTAGAGCCACCTAGTCAGATCTCATATGTTGACTTTGATAGCGGTATGAGACGATCAGAGTTGCACAGGGTACAACATCCACATGTTGAGGTTGGATGGAGAGAGATTTTGAGTTGGTACTTGGTGGAGCGGGCTATGGAGATAGTGATGGATCCGAGTGTAGCTCAGCGGGATTTTCTATGCATGGGGAATACAGGAACCCCAGATTGGCATTGGGATCCAGGAGGGATCACCTACCGTTTCCCAGGCAGGTCGGCTGACTATGTCTTGGAGAGTACAGTTGGCCTAGCAGTAGAGCATGTGCAGTTTCGGTCATCTCCAGTGGCCAACCAGTTTATGGGCAGACTCCCTAGGTTGTCTTGGCATGACATTCATACACGGGGTCACGGGGTGGTCGGCACACCTTGGCAGGAGCTTGTCGAAGGAGGTGGCATTGGCAGGCCACCAGATGGCACCTTGTATGGGGCCAAGGATTCTTCACCTTTGTGTGGGGCACAGAGGACACAGCGGAGCTGAGCAGTGGTGGTAACACTACTGACACACAGGGAGATTCACTTCTTGGACCCCTTGAGGAGTATTTGGAGTGATGATCCTTTCGTCGGCAGGTATAGTGATGCGACGGTGGAGACGATGTTACCGATTGGTGGTAGTCGGACATGTAGAGGCACAGCTCTAGGACATCACATCTAGGGATGTGTGGGAGCCTCTAGCATTGAGCGGTGGATTGCCGGTGGACATGGAGTAGCATGGTGGTGTACCATAGTGTGTGGGACTGCATTGTGGAGTAGGAGTATCCTACATCACATTGAGAGCATGCGGAGAGTGACCGATGCCTGGACACAGTCAGGGCACGAGACGGTACAGGGTGCTACAACAGTAGCACACGAGGTATGCCTCAGTGTGCAGTGGCATGTTGAGGAGTGTATGGATGATCAGTGGTATGCGAGGGCATACGGTGCTACACAGCAGGGTCTTAGAGCATTGCTTCCAGAGAGACTCATGGACAGGGACTTCGGGCTTACCTTTGGGATTAGTTCACCCAGGATCGATGGAGAGACAGAGGAGCGATACTTGGCAGTATCTGTGGGGACTCACACACCTGACTCGCTTCGACATCACTCACAGGTACAGTTGATTATGTTTTTGACCTTTGGCACTTTGGGCGTGAGCAGTAGGGTACGCGAGGTTCACCCAAGATATTTGGATGACACTCAGTACACTAGGCGAGAGACTTCTCAGCAGTGGCACTGGGTTGGTGTGCTAGTTGACAGCCACAGGTTGGGGGATGAGATGATCCTTTACAGAGGTGGTGCATCAGTCATCGATGAGCCTACACTCGGGGAGCGAGTCATGAGGGAGACATGCATCATTTTTCCCTCAGGGCATGTCGAGATCATGCATGAGCAGAGGATACGGGGTACAGCAGAGGTAGTATCCCAGTATGTGTCTGGGCTCCAGACATTGTATCGACACTTTGTCGAGAGGGTGGATGGCATGTTCGATGCAGATGAGATGGCGGAGGTAGAACAGGAGGGCATTCCTTCTGTATGCCAGGGTGAGGACTCCTTTTCACATGAGTCCATAGGATCAGTTGAGGTCGCTTCTGGGGAGCGAGGGCAGTCATGCATGGATGGTGACAGTAGACCGAAGCTATATTCTAGTGTCCAGGGTGAGCAGTCATGGGACTCTGCGAGAGATACTCTGGGTGAAGAGTCACTTGTGACAATTCAGCTAGAGCAGCAGGTGATGGAGCCTGAGTCGACAGAGGAGGACACTACTCACATCAGGCATGATATTCCTTTGAGAGAAAGCCAGATGGGCACTCACATCGAGTTTGTGGTGGATATGTAGCTAACCACGGGGTCAGCCATTGAGGAGGAGCAGTTAGATGCATTGACATCGAGTACGGTGACAGCTGTTGCAGATCCATATCCTCTGGAGGTGTTGGAGGTTGATGGGATTGTTATGCAGGGGGCTAGTAGACAGCAGGAGCTGTTGGATATGTTGGAGCATCCATCTTTGGGTCGACACTGGGATGAGGCGCAGATAGATGTACTCGCAGTCAGCAGAGCTGCAGCGTTTTTAGTGGGTAGCACTCTCCAGGAGTACATCGATGGAGCTTGCAACATACCTTGCCCACTTTTGCCCATTATAGAGAGAGGGGCTTCCTTCTACAGGCAGCTTCCATTGACAGACAGGGTAGAGCAGTGGGAGTTGATTACACGCTGGCGGCAACATCCCAGGCATGTTCCATATACCGTTGTTGTTGCTACATCAGATTCTTCTTCTAGGATGGACTGGCGGGAGATCATGAGTTGGTACCCTCTAGATGGTACGGTATTCTTCGTAGGGAGCACAGTCGAGCAGGGGCCCTTGGACATAACAGAGGTTATAGATTCCAGCTGGCAGGGCGGCACAGGACATCGTTTCTTCAACACTCCATCCCGATTTCAGGAGAGCAGGATCGGCATGGGATTGAGTCACAACTTGGATTGGAGAGAGGTGATGAGTTGGTATGCAGTTGGAGGGGTAGCATATGCAGCTACAGGTACAGCGCAGCAGGAGCCCGAGAGCATTGATGCTTGTTGGTGGTCTTCACCTCTTAGAGCATTGGTCATAGCCAGAGGCAGTGCACAATCCGAGCCGTGGGACTTGTGCGATTATTGGCCACAGTGGCGATGGGATCCGGGAGGACTATTGGTTGGCTGGTACCGTGAGAGGCCAGTTTGGGATCCTGGCATTGAGATATCCCTTCGTATCAGGGTGATGCAGGAGACAGAGAGGTTTCAGTGGGACCCAGGCACATTTTGCGGTATCGGTGGGGAGCATCAGCTAGAGAGTAGGCTTGTTCAAGCATTGCTTGCGAACAAGCAATTTTTGCCGGATGAGGATGCCACTTGGGAGAGCGAGCAGACTTTACAGCATCCATCACTTCAGTTGCTTGAGGACAAGCAACGTTTTGCCGTGGGAGACTGTAATATTCCTAATTAGCACCGCTAATTGGAATATTTGATTTTTGTATAGTTTTGCCGACTATAGTTAATTAATAAATAAAAGTGAGAAAAGAGGGGTCAACTCACTTAAATAAAATAAAGGGTTTCCCTAGTAGATGCAACGTTGTAACTTAAGGGGGGAGCCAAGGGGGGCCACACACCACGTGGAGGAGCTAATGAGAGAGAGGACGTTGGTTTTGGAGGGAAACCAATGCTATAAAAGGTGGAGGAGCCTCCTCATTTGGGCATTATTGATATGTTATTGATATTGAGAGCTAGACTTCTGTCTACTTCAGCACGCCGGTTGTTTAGTCGGTCTGCAGCACTGTTTAGTGCGAACTGAGTGTCTCCGGTCGGAGATCTCACCCTTGACTCCGGGGGACTTCGAGTGCCTGCTCGAGCAAGGTATTTCCTTCGGTTTCTGTAGGTGGTTTGCAGTGGATTTTTGGGTGGACGTTGCAGAGGAGTTGGCCTCTTGAAGTGACTGCGCAGTCCAGGAGAGAGGACGCAGTTTCAGCAGGGAGGACGCAGTCTTAGTTGAGCAACGTTGTTGTGTGGTGATTTGGCAGGGGTTTCAGCGTTTTTCAGCCTTGAGGAGATTGCTATTTCAGCCCGAGGTTTTGCAGGAGGATTCAGGCCTTTTTCTCAGCGTGTTTCTTGAGCTTCTG